>JAUIMM010000052.1:27047500-27647500 GCA_031769625.1 Taudactylus pleione
AGTGGGGCCGGCCCCAGACGGTAGGCATTCCCATGGGAGCGCCTCCGTATGGGCAGCCACGCCCCCTGCCCGCCCACCAAAGGGGGCATGCTGTCACTCAACATCGACAGCACGCCCCCTTTGGTACGAGACCTGGATTGACGGTTTGCCCGTCGCTATCCGGGTCTCGCGCATATGCACGTCGGAGCCGGCTCCGTCGTGCGCATGCGCACTGGGCTAACATCGACCCGCTTGCGAGCACATAGCGAATCAGGCCCGTAGTTCCAATCTCTTTAAGCTTATTTTTCAATATAGATATAGAGCAGTCCGCAAGGCAGTATTTGGTATAAAACACCTCATGAATTGCCTTACTAATATAACATCCAGTTCAATTTGTGCTTAGTTCTCCATAATTGTATTAGCACATAGGGCGGAATACAATTGATTCCTGCCCCCACCGCGCCCGACGGAGCTATTCAATTCTTGTTCCTGTCGGGCACGATCATCTGCCAGCGCTACATTTCAGCTCGCAGCCCAAAGTGACATGTTTGGGCGCCCAAACATCACTTTTCGCGATCGCGCCCAGCACTTTGGTCGGGTGTAGCTGCTTTACGCGGCTAAATCCGACCACTTTGGGTGCGATCAGCACGAAAATCTGGAACAATTGCATAGTGGCCCGCGATCTCCTGTCACTTTAGACGGGAGATGTGGGCCGCGAAAACAATTGAATTCCGTCCATAGAATCTCTTTGATTAATATAAAAGAATGAGAATGAGGCTTGTCAAAGATGGCCATCGGAACACATAAATTGGAGAGAGTGGAAATGAGGCTTGGAACGCATGACACGACTGCTCATGCTCGGGGTGCAATGAGACACGGAGCTGGTTTAAGTACAAACAGAGGACCAGGGGGGGCTGTTACAACTATCTGAGGAAGCCGCTGATACGATATTAAGGCAGAGAAATGCATTATCTGTACCCCCACCACTCCGGAGAGACTTCCAATGGTGCTAAAATAGCATGGTAATATTCTCTTCACATATATAAGAGAGCATCCATCCACCTGATTCCTGGAGCTGCATCATCAGAATTTAACCAGCAGAAGTAGGTAATCAAAGAGATTCTGGACCTCATTCAGAGTCGGTCGAAGCGGCCGCACGGTCGTACGGGAAAAGGGGCCGTATATGCAAATGATTCCCTCGCAAATTGCGTCCCTAAGTTTGGATCGGTAGCTGGCCGACCAAGAGGAGGAAGCGGTCGGAAGACAAAAAAATATGCCCCCTTCTCGCATTACACGTCATCTCCGGGCATAAAAGGATTAATCGAGACCCTCGGGAACCATCGGAACTGATCGTAGAGCTTAAGGTTGACCATACCCTCTCTTAAGCTCTACGATCATGTCAGTGTAAAAACCTCCCATGTCACATGTGCCATGACGCTACTTTGTTAATTATGCACTCCCATAAACCGTATGCACTCCCATAAAACGCTGTTTGCATAATTAGGCATGCCTGCATTCGGATCTCCACTCCCCCGTTTTCAAGCACCTTCCCCTGTTACCACCCACAAACGCCTCAATCTGTCACTCAAACTACCGACCTGGCTGTGTTCTAGGAGAGAGAAATTTCTGATCGCGGCTAGTTTGCGCACGCGCATTGCGAACTTCACGCATGCGCAGTATAACAAACATCGGTGGCGTACGACCGTGCGGCCGCTTCGACCGACTCTGAATGAGGTCCTCTATGTGCTAATACAATTATGGAGCACTAAGCACAAATTGAACTGGATGTTGTATTATTAAGGCAATACGTAAGGTGTTTATATCAAACACTGCCTTGAGGACTGCTCTATATCTATATTGAAAAATAATCTTAAAGAGATTGGAACTATATATTTTCTAGTCAGCCATAAAGAGCTCTGGACAGTTCACAAGTCAAAAGAAACATATATTCTATGGATGTGACTGAATATTCTGTACTTGGTTATCAAGCTTTTAAGGACAAATTCTATTTTCTCTTGGATACCATACACATTGATATATGTCATTTTATGTCTATTTTCTGATGATTGATAATAGAATGTATGATTGCTATTTGTCTTAGTGATTAAACAACATTTTTTTATATTATGTATGACCCCTTGTAAGGTTATTATTCATTGTGGGATTAATATTTGTTTTAATACATTGCAACTATTTTATACCGACTAATTGAACAGCACTCTCTTACACTTGAGGGGGTTTCCTCTTTAAATGGTCTACAGTGTTTCTACAAAAGAACACTTTTTCCATTGCTGCTATATGATTGTTAAAGCAATAAATGATAATTCCTGACTTGTTTAAACTATTAAATATGTATATTAACTGCCTGGGGTGACAACTAAAATATGACATGTTTTTTTTTTCCATTATACAAGTCAATATAAATGAAATATTGTAATGTAGACTTTAAAATATAAATATTGACATGATTATGATATCTATTATCAAGATAGAAAGCAGTACAGTAACTCAGAGTTTTTAGAATGAAAATGAGATTTTCTCAAACTGACTTCTCCATATTATGTTGCATCTAGAGAATGATGTTACCTCAGTATTGGCTAATTATCTTCTTTACCACTGTATGGTTACTGGTAGTTGAGCAACATTTTCAAAACTTGTTAGCAAAATATTTACTTTGGCAGCAAAATTTTGCACATTTTGCCACCGGACTTTGGCCTTATTATTACCTACCTGTTAACTGTTGTTGTGCCAGCTGTATTCATTCTGTGAAATGCACATTTACAATTACATTATAGAATGGAAATCAACAGAATGGCAAAGTGTAAGCAGACATGATAGTATCTATGTTCTTTGGTTTTGACCTAACATGTTTTTCCTACAGGTTACTATAGTGCCGCACTTCTCACATTTGACATTTCTCATTAATGGATATATTTATCAATATTATTTTGACTAAAATAATGTGAAAATGGGTGTTTTCAAACCCGTTTTATAATATATTAGTATCACTTAATGTTTTAAAGGGCTTTTGGAACAGTTTTTGTAAAAATCTACTCCAAGCCCATAAATTCACACTCTTTTAGTAAGCAGATTACATTTCCTATACTTGTACAGGAAATATGCGATCTGTTTCAGATTTACTAAAATAAATTGTTAAAAAATACCAGGACATGCAACATTTCAATGGCAATTCTAGAACTCAGACCAGGAACCATAATTCAAATGGCAAATCAGAAGCAGAGTCAGTAATCTGGAACAGTAAAGAAGCGGGGATAAATACAGGATTTCTAGAGGAAAATTTCCAAGTGCTTGATTTTAGAGTGAGTGTGACCAATCCATAAAGAGAGCATAATTAGCACCTAACAAACTATAGTCTGCGTCATACAGTGCAGTGTATATAATTCATATACAGTACCAGTAATCACAGTAAGCAGTGAGATGTGTCAGTAGGGCCAGAGCTGATTATTTTTTATTTCCCGTAATCCACGTCCCCTGCTCTGCATAGCATTGGAATGAGTCTGTGGGAGCAAAAGACGAATCTAGCACCACCAGTCCTAGACATATATGTACACATTGGTCTCCTTATACACTGGATAGTGTATGTGATACAGTATTAATATTTAACACAATAGATGGCCTTTAGCAGTGATTCCAAACTCGGTGACCCAAACAATTCATGTTTTCCAGATCTCCTAGTTGGTGCACAAGTGTATCCATTACTGGTTGACACATTTTGAAAGACCCACAGGTGGTAGATACTAGTGATGTGCAGTGAGGTCTATTGATACCATATTTAAACCTCTATGCAATCCTACCAATACCTTCTAAAATTTTCACAATTTAGCGTAATGAGTCGCACAGTAAATAAATGCCTTCAGACTTTGAATGTGGTTCCAAAGCACAAAAAGTTATTATTCAACATAAAAACAGATGGTTACGTGCTGTGATCTAAAGACAATTTGCTCAAATAAATCATACAGACCCAAGGTACAGTTGTTACATACGCACGCACTCTGGGCCCAGATACTGGCATCAGCATTAGAAACCTCCGTTAACAGCACAGCAAGAAGACTCCAGACTGGGGTCAGAGAGCACACATATTTACTCTTTCAGGAATTGGCAATACAATGGGCAAGTTTGGCATGATTCCATTGGTTCTTCTTAAAGGTGTTTCCGTTACAGGATAGTTTATTGGACAATTTCAAATGGACACAAACAGTCTCCAACAGCCCTTTGTGTCCTTCTTCCTGCTGCATGCTAATCCAAGCTGCTAACATTACAGAGTAAATTTTAATGTTTTAACTCTCTATAAGTCCATAGTTTGCAGATGCAGGTTCCGATCTTCTCACCGATGGTACCGGAAATCTGTGGAGACACAGTGGATCAGTACAACACCAGACACAGTCTGCTTACCATGTACTAAACCTTAGATATCAAATAACCTTTATTACACAACATTAATAATCACTGAATAAACATTGAATATTACACTTTAATACTAAGGAACTATTCCTGTAAGTGTGTAGTGTGTAAGTATTGGGGAATTGGGAAAAGACGTTAGTTAGCGTTGTGCGACTATGTGTTTTGTGGAGTATACTATTGTGCGTGTCTTGCAGGGATAATTAGTTTAAATGTTTTAGCGACTGTCTGTATTTATGTGGTGAGGACTTTTAACTTCTTTCTATTGCGTGGGAATCGCACAACGCTAAATAATAGCATCGCCGTATGTACTTATAGTGGCGAGTTTCACTAAAATCCCATAATAAATATAAAAATATAATATGGGAGCTAGTGTCTGATCTCTCTGGACATACACACATAGTACAGTGTTTGTGTATGTGTGTGTGTAAGGAAGGGTCTTAGCAACTGGAAACCCCCCGCATTTGCTTATGACAAAGGTAACTACTACTACAGGTGAGCCACAATGATCTTTGAGTGCTTGTTTGCCAAAGCCATCTAAAATTGTAGAGGTGGTGGAGGGGAGGTTTTGCATTTAGCAGATTCAATAACTTTGATGAGTTTTAAAGTTAAAAGGTTACACTGGGTACAAAGTAGATCTTAGATAAATACTTGTTTGCATATTTGTTTGCATTTAGCAACTAGCAAGCATTTCCACTTGAGAAGTTGCTTTGACACATATACTGTAGTATCAGAACTAGATGATATTGATAGTATTCAGAAGCATGTTTTATTTTGGCTGCCATCTCTATGTCATGATACTACATAGTATCACTCAGGAGCCTTGAGACGGTACAGTCCAGCTCAGGATGGAGCTTGCTGCTTGTTGGCAGCAAAACTTGCTACTTCCAAACATATTTTTAGTTGTGCAGGTCATACAATGCCTTCTGCTTTTCTGCACTTCTAGGAGACTAAGGGGTCTATTTACTAAGTAGTGTTAGGAGACAGAGTAAAAAGTGATAAGAAAGTGATAAGGTGCCAGCCAGTCAGCTCCCAACTGTCATTTTTCAAACACAGCCTTTGAGATGACAGTTGGAAGCTGGCTGGCATCTTATCACTTTTCACTCTGTCTCCTAACACTGCTTAGTAAATAGACCCCTAACTCATGCTTGTCATATGAGTCACAATAACAATAACAGTTATCTAACAGACTCTAACCCACCTCACTGTATCAATGTTCTGCAGTACCTCTGATAATCACAGGAGTTGTGGGCTGTAACACTCCAAGCAATCACCTAAGGTGAACTGAATTGTTACTCTTATCACATTTTGAATATCATTTAGTTTATCAGACTTTACTATGAAAACTGAATTAGATCACTGCATAAGGTAATCTGCTCTTTTACTTGGGACTGTATGACTATATGTACATCAGACATTTTAGAATACATAATCACACATACTTTACAACACAATGACACTATGCTATTTTTCAAAAGTGACATAAAATCCCTTGACTCTTTATTTAAAAACTTCCAGCTCAAATAAGCTACAAGGTGTTCCTGCGTGTCAGGTCCCTCCTAACTGAGTAGTGGTTCCAGTTCCTGCTGAGACAAATCAGTCTGTGTATAACGTTATAGTGGGCGAGAATGACATTACATTTTCCCATCCAACTTTAGTTAAAAAAAATTGTTATGGGGTTAGTGCCACCTTAGAGCCAATTTCTACTTCATGCGATTGGAATCCAGACCTTGTTGATATCAGCAGCCTAACACCACTATGTCCTCCTTTGGATGATACATCATTTTCCACTAGACCACAGGATAAGTGTACATATATTTTATGCATACAAGGCTCATTGGTGCACCTGATAAATAACTAGTATCACAGTGCTGAAGTCGATGGGTTGTAGATGAAAGAATTGTGAAGAATAAAGTCAAAATTATTGGGTTAGAGAATTTAGAATGGGGACAAAGTCGATAAACAGACAAACAAAACAAGAGAAACCAACAGAGAAACAAAATTCCAACTTTGCTTCTGCAAGTGAGTGGCATATAAAGGCTGTACACAGGTGAGGCCTATTTATTAATTATTGGGTCATTAATTATCACATCAATAAGAAATTATGGCTCACCGGAATATATTGAAGTACACACACAGTTAAGGGGGTTGTAATAGTAACCCAACCCTGTGATGTGTGAAAGTAAAGCGTTTCAATATTTGGGAGAACCGCTCCCCCAAAGTGCTATAAATAAGATAGCGTGCCGCGCTTGAAATTTGCATGAAGCTGCTCAGTAAATAAATGTTAAACTGAAAAGCACTACAGTGGCTGTGAACTGAGCACTAAACTAAAGCCACCAAAAAAATGAATATATATATATATATTTATATAAAAACATTTATAATAAGGAGGGGGGAAAGGAAATCAAGTGATGACGTCAGACGCCGCGAGTGTTGTGGCGTTTGGGTCCCGTTGCCTTGCTTCCTGCTCTTGACCTATTGTTTTTAATTCTCTGGCTTTTCACTCTTTCTATTCTCATCCCCAGTCTTAACCATTCTCCATCCCTATTTCTACCTTTCGCCGCTTCAGTTCTTTTCACTTGATTCCCCTCCCCCCGTCCCTTTTTAATTTTTTAAATTTATATATATTTTTTGGCATCTTTAGCCTAGCATTCAGTCCACAGCCGCAAGGCTGTAGTGCTTTAACACAGTGCTGTTTGCTGTAAGTCAAATAAGAATGTGCAGTTGTCAGTGTTGATAGTGTACTGTCATCTGTTACTGGGATTGCAGTGGATCTTCACAACTAGTTTCCCACATTGTATGGCCAGTGCTGGCAACAGAAGTATTGGGGCCCGGTACACTGAAATATCAGGGGCCCCAACCTCAACCCCCCCAACACACACACACACACACACACACACATATAGATAGATAGACAGATAGATAGATAGATAGATAGATAGATATGATGTCCTGATGACAGTACCTTAGCACTGAAACATTGACCATATTTTTGATGCTGTAAGAGTGATTTATTGCCATGAGTGCCGCATTTTGATGGATATATATATATATATATATATATATATATATATATAGATGGAGCTGTCCAGCACCCACATATCCAAAGTTCAATTTGCCAAGGTGTCCCAGTCCAGAAGTATGCAGGATACTCACAAACCAAAAGAAAAACAGACAGCACTCCATGTCTTGCATAGAAAAATCTCTTTGTATTGGGAAGTTTAAGCAATCACGTTTCGATGCCATCCGGCATCGTTTTCAAGACAATAAAATAGTACACAGAATAGACAAAAAAATCCTACAGCAATAAGGCAACTTACTTACCCTACCATATATAGATAGAAGTGACCACACCAGTAACTGCCGGAACCATGTAGGAAATCATGTCCAACACGATACATTCACACTCTTGTTGTCTTCATTCAGTGAGCATTTTCTTCCTGTTCCCTGCTTGACTGCTCTGCTCCATCTACTCTTTTTACAGGGCTGCCCGCAGCTACATGGCGCCCAACTCTGCGCCATGTGCAATGATATTGCGCATTGCAACATTATCATTATAATGCATACTGCGAAGTACCAGAATGGACCGGGCCAATTGAAGGGGGCGGTGGACGTGCAGCTGCACCATTTTGTTTATAAATAACTATTAGGTGCCATGGCCTCATTTTGTGCCGCTAAACTTTCTGAACCTTAGGACCCAAGACAGGTGTACCCTTTGTACCCCCCTGTCGCCGGGCCTGTGTATAGCCCTGGAAGTTTGGGAACACAGTCACAGTTAGATATACTGTTATAGACACATACTTCCCTACAGTTTTAACTTTTACTGCATAGTCACAATATTTAACATCCCGAAGGCTCTTTGCAAATCAAAAATGGCACATGACTTTGCCTGACGTGTAAGTGCTTTTAGACTGAAACAGATATGGTTAGGATGCACGGTATTGAGGTGTATACCCTAACTTGTCCCTATTTTAAAAAATTAGGAATGTTGGAAGGTAGTTAAAGAGTTTCCATAACCAACTGAGGATGGAAATAGGTTAGACTAAAGCTGGGCATCCACTATACAATTTTCTGTCAGATATCTGTCTAATCTGGCTGGTTGGAATGGAAACCTCGTAATGTATGGGAGCAAATGACAGTCATCCATTTGTGCAGAAACACTGGAAAATAGCCAAAAATGGGTGTTCAGACAAACTGGTTAAAACACACAAATTTAAAGAATTTTAACATTTTTTTTGTCCTTTTTTCAGTGTTTAAAACCATATGATCGACTATCATTTGCTCCCATACAGTAACAGCCAACCAGCCAGATTGGACAGATATCTGACAGAATATCTGACAGATATCTGACAGAAAATTGTATAGTGTATTCCCAGCTTTACTTAGACTGGAAAAGGATGAAAATAATTCTATAAATACTTTGGGATTTCTTGAAAGAAGAAATGCCAACAAGTACATAAATGTGACTACGAATTAAAGATGTGTGTGTGCGGACCCCCGTGTTTTAGTTTTGTCAAAACCACACTCAAATGTTATGGTTATGGTTTTGGCAAAACCACCCTCAAGTGTTGTATTTCAGATTCAGTTTTGGTTTTCTTTAAAATTGATGAAAACAGCTAAATTCATGTAATTTGGACCTGTTAACATGCAATCCAAAACCAGTTTTGTTTTTTAAATCCGAATTATGAACTTACAGCAAAACTGTGCTGGAGCTCTGTTCTACATGGAACCCCCATAGTGATCCAAGCTTGGACTTGATTCGACAGGGAACCCCAAAGTTCGGGTGTGTTCAGTTTTCAGGACAACCGAACCGCTCATCTCTACTAGTTAGTTCGATATTACTTTTTTTTTCCAGACAGTAAAAACTGGGAGATTTACTATCACAGGGAACTTCCCTATTCAGTCAATTGTCAAGTATTGTAGCCTAAGGCAGTCTGATAGAATAATTGAAGCTAACGGGAAAATAGAGCAATATCAATATTAAAATTCAGCAAACATAACAATCACTGTTCATGATCAATACCATTCATTCCTCACTCCATTTTTTTCATGCTGTACCCTTTTTTATGTTGTGTATGCTTTTTATGCAATTTCATAAAATACTTTAAATAGCTGCAACACATTGATTCGTAAATTGTTTACATTTAAATCAACATTTCTTTATATATATATATATATTTTTTTTTTCCATTTATGCAAATGATGGTATAAACCCTGGCAGTTTTATAGAAGTAATCTATAAAAATGAAAGTTCTTCATCTGTACATTTAAAACACCACCATTTAATATAACATGCTGCATATTTGCAGTCGTTAGGTCAGAAGTTATTCAAATGTGTCGTTAAGAAGAATTTATGTAACCAGCATTGCTACCTAAAATCCTCAAAGGACTCTTCAACTGAACTCATAATTTAGCCAAAGTTTTTTTTTCTGTGGTATGTTTTACCAATATAAAATGCAGGGTAAAAGCTCATCATAAAGCTGTATTGATAGCATATTAAAATTTCAGACACGCTATTATTGAATAATATATAAGCCTGTAACTTGTATCATGCTTACAAATTAATAGAATGAAAACTAATATTCAAGGTGCAGCTTTTTGCAAAAATAGGGGAAAGAGAGAAGCAAATTTGACTGATACCAAAGTCATTATATTTGTAAACACTGGTAATGATGTTTCTGTAATTTCAGCTCAATAATTTTATGTACTGTATATGTATAGAATATAAAAACAATTTCAAATAAACAACAGAAATATTTAGCTTTGCCCTAGCATCTTTAATCAAAGCTTTGCTTACCAAATTGGGCCATCCTTGTGCCAGCTTATTCATTTATTATTGTTTAATATTTTTTGTGCTGTTGTTACTGACTACTGCAGAGCTAAAAATAGTGCTAAGGGCCTGATTCAGACCCGGTCGCAAGGCTCCGTTCGCACGCAGCCTGTTGATGTTTGCATTCAGAGTATAGATCGCTGTGAATGTGCGCGAACTGGCCGCTGTGATCGGGAATCGACCTCAGCGAGCACGCAGAGCCTTTATACAGTGATTGACAGGAAGCGACCGTTTGAGGGTGGTGCTGGGGGGGTTGGAGTGGTTAGAGAAACGCAGGCGTGCCTGGGCGTTTAAACGCTTTTTCATGGGCGTGACTAATTAGGCCCCAGCGATGGCTTACGCATCCTAACATCTAGTTACACGCATGAACATTAGCAATGTCTGTGGTAGGGTCAGGTCAACCACAACTTGTGTGTGTGAGTCCAATGGTTCCCGATGTTACCGATGTTTTTACTATCTTGCGAGAACTTTAGTGAAGGGAAGTAGGTGGCATTATGTAGTGTTGGGTGTCTACTTATTGTGCTGCGGTTACATTGCGTATGCAGTCATTAGCATATCTTCACATCGACAAGCTGTGTGCGAACGCGGCCTTGCGACCAGGTCTAAATAGGGCCATAAGCCCAAGCAAGTTGTTTTCTAACTGCAGAAAATGTAGAAGTTCTTTACATTTTGTGTTTCAATTTAGTTCACAGCCACTTTCTGTTTTTGAGAAGTGTCTCAATCCAAACATTCTACATATCCAATTGTTGGTTTGCAGTCTCAGGGCCTGATTCACTATGGATCGCTATTCTGCTTATATGCACGCAATGCAGTTGCAACTATCAGCGGTGATATTTAAATGTTTGCATTCACATTCCGATCGCAGCCTGACATAAGGAAGCCCACTTCCCCTTACTCGCTTCCGTATACTTTGGCAACATAGCAAAACAATCGGTAACATCAGACCCATACGCTATGAGACTGATATCACAGTGGCTAATTTATGCATGCCCTTGCAACCGCGTTGAAATGCACTGGCTCGTCTGTGTTTGCCCGACCACCCCCTCGTCACCACCCACAAATGGCACTTCCTGTCAATCACTCGGTCATGAGTCTGCGTAGCTTCTGTGAATGCAGTTTTAAATGCAGCGTTTGGCTCGCGCATGCGCATTAAAAATTAATTGACCGAATGCGTGCATATACGCAACTGCCTTCCTTGCTGAATCAGGCCCTCAGATGGAAATACACATGACTCAGTACTGGAAAGCAATGTAGAAGTATGGCTTAAAGTTACTGCATGTGATAACTTTAGGACCATACTCTTAAAAAACTCCAGTTTTGAATAAAATAAAAATATAACTTTTTTAATAGATTGGTATATGTGTGCATATAAAAATTAGGGGTGTGCACCAGCCACTTTTCCTGTTTTGTGTTTGGTTTTGGATCTGGATCTTTCTTCGTGTTTTGGATCTGAATTGGTTTTGCCAAAATCACCCTTCCGTGTTTTGGGTTCTGGGTTTTGTGTTTTGGATCTGTATTTTTTTTTAAAAAGCATAAAAACAGCTAAAATCACAGAATGTGTTGGTTTTTCTGCTCCTATGCTATTATTAACCTCAATAACCTTAATTTCCACTAATTTCCAGTCTATTCTGAACACTTCACACCTCACAATAGTGTTTTTATGTCCAAAAGGTTGCACCGAGGTAGCTGGATGACTATGCTAAGCGACACGAGTGGGCGGCACAAACACGTGACCCATTTAGGAGTGATACTGCAGTGGCAGACAGGATGGCAGTTTGAAAAACTAGGCCCCAAACTGTACATAATGCAAGATGGAATTGTCCTTGGGCCCTCCCACCCACCCTTATGTTGTATAAACAGGACATGCACACTTTAACAAAGCAATCATTTCAGCGCCAGGGTCTACCACACAACTGTGGCTGAAATGATTGGTTCGTTTGGGCCCCCACAAAACAAGCTGGCAATTAATCTGTTCCTGCACAAACTGGCTCTACAGAGGCAAAATGTCGTCCTCATCCTCCTCATCCACCGATTCCTCACCCTCTTCAGTGTTGTGTACATCCTTATCCTCACAGAGTATTAACTCGTCCCCACTGGAATCCACCACCACAGGTCCCTCTGTACGTTCTCGAGGGTGGTCTCCCTGGAAGAGTTGATAATTCATTTTTATGAACATCATCTTCTCCACATTTTGTGGAAGCAACCTCCTACGCCTTTCGCTGACAAGGTTCCCGGCTGCACTAAACACTCTTTCGGAGTACACACTCAGGTAAAATAGAGCCAGTTTGTACAGGGGCCTCCAAATTGCCTCTTTTTCCTGCCAGTACAGGTATGGACTGTCTGACATGCCTACTTGGATGCTGTCACCGATGTAATCCTCCACCATTCTGTCAATGGTGACAGTATCATATGTAGTTACAGTAGACATGTCAGAAATTGTTGCCAGGTCCTTCAGTCTGGACCAGATGTCCAAACTTGGTCCTCCCTGCCCTGCATCACCGCCAGCAGGTTGCTTATGATACCTAAGTTTTTTCCTGGCAGCCCCAGTTGCGGGAGAAAATGAAGAAGGAGCTGTTGACATGTCATGTTCTGCTTCAGCTGACAGTGTTTTCACCAGCAGGTCTTTGCACCTCTGCAGGCTTGTGTCAGCTGGAAAGAGAGACACCACATAGGCTTTAAACCTAGGATCGAGCACGGTGGCCAAAATGTAGTGGTCTGATTTCAACAGATTGACCACCCTGGAATCCTGGCAAAGCGAATGAAGGGCTTCATCCACAAGTCCCACATGCCAAGCGGAATCGCTCCTTCTTAGCTCCTCCTTCACTTTCTCCAGCTGCTTCTGCAAAAGCCTGATGAGGGGAATGACCTGACTCAAGCTGGCAGTGTCTGAACTGACTTCACGTGTGGCAAGTTCGAAGGGCTGGAGAACCTTGCACAACATGGAAATCATTCTCCACTGCGCTTGAGTCAGGTGCATACCCCCTCCTTTGCCTATGTCATAGGTGGATGTATGTATAGGCTTGAATGGTCGTTTGCTGCACCTCCATCCTCTGAAGCATATAGAGGGTTCAGTTCCACCGCGTCACAACCTCTTGCTTCAGGTGATGGCGGGGCAGGTTCAAGAGTGTTTGCTGGCGCTCCATTCTTCGGCACGCAGTCGCTGAATGGCGAAAGTGGCCCGAAATTTTTCGGGCCACCAAAAGCGTTTCCTGCACGCCCCTGTCGCTTTTCAGAAAATTCTGCACCACCAAGTTTATTGTGTGAGCAAAACATGGGACGTGCTGGAATTTGCCCAGATGTAATGCCCGTACAATATTGGTGGCGTTGTCAGATATCACAAATCCCCAGGAAAGTCTAAATGGGGTAAGCCACTGGGCGATGATTTCCCTCAGTTTCTCTAAGAGGTTGTCGGCGGTGTGCCTCTTACTGAAACCGGTGATACACAGCGTAGCCTGCCTTGGAACGAGCTGGCGTTTCTGAGATGCTGCTACTGGTGACGCTGCTGCTGTTGCTGCGTAAGGTGATACATCTACCCAGTGGGCTGTCACAGTCATATAGTCCTTAGTCTGCCCTGTTCCACTTGTCCACATGTCCGTGGCTAAGTGGACATTGGGTACAACCGCATTTTTCAGGATACTGAGGACACTTTTTCTGACGTTTCTGTACAGTCTCGGTATCGCCTGCCTAGTGAAGTGGAACCTAGACGGGATTTGGAACCGGGGACACACTACCTCCATCAATTGTCCAAATCCCACTGCACTAATGGCGGATACCGGACACATGTCTAACACCAACATAGCAGTCAAGGCCTCAGTTATACGTTTTGCTTCAGGATGACTGCTGTCGTACTTCATCCTCCTCGCTAAGGACTGTTGGAGGGTCAATTGTTTAGTAAAAGTAGTGGTGTTCCTACTTCCTCTCTGGGATGATGAACGACTCGTAGCAGCAGCAACAGCAGCAGCGGCAGCAGGAGGCGTAGCAATGCAGGATCCTCCGGAGGAATCCCGGATTGGAGAGTCAGTCATGCCAATGACATGGCCTGCAGGACTACTTCCGATCCTGACTAAGGAGGAAATTGACGAGGAGGGAGTTGATGGTGTGGTTTGCAGGCACTTGGATACAACAGGACAACAGGATTTAGGTGTCCCTGGACAGCTTACGGTCTTAGCCAAAGTTTCTGAACTTGACAGTAACTTTTTATGAACGCGCTGCAGTTGCCGTATAAGGCAGGATGTTCCTAGGTGGTTAACGTCCCTACCCCTACTTATTTCACCTTTACATATGGCAAGACAGTTGTTGTCCGGATTTGGATAGAAATATTGCCAGACCAAAGAGGTGGAATGTTTGGTCTTCTGCCCAGGCATGACCGTGATGGGCTTTTTCATCCCACGGACAACAACTGTCTCCCCCGGAGCCTGATTTAAACAAACCACATCACCATCAGAATCCTCCTCGCCAACTTCCTCCTCAGCGCCAGCTACAGCAGTATCCTCATCCTGTTGTACTTCAACAGTGACATCTTCAATTTGCATATCAGCAAGTGGACTGTGGGTGCTCCTTTCAGCACTTGCAGGGGGTGTGCAAATGGTGGAAAGAGCCACCTCTTCCCGTCCAGTGCTGGGAAGGTCAGGCATCAAAACCGCCACCACACGTGGACTCTCCTTGGGGATTTGTGATATCTTCTTAGAACGCACAGTTCTTTGCTGTGCTTTTGCCAGCTTAACTCATTTGATTTTTTTAGCAGGAGGAGGGCTTCCATCGTCATGTGAAGCTGAACCACTAGTCATGAACATACTAGTCATACTAGTATGACACACACTAGTCATAGGGAAAGACCTTAGCCGTTCCTTGCCACTCCGTGTCATAAATGGCATATTGGCAAGTTTACGTTTCTCTTCAAATGATTGAAATGTTTTTTTTAAGGTCATTTTCCTGAACTTTGTCATTTGGGATTGTATGTGGCCTCTACTATGACATTGGGCATCGGCCTTGGCAGACGACGTTGATGGCATGTTATCATCTATGTCATGACTAGTGGCAGCAGCTTCAGCACTAGGAGGAAGTGGTTCTTGATCTGTCTCTATTTTATTTTTATCGGAGAAAGTTTGGTCCTCCATTTATGTTATATCGATTTGATATATACCTGCGGCTAAGGCGCACACAGAAAATATTTTTTTATTTTTGCTGGAGAGTAGTGCACTTTGTGGGTTACACCACCCTTTAAGAAATGAGCCAGCCGGCTCTTTACTTATGGGACACAGGCGCACGCTTGGCGCTGCTCCTTTGTTGATACACGTGCAGCCACAGTGCACACAATTCACAAACACAGAAAATATTTTTTTATTTTGTTTGGAGTGTACTTTGGGGGTTACAGCACCCTTTAGCGGTCAATCCAGCCGGCCCTTTATTTATGGGACACAGGCGCACGCTTGGCACTACTTTGTTGATGCACGTGCGGCTACTGCGCACACAATTCACAAACAAAAAAATTATATATTTTTTTATTTTGTTTGGAGTGCCCTTTGGGGGTTACAGCACCCTTTAATGGACAAGCCAGCCGGCCTTTTACTTATGGGACACAGGCGCACGCTTGGCGCTGCTCCTTTGTTGATGCACGTGCAGCCACAGTGCACACAATTCACAAACACAGAAAAAATATTTCTTTTTTTTAGCACTTGGGGGGAGCACCCCTGACGGACAGAGCACCCCCTGGGCAACACTACAGCACCCCTTTAGGACTGGGACACTGCAAAGGACTTTGGAGTGGACACAGCCCCTATGGACAACTGACTGCACAACACAGTCCAGCCAGCCCCTATGGACTTTGAAGTAGTGGACACAGCCCCTATGGACAACAGCAGCACAGCGCAGCACAACACAGCACAACACTACACTGCACTACACTACACTACACAGCCCAGCCAGCCCTAACTCCCACCCTCCCTCTTCACTGTCCACAGCCGAGTGAGAAAATGGCACCGACGTGGGTACCTTATATAGCATCCAAAACCTGCGAGACCCGGAAGGAGGGATGATGATGTTTTGCCTCGATTTCAGATCCAAGTCAGGTGGGATAGTCGAGCCCGACTCGGATCGGCCTTGGATCGGGGGGGCTCGGGGGGGTTCGGATTTCAGAAATCCGAACCCGCTCACCCCTAATAAAAATGCACTGGTATAAACTGAATCAGGATCCAAAACCAAAACACAGGGGTCACCGCACATTTCTAGTTTATACTAGTAACCAGGCAGCTGCTGGAGATAGGCTAGAGTCCTGTAGGTACAAATAGCCATTGAGGTTAGGCAAAGAGGTGCAGGACAGGAATAGGTTACAGCACTGGATTGCAGGGACTGCAGGACTGGAGTTGATAAAAGGCAGGTGTTATTGTGAATTCAGCAGGACTGGAGAGAGATTAAGTCTTTGAGGCAAAGCTAAAGAAACACTCAGGCAGACCAGTTTTTGCAGAAGCCAGAGCAAAAATCCAAGGCATGGGGCTGTAGTGCAGCAGCCAGGGACCAGGAACAGCACAAAGGATTCACAAGAGGCAGGAGACAGGCAAACTAGATACAGCAGCATGAAGTTATAACTGGCAAGGAGTCTAAGCCCTCCCTGCCTTTTATCACAAAAAGGGGTCAATCAGATTGCCCCAGCAGTGGCAGGTCCCCTTGATACAAACATGCTGAAGCTGTGAGACTGCACATAGCAGAGCAGCCCAGAAAGCATCCCAGCTGATTAGAACCAGCCGAGACCATGATTCAATGTGGCCACTGCTGGCCACGAACTGGCATGCCAGTCTCCTAGTGACGCCTGGGACCAGCATGCAAAGCAGCTAGTGACACTGCGCTCCAGTTTCCCGGTCTCCAAGTGAAAGTCGGGACCCGGCAGGAAGATGTGAGTCACGGTGGCTTATAACACTAACACAAAGAATCATATGAAATACACTATTGTTTATTAATGTTACCTGGCAGGAAGACAGAGGACAACACATTATTATCAGTGTGGAAAGCCACACTATCCCCCTCCTCTATGTGTGTCACTGAAGCCAGTACTGTTATGTTTTGTAATTCTTAAATTTAGTGTGGTGGACATATTTATTTTATATAAAATATCATTTATATATTAAATTGTCAATGAAATAGTAGTCAGGGCCCCTGCTTCCATAGTCATTTACCTAATCCAGCTTTAAATGCTATAGCCCCTAGTAGTCATGGTACTTTGCATTCTCCCAGAACATTAGCAAGCTCTAGAAAGAAAGAGAAAGTGGGTCTGATAAAAAAACACTTTCATACCGGAGTTCTAGTTATATCCGTTTTATTTAAGATAAATCTTTCAGGATAATTCTACATTTACTGTTAAACATTTCAAATATAAATCACTTCATTGTTCCCCTTACTTGAATTGTGAGGTAATTCCCTTATACTGTCTCCTCTCCATTGCTGGGTTTCATGATTACACTATATTGAGAACACACAATGAAGGGTCATCTACAGCCTAATAAATAAAAAATTGGAGCAAACAGTTGTGACAATGATTTCTGACAAACTGATACCTCCAATGAGAGGGAAACACTGTAACCCTCTAAATAATGTAGAATCAAAAAGCAATAATAGGAAGCACTGTCTACTTCTGATTAGTATCATCCATGGGCATTATAATTATGTGCATCCTGCTTTGAAAAGTACTGAAGGCTAGTCCCTTACCTCCCAACTGCTATAACACAGTCTTTTTGAGGGCAGCTTGTTTCCAGTAATCAGTGTCGAATTTAGAAGAAAAAGAGTGGCAGCTACAAAGTATTCATTTGGTGTTTCCCCCAAGCTGTGGTATCCACTTAACGTATTTCTCCTCCTATAATGTTTACTTAGTGGCTTCTACAGAAGGCTTCTGAGGCCCTCCTCAGTTCTCAGCCGCTGTCCTTGGTGTCTGTTCCTAATCCCTTTTGTTGCAGTGAATGCTTCGGTCATAATGGCGGCACTCTTATTATTGGCTCAGGTGACTGCTTCAGCTAAACTGGCTGGTTTGGCCTCCATTGTGTAGCTTTAGCAAAGTTGTTCCCCTGACTGGGCAATTGTTGCAGGCTGCGGTTTTTCTCCCTCTCTCCCAATTTGCAGGGGCCGTTCTTCCTGCTTGAGAAGGGTCTTACCTGACGATGGACCAGAATCGGTTAAAGTTTTCCACAAGAATGATGTTTGCCCTAATCACTCCAGTGTGCTTAAAACATTGACAGTCAGTGACAGTATTGTTGCTAATTCATTGGTGTCACTCTCTAGTACTTATTTGGTCTGGCAGTTTAAAAATTACAAGCTCAAGTATCATAAGCATAGCTGTCTTCAATCAAGAGTAGATCGGGCTCTGAGGTGGTTCTTAGAGGTGGTGTTGACCATTACTACACTACTGCTATCTTAAGTGGTCTATCCAGATCCAAAATTGTATTAACAACAGGAAATATGTTGATGTATTTGCTCTTACTACAAAAGCTAAGGCTAGCTGGAAGCTACTGAAAATAACTGTGGTATGGATGAGGAGACCTATCAGTCTTATAACAAATGGCTGGCAGGAATGTATATGTTTTCCAGTGTTGGAGACAAATCCTCAGAACATCTCAATCTGCTGAGGTATCTGCACATGATTCATGGGATGTTTTGCAATTGCTAAAATGTCTTGCTATTTACCCAGATAGAGTGAGAGTGAATTTCCTACAATTGAGTTTTACAGGGCGCTTCTGCCTTCCTATCCATGGGCCACTCCTCATAATTTGTGTGTGTTGAATTATCACATGCTGTATTATAGTGGCGAAGGTCATGAAGGAAATTACCTTGGGTTGTATGGCTAGCCTTTTAGTTCTCCTCCTCTGGCAGATTTGATGCTTTTTCCTTTGTGGTGGTCCCTAAGAAGGCACCAGGCAATTTCCAGTTGATTCACATTCCAGTTGATTACACAGTCCGCAGCATATATCCTAACCCACTGCTCCATGCTTCTTCCTCACTATCTACCCCATCTGTGTTGCCCCTGTTTGTCTGCCCCCCCTTTAGAATGTAAGCTCTCACAAGCAGGGCCCTCATCCCTCATGTGCTTTCACTCCCTTACTTATAGTACCATGTACTCCTAACTCCCCAATTGGCACCTAACACTTGGTTATGCCCTGCTGCTTGTGGTATGCAGCAATGTTTATAAACCATGTCCTTGTCCTGCATTGTTTTGTACTACTATTACTGTTTTTTCTTGCGTGCTCATTTATGTACTGTGTAAGGCGCTGCGGAACCTTTGTGGTGCCATATAAATAAAGGATAATAATAATAATAATTCAGCATTTGTCAGTCTTATTCACTTATTAGTGATCTGCAAATCATGCAATTCCTTTTAAATTGTGTATTGTTATTTATAATTCATTTGATGATACTCTAACTTTGTTCTTGTTGCCCATTTGGCTAATATAGGTGTTGAGTCCACCTGCTGCCCCTACAACCAGATTCTTTCCATTTCATGGGGTTTAGTCTACACATTAATTTCATTGACAATTGTTTGCTGATGAGATGTTCTATATCATGTGCCTTCTTTGAGTGCTTTAGAACTTTTTATATTGGTGTGTGTTTTTATATACAGGGATAATTCACTATCTAGATAATTTTCTTTGTGTAGAGCCAGCGGACTCTCAGCACTTTGCAAGCCTGCATTTTTCAAATGAAAACCTTTTTTGGAGTTTGGGGTTTCATTTGCTCATAACAAGACAGGTGGTCCTGTTAAGGTTCTCTTTTTCTTGGCTATCGATTTTGATACCACTGCTAACTGTTGTCTGTTACCTCAATACAATGTATGTATGTATGTAAGTTGCTTTTGGACAGCAAGATGACCCTTGAGGCTGAAAAGTGACTCTTCGACAGGTGCAGTCAATGCTGGGCATGTTTAATTTTGCCTGTTGTATTATTTCTAGGTGCATACATTTTTGAAGGAAATTAGAGATATCATTGTGTTATCTATTGCAACCTCAACATTTTCTTCACCTGTTTGCCAAGATAGAAATAGACCTTGGTCTTTGCTTCTTTGGTCTCTACTTCTTTGCAGTTTCAACAGTGTACTTTTGTGGCCATCTCCAATTTGTACTAATGTAGTTCTTGTTCCATGTCTTCACTGATCCTGCTGGTTCTTCTGGTTACCTCATCAGGTTATGGTGTGTGGCTCCTTGGCCAGAGGAATGGATTAGAGAGGGTTTAACCAGGATTTTGCTACTGCTGGAACTTTTTCTGATCATTGTGGTATTGGACTTTTGGGGGTGGGACATTTACGTGATTCTGGCATAGTAATCTGTGATAAGATAGGGTTTGATCAGGTCATTAATCGCCAAAGTGTTTCCTGATTGCCGGCAGTTTGTTTGTTTGCTACTGTAGGCAAACAGTGAGCATTGAAGCTGGGTGCAGTCAAGGACAAAGCCAGGTATAAGGTCAACTCTGCCATGGATTTTTATTTTATGTTTGCTTGGTGGTGTCATGATTGTGCACCATTTGATTAGGTTTCTGAATGCTCTATTATTTTGGCTTGAGGTTTGTTTTTTTTCATTGAAAATTTGTTTAGAGGTATTATGGAGGTGTTTCAGATTTAGTTTTAGTGTATGGTGGAGGTTCTGTGGCAACTAGTTGCCTGGCTGTGGTGGTTTACAATGGATGCAAAGTTTTGTGGTGAGTTGTAATGGCCAAGGACATTTTTCTACTGGGAATTAACAGAAGCTCATTTGGGTGTGTTATTTGATTTTGTTAAGTTGAACACCAAAGTTTGAGTTCTAAAAGAGTTTTTTGTCTTGTGTTTTGACATACATTCTTTGTTTGCAAGTTTACTAACTTTAACATTTCTACCAGAAATGAAATCAACATTTTAATTCAAATTGTTAAGAATAATTTGAATTACTTTGAAATTCCAACTCCTGTTGTATGTGTCTTTATTATTAAATAAGTTATAGATATTGTAAGATTGTAAACTTGCGAGCAGGGCATTCCTACCTACAGTATATATCTGTCTATTAATTTATTATCTAGTTTTGTTCTATTAATGTTTCAAATTGTAAAGCACAATGGAATATGTTACACTATATAAGAAACTGTTAATAAATAGCTGTTAATAATAATACGTTTTAACAGAGTCTGTGCAAAGAAACGGTAACTGATAGGGAAATTATTATGAATATTACAAGCAAAGTCAGATTTTAATAACAGGAGGTCTCTTAAACTCTGAGTCAAGTTGAGATGTGTTTCACACAAGTAGAAATGTTACATGCAAAAGCATTGCTCACGAACAGATTTGCAAAACAATTGTGTATGGAAACATCATGCTGCCTGTAGCATAGCAATCACACCATGGAAAATCATGGCAATCTGAAAGTGCATACTGTGATGCCCAAAACGCATTGGAGACTTATGGAAGCCATATGGGAGCAGTCAGTATCATATGGGAGACATCGGCCAATAGTGGATAAAGTAAAGTTTTGCTTTTAGGCCATAATTAGGGCCCTTTGTCAGCACTGCCACAGGCTGCCATCATGACAGCAAAATAAATATTGGCATGTTGTGGCCTTTCAAATCTGCTACTTGTTGGCCATTCTGGGCAAGGGTCTTAAAAGGGCAATAATAATAGGAGTGCTTTTTATTTCATATTATTGCCCTTTTAAATCCCAAGGCCAGAACAGCTAAAAAGTGGTGGGTTTGAAATGCCACCACATAGTAAATTTACCCTCAGGACCACAAAAAATAATGTTAAAACTAGACATTAGCTTAGGACTCCCTTCTTTCAAATGAGGGGACCCCCATTTGTGTAGTGTAGGTGCCAAAGTGGGGGAGATTTTTTTTTCTCACAAAAGTGACATCACTTCCTGATTCTAATTGCCCTCTGCACACAGTTCCAGTGGACCAATGGAGGACAGGTATTTTTTTCCTGTGGTGCAAGTCACTGTGGAGGATGAGTGACTTTCTTCATTTTCAGTCGTAGTGGTATATTTACTAAAATGAGAGTTTTTAGAAGTGGAGATGTTGCCCATAGCAACCAATCAGATTCTAGCTATTATCTTCTAGAAGGTGCTATTTACATGTTAAGTAGTATATGATTGGTTGCTATGGGCAACATCTCCACTTCTAAAAACTCTCACTTTAGTAAATATACCATTTAGTGTATATGTGGAGAATGAGCCTCACTAAACTAACTAATCTAAAATGGGTATGACACTATAACAGACATTTTCACATGTACCACATCTTCATGCAGTAATTTCTTCATGTGTAATGGACCCATAAGCCTGCTTGTATTGGACTGTGGGCCTGATTCAGAGCCGGCCGCTATTTGCGGTCGTTCGTTCAGAAAAAAGGGGTGGCTATTCAAATGAACCATTCGCTCTTTGCGGTCTGTTCTCGCCTCTATGTCTGAACAAGCGAACAAAACTTGCGGTTGTTTTTTTGAAAAATACGCCCCCTGGCCGCTCGCATCCTACGTCATGTCCGCTATTTATTAGATTAATCGAGTACATCGACCAGCGTATGAACTGCTCGCTATTCTTGTGGTTGGTTTTTCCTACCACAAATTTGCGAGCAGTTCTGACTATAAAATAACCCAGTGACGTGGTCAATGACGCTGCTGTATTAATTATGCACACCCATAAAACGCCCGTTTTGACCTTTAAGCACGCCTGCGTTCTGATCTCCACTCCCCGTTTTCAAGCACCTTCCCCTGTTACCACCCACATACGCCTCCTCCTGTCACTCATATTAGCAGGCATTCGCTATTTAGCGAACAAACGATTTTCAGCCGCACTGACTGGTTCGTGCATGCGTATTATGATCCGTACGCATGCGCAGTTGGGCAAGCATCGCTCGGAACGAACGAGCGGCTGCTAACGAGCGGCTCTGAATCAGGCCCTGTGTACTTAGTGACAGACAGGCAGACATAGCTTTTTCAGTAAGAGAACGGGATGATAGCACTTGCTCCATCTCTGGTACTAATGAGCGCTGTTTTCTTATTGTGGTGCCCCTCATTAGCACTTCCACTTCATTTCTACTTTTGTTTTTTTCTTTTTCTGGTTTTCCTAGTTTGCAGCAGCCGGATTGCAGGGAAATTTGCAATGTTAAGATATAAAAGTCTATTCATTATGTTAATTATGGTTTCCCAATAATTAACATACTAAAGGTGCCTATCCACTAGATGATAAAAATGAGTGATTGAATGATATTGTTCGATCGTTCGATAATTGTTCGATAATCGTTTGAAAATCATGTGAAATTCGTTTGCAGATTGTTTAAAAAATTATTCTTTACGACATCTATCATCGTATAAACATGCTGGTCAACCTGACGATAACGTCAGGTTCAGCATGTTTGCAGATGATTGATTGTGCCTACACTGAACGACTGCTCGTTCAGTGTAGGCACATCACAGACTGACAAACGACTGCACAATTACAATGTTGTAATCATGCAGTCTTTTGCCTGTCTTCCAGTGGATGGGCACCTTAACTCACCGCGAGCAACGGAGAAATTCATCATTGCTCTGGCGTTGAGACAGCTGATCCAAAAATCTGCTATCACCACAAGCGGCTACACTTTTGGAGCAGTGGATCTTTTCACTGCTCCTCTTGGAGCAGTGAAAGAAAGTGCGCTGGTGTGACCTACAGAGCACTGACGTCCAGCGGAAGAAGCTAGACAGGGACGGATGGATCCAAATGGAACCCTTTTTGCAACCTCTTCCCATAGGGAAGGAGCGAGTTACGAGCCGCTAGCGGGAGCACTTGCCATTTGAGGATGGCGAAAACTCCTGCAGTCAAGCTGCGAAAAAATTGTATTTTCAGAACTTGATGAATTTTCACCAGCTTTTGTAGAAATGAAGTGTTGTTGAATAGTGTTCCCACTTCTGGATTATTTTACTGATCAGATAGATTTTGCTTTTCAGTTTTGTATTTTTTGTTGACTGTAGTTAGTTTTGTTAACTCTCCTATTTTGTTATACCACATAATTTTTAGCACAAAATTTGACAGGGAATTTGACCATGAAAATCAGGAAACAAACAGGTAGAGACCAGGAAATGTGATGGTTTGATAGAGGAAACATTGCTCACTAGGGATGGTGAATCTCCATGTAGTTTCTTCACCTATTGTAGTTTAATCCCCCAAACTCCTTAAACTTAATCTGTGATAACAATCACCACATACTTTTATTCTGCAGGCATAGAATGCAAATGTAAAAAACATGCATTTATTAGGGGAAAAGGCTATAATTGTTGGTACAGCAAGATGGATGTTGCATGGACCTAGGTCCAAGTTGGAGCTCCAAGCAGCAGATTGTCTTACTTATAATTTACAGTTTCCAATTTATAATGTATAAAGATTTTTTATTATTGTACATTGTAATTATTTTTTATTTATTTTATTTTTAAACTAAGCTGAAGTTAGTTTTAAAGCCCAAATCCTATAGTATTGTAGGTGCCAGTTCCACTGGGCAGGCACTGACAAGGGGCACACACATGTACGCATTTGTGAGGATTGGATGGGTAAAGTAATAAGTTTACCCTTACCATTTTGAGCCAGTATCACTATGACAATATTTATTATTAAATTGCAGTGATAAAAAAAAAAATAATTCTTGTCAATGCAATCATGTACCTATTGTTAAATATGGCCAACTACAGTATGTCAAAAGTAAATGTAGTCATTTTGGGAGGAGGTTAGTTTTACTTGTGTTATATTGATAAATGTTGCACAGTTTATTTTGAACAAATACAATATTTAAGTTTTGTAGTACTCTAACAACATATAATAGTAAATCGACATGTTAGTCTGAAATATAACTTAAAAAAAGATATGGCATACTAAATTAAAATATGCTCTCATCAGCCACAACATGAACAATATATAGTAACTGTCCGTACAAATAAGAAAAATGTAGAATCGCTCATGAAATGGTACTAAGAGGCACTTAAGCGCAGTGAATATCCCTTGCAGCTTTCTCTGCTTCATAATTACGGCATCCACTGAGTGTGCTTCCAGCAGTAAATTATAAAATGAGAGATGAATTAGGAAACTAGTAGGGATAATTGCCTCTACAGATATCAATTACACTATAGAAAATTACGACATGTAGATTAGACTACAGTAGTCTTTAGCATACTCAGACAAATTTACCATTCTAAAGAGGATACTTTTGTTAATCACATTGATAGTATATAATACAATATGTTATTGAAGGAACTAGACATGTGTAAATTATGATCTGCGCAATACATAGCATCAAATATAAAGCATATACCCATATTGTAGAAAGTTTGGCATGCCTGTATCAAGTTAATGTACATGCAGGGCTGGTCATAGACCACGATGAGCTCTGAGCAAACATTTTCTTGACGCCCCCTTTCCCTACCAAAAATTAACATATTTCAGTGTAAGCATAACAATATGTGACGCAAGGCATTGCACGGATCACTCGTATCAGACCTCTGACCTTTGCATTTTTTTACCCACACTGCATAATTTTTCCTGCATTTTGCTACTTAATTTAATAATAGTACTAAGTACTGATTAGTATTTTTGTAACAGAGGCATTGGTATACATTCACAGCGTAACATAATTTAGGAAAAAGTTAGCGGATTAGCTTATCAGTCTATCAATCTCTGTGTGTGCAGAAGCAAAAGGAAATGTGCTGGAGTCAATCTGACAATTAAATTCAGCTCAGTCTGTCTGTCCAAACCAGACATGATGGCAAGGTCCCTGGACACAATTTTCTAGAATCAAACAGTAGAATACAAGTGAACCAGGAAATGAACTTACAGTACTACTTATATTATGTCACTAGGGGATCTATCATTTGTGACATTGTACAGCAATATTCAAGCAATCAGTATAAATGGAATCGGTATGACCCAAGTCTGACAGTTCAAATCCCGACAGCGGCTGGCCGACATAGCTGAAAATCCTGATCGTCCCAAGGTAAGTATTAACTAACCTAACCTCCCCCCTAACCCTTCTTAGGGGTGCCTAACCCTAACCTTCCCCCAGTGTCTAACCCTAATCCCCCCTCTAAGTGCCTAAACCTAACCCCCCCTTCCCCACCGCCTAAACCTAAGTCCCCCGGGGGGGTACCTAACCCTAAGTTCCCTCCCCGGGGGTGCCTAGCCCTAACCCTCCCTTCCCCTAGCCTAACCCTAACCTCCCAGGGGGGTGCCTAACTGTAAGTCCCCCCCGGGAGCCCTAAACCTAATCCTCCCCCCCGCAGCTGTCTGCAGCGGCGCCTGGCATCACTTTGATCGGGATGCCGGTCTCCGGTCTCCCGGCATCGGTAAAATGACAGGCGTCTAGATTTAGACGCCTGTCATTTAACCCTCGCCGGGATAAAGCAGTTGGGAAGCAGGCTGTCGAGATCACGTCCGCTGGCTTCCCGACTGTACACCGTATAAATAGAGGAGCTCAGTAAACTAAGACACATGAATGGTGTCGTTTTGGAACTAATGTAAATTATGCTTAATTTTAGTGGCTGATATTGTCCCATCCATAAAAATTGACATTGTTATCTAACAGATGTTAGTCTTACTTATGGTCCAGACCAAGGGTATATTAAAACCTGATGGGGCTCATGTACAGCTGCCCCCCAAGCCATGCACCTTACATTGTTTCAGGAAGCGAGTCCTCCTCCTTCATGGTGCCATCTTCCAGGTGTTATTCAGGAAGATGGTGCGTGAGTACAAGAGAGCACAGTTATTTACCCTTAACCCAGATTCTGGGTATTTGTATCTCTCCTACTCCTTGTTCCACAATATCACACCAACACTCATACGCTATCTGTCACATGTATAATTATATGCAAACAATGGGCTTTACTATATGAGAAGTATTAACATAAAATAATTCAAATGCATATAGTTAAAGAAACTCGTTGTTGCACAATCCCAGGATTGTGTTGCATAAATTATAGAATCTATCCTCGGGTGAATATGTTTATCAATCAGTGTTCTAGCAAAAGGTTATAATGCTGTGATGGAAGATGAAGAAATCCAGTATCTTACCATGAGGCACTCACCTTGTGATGATATGATCTGTACTACAGTGGATTGGTTGTAATAATTTTTTAAGCACTAATGCGTCATTCCATGAAGTGTCCCATAAGTGACACTATAATAAATCAAGTAGAAGTTTCCTTTATGTCCCAGAGGTGACATGGATGGCCCTAAATGGTTAAAGCATACTAGTTATTGATGCTGCTGCTATGTATTTACTTTTTATTGTATGAACAAGTAAAACATTTATATGATTGCTTTATACCGTTACATTTAATGGACTGTCTAGTAGGTACTGTCATTTAATCTTCTCTTTACAATTACGGCTACAATATTCCACTATGCTGATGTTTCTAGAGTGGGTACATGACCCACTGTAGACATACTGTAGGTAATAGGTTTAGTGAGCATAGTATTACCACTGTTGACAGGCAGCCCCTGTTTTAGGCATAGTCTAGCACTTTCCTGCAATGAGTATATTTTGGGTCCGGGTTACTGACCTTCATTTCTCACAGGATGATCTCAGTCAGTCTGTTCAGCACCCAAGACCTAGATAAGTTAGTGCATCAGCCTCTGGCATCATTTACATTCAGATGCCAGGCACTACACAATAGTGTCATGTACACATGATAGAATACGGTCTTTCAAATATTAATAAATGCAAACATCAATATAAAGGGTAATTAAATACAAGCATCTCTACATCTGTTGTTTTCTTAGATGGACATTTTCTTTCCTATAGTAGTCCATATGGAAATGTAAATTTATAATGTGAATAGTATTAATATAACAGTAAGATAGTGATTATGTACAGCAACAGCCAATCAAAAGTGGCTAGTTAGTGCAGCTTATAGCCATCATCATAATCAAGGCATACTGTTGCTCCAGTCCTCTAGGTATGAGATACACCTGCTGAAAGTATTATCTTGGGATGTGTCCTCAATTTAATATGTTATTATACAAACAGGATTACCCTATGGTGACTCAGCCCCATTCTGCCTCTTCATGTGTGAAGGGACATAAGTCTATAATAAGTCAATAATCAGCATTTACTGTAGACATACAGGTGCAGATGTACTAAGCTCAGGAAAGTGATATATTGGATAGTGACAAACTACCAACCAATCAGCTCCTAACTGTAATTTTTCAAACAGCCTGTGAAGTGACAGTTAGGAGCTGAGTGGTTGGTAGTTTATCACTCTCCAATGTATCACTTTCCAGAGCTTAGTACATCTCCTCTTTGTATGCATACAGAGATTGTGTGCACATGACTAGTATAACAATGTCTATCTTATGTGAGAAACAAAATGGCATCTGTATAACTCTAACTGGACCCTTAATTAGGATGTTCTCTTTACTTTACAGAAACTTAATCCAACTACGGAATTAAAATAACAAATATATAAAATATGCAAAGTATCTATTGTTTGGCTAACTGAACCACTGTTATATACACACCCACATGCACTTCAGCTGATTTTCACATATAAATTTGTCATTTTTATAAGGGTTTACGAAGACTTGCATAGGGCAGTTCTGCCCTGGTGTATATTAGGAGGGGCAGCAGAAATAGTCTGTGTACTAATTTTCTGTTTGTTCTTTTTGTCTTCATTTTTTCTTAAGTCATCATCAATGCCAGATGCCTATTTGCCTGGTTAATATAAGAAATCAGAGGATGTTGGGAAGTGTGACATAAGCTTACCCAGGAAATATTTTTACAGATTGGATTAGGTATACAGATTGGATTAGGTATACAGATTGGATTAGGTATACAGATTGGATTAGGTATACAGATTGGATTAGGTATAAAAAAAAATTGACGTGCTATGAATACTGTCAGATTAAACATCATTTGCATATATGAAATGTGTTTAAGCAAAGACAACCACTGTTAAAAATTTAAATATTAGGGAAAAAAAAAATCTACCTGTTAAGAAGCTCTTCCCCTAAATTGTCAAATCAAATGCTTTTAACTACATTCATATATTGTATGACACACAAGAGAACTACTAAAGTGACAGTTATGTTAAACAGCATTGAAGAAAAGCATTTTAAATGAGCTGCTGCTGTCAGAAGATGTCAGAGAATTATATTTGGAGTGTTTATAGAGTGAGTTATGCCAGTGGTCACTTTTATGGCATTAAAATAGGATATATCAAATTGTGCAAGTCTGCTCATCGTTTTTATTGTATGTGCCAAAAATCTAAGCCAACTCTTACTGTGCACTAATGTTCCTGGTTAACTTTTTAAATGAATCATGTCTTGGTAGCCAGTGTGTATTTGAAGATATAAAAGTTTAGAATTTAGATTTTTTTACTTCATTAGATCCTTAACAAAGTGTTGCATGTAAGCTTATCTGGATAATGACCATAATTATATTTAATTCAAATTATGAACTTATTTAAATTTACTTTATTATTATAATAAATTATACTAATCTAAAAATAGAAAGTTGTATATTAAATTTTGTTTTGCAAAATGTTCCAAATTGTTTCACTCCCTGCAAAACAATGGACAGACCCAACAGCATGTCTTCAGTTTGAATTTTGGAACTATTCCCATTAAATATCTCTGTGTGAGATAGTGTGGGTTTGGTTGAAATTTACCATGGTGAAAAATTAAATAAATAAAAAGTCCATCTTACTAGGATCAGGCTCTTTTAAAATGTAAACTTTTCCATTTTCTTCTAAAATTCTGCTAGGTTTAGTCATTTGTGAACTATTGAACATTTTCTGAGATAGTGTGGATGCTGGGACTTCAGCAATTAAATGTTTCAAATTAATTATATTGGTAGAAATGCACCTAGATGTTGCCTTTCCCAAAAAAAGAATATATGCCGCAAAATACACAATGCTAAAATAAAGCCAGATTTCCAGGGCTTTTGAAGATTTTTAAGAGTCAGGGTCTTTTATGGTAGGAAAAACACTCTGTGCCCTATTCTAAACAGGGAATGTCCCAAAAAGTATTTTCATTATCCCTTGAATATTAGTTAAATAATCACAAACTTGGAATTTAAATCTGCATTTATATTGTGATCCCTACTAATAACACTATTTTGTTCCACAAATCCAGGTGCTTCATCACAGCTTTGTGCTGACAGCAGTGGGGCTCATTCCAAACTCTCGGGCAGTGAGTGTGGGGTCATAAATCTGTTTTTATTTCAATTAAAGATTGTTTCAACCATTTGTGTCAGGTTTTTGAACTATAAATCCCAGTGGGCCCTGGAATCTGTGGTTCCCAAGTGTTAGCATGGTGCCATGGCTCCAGGTATAAAGTAAAACACCTTTCTTCTATTTTGTAACCCCTTTTTAACCCTACACTTACCACCTTGAAAAAAAACCTACTTGAGGTCAAAACGCATAGTTGAGGGGAGTTTGAGTATCTGGATGTGGAAAGCTGAGGGCCTCTTTTTTGGTTTACAAATCAATTTGGTCCCTTGGCATATCCCAGAATGCAGTAAATGTTCAATTTATTTAGCCCTCTAATAACTGGTAGAAAGTCACTTCAATGCTCTTTAATTCTTTATGTATTTTACTATTATGTAAAAATAAATGTGTTATATGAAATTACACTATCTAGTATTCCTTTCTTTTTCTGTTAATAATACCTTGGGCCTGATTCAGAGCCGTTCGCTATTTGCGGTCGTTCGTTCAAAAACAAGGGGTGGCTATTCAAATGATCAGTTCGCAAATTGCAGTCTGTTCACACCTCTAAGTCTGAATGAGCGAGCAAAACATACGCTCGTTTATTTGTTAAAAACGCCCCCTGGCCGCACGCACCATACGTCATGTCCGCTATTTATTAGATTAATCGAGTACATCGACCAGCGTATGAACTGCTCGCTATTCTTGTGGTTGGTTTTTGCTACCACAATCTTGCGAGCAGTTCTGGCTATAAAATAACCCAGTGACGTGGTCAATGACGCTGCTGTATTAATTATGCACACCCATAAAACGCCCGTTTTGACCTTTAAGCACGCCTGCGTTCGGATCTCCACTCCCCATTTTCAAGCACCTTCCCCTGTTACCACCCACATACGCCTCATTCTGTCACTCAAAATAGCAGGCATTCGCTATATTGCGAGCACATGAATTTCGGCCGCACTGACTGGTTCGCGCATGCGTATAACGATCCGTACGCATGCGCAGATGTGCGAACATCGCTCGGAACGAGCGTACTGCCGCTAGCGAGTGGCTCTGAATGAGGGCCCTTATTTTGGAGAATTTTGAAATTAGAAGGACCAAGGGGTTGGAGTTTGAAAGAAATTCATTACATGCTTATTCTAGGGTGTATCCTGTGAGTGCATTACTCATAGGGTGTGGACACTAATCATACCATTTCTGCTTGGCACAGAAAAAGACTAAGATTTCACTCTTATAATGGCATGATGTATGATTGAACACACTTTATTTCCAATTACTATACCATATTGGTATTTCTTTATCTCCTACGTAATACTGAGCGGGAGAAATTGTGTGAAAGTGAAATTGACATTGATCGTGTTCATGTGATTGATAGTCTTCCAGTTAGGATATTGAAGAGTTTGTATATTGATTACTGTACTTGTGTTATTTTATTGGTGTCAGGATAGGTCACATATCCCATTATTGTGAAGTTTCTAGTTTCTAATTTAAAGTGAGGTGGTTGACTTTATCCATGTAGCTGTAGATAAAATATTTACCTTTATATACTGATGTTCTCACCCCAGTCTGAGAATGCCTACTGCTGGTACTGTAGCTGCAAAATGGGGTTACAAATAGCATAGGGTCCCCCCATTGTGTCGCTACCAGTTTAGGATTTGAGCACTTTGAAAGTAGGCCAGCGGTAGTGGACAGAGCAGTGGGTGTAGTCGCTGACCCGGGCCCCTGCTGGGCACTTACTACCGGCCAGGGTAAGTAATAGTCGCCCCCTCTCAGCACCCATGCATTCTGATGGAACAATCTGTCTATGCTAATTTATTTCTAACCTGGTAATTTCAGAGATAAAGATTTAGCTAGTTTGCCAATACAGTTAGAAAATACAGTATTGGTGCTTGAGCTCTTCAATTGCCCCCCCTCCATAATCACATTTACTACAATAAAAAATGACAGATTTCAGTCCCCACCTCACCTTTTAGCAATATCACATGAACTGTTACAATGCTGGCTTGTATGCACAGCACTTAGCTTAACCCCAAGAGCACTGACATAGAGAATGAATGCAATCTCAGAACTAGAAATTGTACAGTACATGAACACCAGCTCTGAGTCTCCATTCTTTACTATGTGTCAGTGCTTTAGAAATTCTGTAAGTGCTGCACTTAAAATATACATTTATTAGCTGTTGTGATCTCTTTTTGGAGCAATGTTATTGCTTTCTGCAAAACAGTTAACCCTTAGTATTGCAGACACTTACACATTTAAATGTTGTTTTACATCTAATTGGCCAGATTCTAACTGATGTTGCATTAGAAATATTTAACACCTTCGCCTCTGAGACATCCCATTGAGGGGTCTATTTTGTCATTTTTTAGACTGGTCACCTAACATCAATCAGCTATATTTTCAATACCCTCACAAAATATACCTTGTTTCAGCAGAACTATGAATTTTGATAAAATAATATTATTTGTTTACATCTCCTCACATAGCAAAGGAAATGTACCCAAAATGGGCAAAACAGTATTTTGCTTTGTTTCTTAAATTGAAATAGCAAGAAAGTAAATTAAAAGCAAATGCATGCATACATTTTATTCTACCAACCACCAAGAGATACTTTGTGGCTCTAGCTTTGGTATTAATCCACCTTTCCAAAATAACAAAAGGCAGGATTCTAGGTATAGTATGATAATAATAAAGTCTGCGATTACATTTTTTTGTGTGTGATAGTCTAAGGAAAACACTTATAATGTTTAACAATTATATGATAGCCCAATAATGCATTCCATTTTCTAAACTAGACAACAACATATTATTATTATTATTATTATTATTATTATTATTTATTTATATGGCGCCACAAGTGTTCCGCAGCGCCTTACAAAGTACATAGACAAAAAAGTAACCATTGACTTACAATACAATACAATACAATACAGGACATGGATAAACATTGCTATATTAGTGACATTAACGCCCGCATAAGCAGCCAAGTGTTAGTTGCCCTAGTGGCTAGTAAGAGATAAATTAAATTACAGTAGGGAGAAGCACAAGAGGGTAGAGGGCCCTGCTCAAAAGAGCTTACATTCTTTACATATCTCATCAAATGAAGATGTGCCTGAGTTTATTCATTCCAGGATGGAGGAGATGTGGGCCTTAGACCTATATCTGGACTTCTTACCACCTAGTGCCCTACTCATACCCTACAGTATCTCTATTAGTATCTGCAATGCATGGTGATATTGGCTGGTGATCACTGCTGGGCACCAGGCAGAAATAACCACTAGTGGCGTCACAAGGCGGGTGCCGGCCGCACCCGGGTGTCACCTGCCGAGGTGTGACAACAAGGTACAGACTCCCCCTCAGTGACAGGAGCCGGGTGCTGCACTGTATAAAAAGTGCAGCACTCAGCTTCTGACAATTGTGAGGGAGCCGGCCGGCAGTCACGGCAGAGCAGTCCACACCTCCGGCACCCCGTTGCCCCCAGTAACAACGGAACCACAAGGGTTCGGCGGTGAGGGCACGCCCCTTCCTGCATGGCCACACCACTTCCCACGTGGCCACGACCCATTTTCAGCAGATGGCACCGCGAGGAGGGACACCACTGATAGCCACTAAAGGACCGCGTCATGAGAAAGCAGGGACTTCCTTTTTCAAATTTACCTCCACAAAATATATTGAAGTGAGAATAGGGGGGATGCTGTTCATAATGATTTCTGTACTGTATGGGTTTTGTGTATTGATTGCAATGATCACTAGACAGTAACTACTAAGGCAACAGTTCCCCAGAGACTTTTTTGTAGTGTACTGGCTAGTGGGTGGTGGGGCTTAATGATATAAATGCACCCCAGTACAATGTGTCATAAAGCCTGCCCCTATCATCTACCAATGGCAGCGGGAGAGGGGGGGGACTCAAAATTAGTACTGAAGGGATCCTAGTGGAAAATGGAAATGGAAATGAAAATGGATATGTTTGTTACTAATATTTGGAGCATATTTAGAAGTCATTGTAGGCTCCCATAATGTATTTACCAATAGTAAAGGCAGTTGTTTGATACAGTAAGTTTACATTTTGTAACAAAAGCACCATGCTGCTGCAGCACTAGCAAGTGGGGGTGGTTATAATAAGGGTCTTTCACTCGATATTAGCACCAAAGTTTTTCTTATAGCTTTTAAAGTAATTTACATAATTTTGTAAAAATTGACACAGCCCCACCTCGTGTCTGTGTGTTACGTGCCGATATGAACCGGTACACAGCTAAACAATGCTTATTTATTGTCCAGACGTAATGCAAAAGTGAGTCGACAAAGGTTCATATAGGCAAGTAACACACAGATACGATGAATGTGGACACCTCAGTACACAACACCACTGTCAGAAGCAGGAATACCTACTGATCAGCAGTGGCGGCTCCAGGGGTGGGGCTGCAGCCCAGTCCAAAATTCAAATAGGGGAAACACCAACTGCCATATTCCCTGGCATCCTCACTGGCAGTTGGTGTGGCTCCCCTATTTGAATTTTGGACTGCGCTGCTGACTAGGGTGGTGAACAGCTGGCCTTCACTTCGCGCTTGCTTGAACAGCTAGCCTTGATGCTTATGGCGAACACTTGCTATGACTTCCGCATGTTTCTCATAGACCATGGTATGTCTCAGTCACATTTCACTAAATTACATCAATTACTTTAAAAGTTATAAGAAAATCTTTGGGGCCAATAGCAAGTGAAACACCCTGCAGTATCATATCCATTTACATGTGTTTACTTTTACTATCATTAAACATGCTAGCGTAATGCATGTAATAAAAGTCTGCTGTATTCGGCCTAGATAAGCACAAAAATTACTTTTGAGAAAACATCTATTTCACAGTTAGTGGGACTTTATCTAAGTGGAAAAAACAAGTACATTCTGATTGCTACTGCAAATACATTAGTACTTTCATATAGTTAAAATACTTTTAGTAAAGCCATTTATAATGATTAAAAGAAAGTGGTTCATTGTATTAATTATTCATGCTGCATATCTTTACATTGCACTGTGAATATATGGGCAAAACCCTCTCTAACCATTGGATATACAGTACTAGCTTTTTATGCTGTTACAAACATTTATCATGAAGTGAACTACTGCCCTCTATAGGTAGCTTCATACTACACCACAGAGAGAGTAAGCAGGAGCAGGGAAACTCACTTTAATTGTAAAACAGAAGTTGGCCTATATATAATATTCATCCTTTCTGAGCAAATCAATGCTGTTATAGTCTGATGTATAAAAATTCCTTGAAGGTGAATAATGACTTGTGTGATTCTTGGGTGATTTGAAGAACAATACAAGTTTAGAGAAAAGGAAGTCATTTTGTGCAGTTAATCAATATTAAAACATATGAATTGTAAACGTCATTCACGATTCAGCTAAACTGGAAATACGGATTTATGACTACATCCTGTATTTACATGTATGTGCAATTCTGTGGACTGAACATTGCCTACATGACAGCACCCAGATAAAGCCCAATGACACCCCATACAGTGGTAAATAGCAGAGCCGCAACTATACTGTTTGGTGCCCTGTGCCAGAGAGAGCATTGGGGCCCCTCCCCCATTTTTTATATATTGACATAAGATAGTGCACATGAGAAAGGGCCATGGCCTCATGGGGAAGGGCCAGGGAAGAGATAGAGGAAGCCACTAGCTGCTGGGGATAAAAGAAGAGGAAGCTACAAGTGAGAATGATCATAAACAGGAAAACTGTCAGGCCCAAACAGCGCCCCCTGCCCTGCGGTGCTCTGTGCCATGGCACAGGTGGCACTACCCTAGTTACTGCTCTGGTAAATAAAGATGTGACTTAAATACATATAGCTCTGCATTACTCATACGTTTGTATGCTTACTTCCAGAGAGTGCACAGTGAGAAAACATGAAAGATAAGCTCTATATTAGACATACGTTTAATTCTGGTATCAGTCCCTATAACCGCAAATGGCATAATTGCTAAACATAAGGTAAATAACCACTACACTAAGTAATAAACACAATAATATTGGCTGTCAATTGCTGAGAGGTTTCCGAACATAACATAAAGTGAACCAGTACTTTTCCAGCATTTTTATTACCTACACATAGCACACATCACCTCCTATCTCAACACAACAGAAAGACAGTAATTATTGGAGATGCCGCTGCAGGAATGAATACAGCACAGGTAATTGGCACTGCTGTTTCAGCACTAGCCCTTTTCTGCAGTGTGATTTATTGTTGCCTATTTTGCAATGAACCAAATAATATTATATATTCCACTGCTCCCTTTGATGGGTGGGTGAACAATTACATAATTAAAGTCGGGAAAGTTAAAAGAACAACATTGCTAAATTTCTAGTGGCAGGAATAGGGTTTATACAACTAGCAAAATGGTCTAAGAACGCATAGCCAATTTAAGGCTTTTCTAGAAATGACACATTTTACATTTTAATGTTATGTTTTACAGCTAAATAGGAATCTGGTAACATTAAGGCATTAGCATTCATTTTATATAAGTGGATTTTAAATTACTATTTTTTAAAATTTTTACATGTGTCATTTTTGATAAATAGAGCACAGCACAAAGCGAAGGCAACTATTATATGTGTGTGATGTCACAGCGACTGCACAGGTAATGAGTAATTCAGCTGGATAATGGACATATTAAGGCAATATGTAACCATAACCAGAAAGGCTAATTTGTCATATTTAGTGCAATGCAAAACAGCAAAAAATATAATGGTGATTTGTCAGACTAATATTTCAACATTTACTTGATTTGACTTGAAGGAGAATGGAATATATCACAGGTTCTCAAACTCCGTCCTCATGACCACAAACAGTGCATGTTTTCCAGGTCTCCTCATAGAATCACAAGTGAAATTGTTAGCTCCACCTGTGGATCTTTTAAAATGTGTCAGTGAGTGATGAATATACTACACTCTGCACCTGCGGGGTGACCTGGAAAACGTGACCTGTGTGGGGTCCTGAGGACCGAGGGCATGATTTAGATCCGCTCGCAAGCGCATTGCGCTCACAAGCAGGTCGATTGTGGCCCAGTGCGCACGCGCGGTGTGCGCACTGCGCATGCACGAGCCCCGGGGCGAGCGCATAAAGCAATCGCTCCGGGACTCACTACAAAAGGGCGGCTGTCAATGTTGATCGACAGCTTGCCCCATTTTGTAGGTGTGGCGGGGGTGTGACTTCACAAACGGAGGCGTTCCCAGTGATGTCAGTGGGAGAGCTTATGGCTCGATTTGAGCCAGAAGCTCTCTGGGGCTTGCGGCAACGAGACCCTACCACAAGGGTCTCTTCGCAAGCCCGATGGTCGCGATGGTCTTGACCATCGCGACCATCATCATGGCCGCTCACTATAGCTGTGGGTGGTCACCAACAGCTATGCGAGTGGCCAGGAGGCCACTCCTAAAAAAAACTGTGCCCGCCCTGATTCAGAGCGAGCGCTCGCTTTTTGCGAGCGCCTCTGAATCAGGCCCCGAGTTTGAGAACCATTGGAATAGATCAATGTCATGGCACCTGAGATGATTTCTAATGGTTGTGCCCATAGAATATGTTGAATTTTCCACCTGGGAGGAAGTCGGTTTACTCTAAATGTGTATGGTTGTTTTTTTTCTGTTCTTTAACAACTTACAGTAACTGGCACAGTCACATGGGGTGATAATGCAGTCAGCTTGACTTTCACTGAGACGTCCGCATCCCATGCGACTGTGCCGTTCTGCTGCTTTTAAAGAGGAAACCTGTTCTGCACAAGGTAGAATGGATTTCCTTCTGCTACTCCATCCTCCTGGCAGTGACATAGCAATCTGCAACCATCTGCATAACTGCTGAATTCTTGCATGCACCACTAGCAAAAGTTAGAGGAGGGGAATTTAGCATTGCTTGGCAGAGATTAGCTGCAGAAGGGGGGACTGATGATTAGCTCCCCCTAACACATGCTTCACTGCACTCTGCTTGTGGGAGAGGGCTAACACTATGGAAAGGGGTGAGTAATGCACCGGGGGGGCCCTATTGACACTTTGCACTGCTTGTGGGGGGAGGGGGCTGACGGGGGTAACTCCCCTTTATAACTTTTGATATTGGGGGATGGTGGTGTGTGTCATTTTGGCTCCACCCCCTGTTTCACAATGCCGGTAATCTCGGTATTGTTTAGCGGGGACGGGGCCAAAATGACTTGATTGCGAGGCCAAGTCCCCCGCTCCGCCCACACATACCGGTAATCTGTCCAGCTCCACCCCCTTGTGCTGGCCACGCCCCCTAATATGTCGATCTAGCTGCTCCCTCGGAACGGGGCAGCCAAAATATCGGCAAACCCGGTGGGTGTGTGGGGAGGTTATGCCACTGGAATCCATTACTACAAGGGGGTATTAGGAAGTAATGTTACAATAGGGACCTATGGGCACCCCCTAGGCATGTTTTATTTTTATTAAAATATTTCAATACATTATTTAAAATATGTTTTCAATTTAGATTATAGATTATACTCGTATAAATGAGTGCTAGTTTTTATGTGTAAGCAATCCTTATATTAAAACAATAAAACAATATATACATAAAATATATATAAAAACATAAAAACATTAGATAAATGTTTATAGCTCTTAATAAAGTGGGTGGAATAGCAGATAAATGTAATGGGACTTATTGACAAAAACTAGATTAATACACATACTGTAGAAAGATGTTTGCTTGTTAAAATATTGCATTCTAATCTCATTTTACATTGTTAATGATTTATGCCTTTGTTCTCCCTATTACTGTTGTAAATATCTCTACCATGGGTGAAGTTAAGCTTTTTGTCACCAGGGGCTAAGATTAATCTTGGTGCCCACTTTCCCAGTAGATAGTAGTCACCTTCTAAATATGTGACCGCTGGGTGTGGTATGTTATGTCAACAGTTATCATGTTGGTATGCATAAGGTTGACATAAGAATGTCAACATTGTCAAAATGTTGACATGCAGCATGTTGACATGCTTGGTATGTCAACAGTGACCATGTCAATATTCATCATGTTTACACGGATGACATTTTGACATGATAAAGTGTAGGTATAACATCCCTGGAGGCCCAGTAACAGTGGAGGGCTGGGTCAGGGGGCAGGGTGCCGTGTGCCCCCCAGGCTGGTACACTTTTTCTTCATTAAGGGCCGCAGTCACACACTGCACATGCATGACTGACGGCTGGGTGACAGACGGAAAGTGTTCTGCAGTCGCTCCGTCTATAGAACCATCAGAGCAGCTGGACGGCATTCTCTGCCTGTTACTGGGCTGTCTGTAACATCCATGCAGCTTATGACTCACTGAGCACAGGGCAGGGCTGTGTGCAGTGTGCACTGGTACATTCCTGTCTAAGTCTTTCCCTCCCCGCGGGCCCTCCCTGAGACCCCTTAGTCTCCGTCCCTGCTATCCCCTGTCTGTCACCACTCTAGATCTGATGCTACACTCTACTACTGAATCTACTCCCTTCTGTCCCTGGTCAGGACCCTGCCCCCTCCTCTACCCTCCTTGACTGTTCTAAACTCATTCCTTTCCACGGCTAAGACCCAGCCCCCTCACCAGGAGGCCTGGCTCCCTCCCTTACCCTGTCTGCCTATTTTAATCTACCTCCTCCTGTCCCTGCCCAAGACCCCACCCCCCACTCGAGTCTGCACCCCTTTTTTAGTCTATCCTTTCTCTTATATTTTCCTATACTCTGGAGCTCCGCAGGGACCAGAGTCAGATCACCCTTCCAGATAGGTAAGTGCCAGTGGAGATGTGAACATGTTTAAAATTATATTTGAGGGGGGGATGGTGGTGGAATACTTATGCAATGGGGAGGGGTGTAGGTGTTTTTATCTCGGGGAAAGGGGATGTTTTAATACTGTTGGTGCTGGGGATGGTGTAATGTGTGTGTATGTGGGGGCAGGGCCGGCAACAGAAATCTCGGGGCCCGGTACACTGATGTCTCTGAGGGCCCCACATTCTCACCACGACCCCCGATCCCGCACATCCTTCCCCTGCATGTGTTATATGTGAAGTATGAGAATGTTAACTGAAAGCTATGCCAGCCTTTAAATAAAGTAAAAATACACTGACTTACCACACTGTCTCTCTGTCACTGATGATACAGGCTGTAGTTCTTGTCCTCCGTCTCTTGCAAGGTCTTCTTGATGACAGTGCTGTGGATGCCTCAGGAGGGATGATGTCTGCAGCCAGCCATCCACAGTACTCATAACCTTCCTCAAATTCAGCCTCTCATCACCATCCTCAGACCAGGAGCACCATCACCTTCCTCTGTCCCCAGCCCCCATCACCTATTGTCCCAGCCCCATCAGCTTTCTCTGCCCCTTCACCTTCCTCCATCCCTAGCCTGCATTACCTTTCTTTGCCCCAGTCCATATCACATTTCTCTGCCCCCATAATCTTCCTCTATCCCCTTCACCTTTCTCCATCCCTAACCCCATCACATTCCTCTGCCCCCAGCCCATGTCACCTTCTGCCCCATCACCTTCCACTGCCCTTTCATCTTCCTCTATCTCCAGCCCCCTTCACTTCCTCTGTCCCAAGCCCCCATCACCTTCCTCTGCCCCCAGCCCATCTCACCTTTCTATGCCCCCAGCCCATGTCACCTTCTGCCACCAGCCCCCATCACCTTCCTATGCCCCTTCATCTTTCTCTATTCCCAGCTCCCATTACCTTCCACTGCTCCCAGCCTCTATCAGCTTCCTATGCCCTTTTAACTTCTTCCATCCCCAGCACCTACTCCTCAGGCTCACCATGCGGTATCCACTTGCACTTCTATCTTTGCAGTCCGCAGCAGTGCTGCCTGGCTGTTGTGCGGCGATGTGACCTATGACATCATGCCACTGCATTGCGCACCTACATGTCAGGCCCGGGTCCCAGTGGCTGTGGCCCACCAGCTGGAACAGAGACCGCCGTCCATAGCCCCATTTTGTGCCAGTGCCTGTCTGGTCTTTGGGGTCCCTCTGGACCTTGGGGCCTGGTACGCATGTCCCCGTAGTCCCCCCCTGTCGCTGGGCCTGTGTTGGGGGGTATTATTATTTTGTGTTTGAGGGGTGTATTCATAATATCTGTGTTATATGTAGGTCACTGATGGTTTCCACATTATCTGGTGATTACTGCAATGATCTGCATTATCTGGCAGCCACTGCAATGCTCCCTGATCTGGCAATCACTGCAAAACTCTCTGCATTATATGGCATATTACTGCAACAGTCCCTGATCTGAGGGTTTTCCCGCATCTCTCTGCATTATGTGGCACATCACTGTGATGCTTCCTGATCTAATGGTCACTACGAACCTCTGCATTATACGGCACATTACTGCAATGCTCCATGATTTGGCCATCACTGCAAACCTCTCTGCATTATATGGCACATCACTGCGATGCTCCCTGATCTAATGATCACTGCAAACCTCTTTGCATTCTTTGGCACATTACTGTGACGCTCCCTGATCTGACGGTCACCACGAACCTCCCTGCATTATATGGCACATCACTGCAATGCTTCCTGATGTGACGGTCACTGCAAACCTCTCTGAATTATACCACTGCAATGCTCCCTGATCTGATGGTAATTGCGAACATCTCTGCAATATATGGCACACCACTGCGATTCTCCCTGATCTGACGGTCACTGCAAACCTCTCTACATTATATGGCATGCCACTGTGACGCTCCCTGATCTGACGATCACCGAGAACCTCTCTGCATTATTTGGCACATCACTGTGACGCTCCCTGATATAATGGTCACTGAGAACCTCTCTGCATTATATGGCATATCACTGCGATGCTCCATGATCTAATGGTCACTGCAAACCTCCCTGCATTATATGGCACATCACTGCGATTCTCCCTGATCTGACGGTCACTGCAAATCTTTCTACATTATATGGCACATCACTGCGATGCTCTCTGCTCTGATAGTCACTGTGAACCTCTCTGCATTATATGGCACACCACTGCGATGCTCCTTGATCTGACGGTCATTGCAAACCTCTCTGCATTATATGGCACATCACTGTGATATTCCCTGATCTGTTGATCACTGTGAACCTCTCTGTATTATATGGTACATAACTGCAATGCTCCCTGATCTGACGGTCACCACGAACCTCTTTGCTTTTTATGGCACATCACTGCAATGCTCCCTGATCTGATGGTCATTGCGAACCTCTCTGCATTATATGGCACACCACTGCGATGCTACCTGATCTTTCGGTCACTGCAAACCTCTATGCATTATATGGCACATAACTGTGATGCTCCCTGATCTGATGGTCACCGCGAACCTCTCTGCATTATTTGGTACATAATAGCGAGGCTCTATGATCTGACTGTCACTGATAACCTCTGTGCATTATATGGAACTTCACTGCGATGCTCCCTGATCTGACGGTCACAACGAACCTCTCTGCATTATATGGCACATCACTGCGATGCTCCCTGATCTTAAGGTCACTGGAAAACTCTCTGCATTATATGGCACATCACTGTGATGCTCCCTGGTCTGACGGTCACTGTGAACCTCTCTGTATTATATGGCACATCACTGCGATGCTCCCTGATCTGATGGTCACTGAGAAACTCTCTGCATTATATGGCACATCATTGAGACGCTCCCTGATCTGACAGTCACTGCAAACCTCTCTGCATTATATGGATCATCACTGCGATGCTCCCTGATCTGATGGTCACTGAGAAACTCTCTGCATTATATGGCACATCACTGTGATGCTCCCTGATCTGACAGTCACCGTGAACCTCTCATTATATGACACACCACTGCATTGCTCCCTGAATTGACGATCCCTGAGAACCTCTCTGCATTACTGTATATGGCACATCACTGTGATGCTTTCTGATCTAATAGTCACTGTGAACCTCTCTGCATTATATGGCACATCACCGCGATGCTCCCTGAACTGACGATCACTGAGAACCTCTCTGCATTATATGGCACATTACTGCGACACTCTCTGATGGTTATTACGAACCTCACTGCATTATATGGCACATCACTGCGATGCTCCCTGATCTGATGGTCATTGCAAACTTTTCTGCATTACATGGCACACCACTGCAATGCTCCCTAATCTGATGGTCATTGCGAACCTCTCTACATTATATGGCATATCAATGCGACACTCCCTGATCTGGTGGTCATTGCAAACCTTTTTGCATTTTCCGGCGGTCACTGTGATGTTCACTGTAATGGTGGTCACCGTAGTATTCTCTGCATTATATGGCTGTCACTGTGATGTTCCTTGCTTTATATGGTGGTCGCCGTAATATTCTCTGCTTTACAATAGTGGTCACTGCAACACTCTCTGTATATTATATATCGGTTACTGGCCACTGTTTAAATCATCTAATGTCTCTCCTGCCTTATACTAGAAAAATAAATATGTTAGGTGAAATTAAAAAATAATTCTTAAGGACAAGGTCCCCAGGGTGCAAAAATGTCTAGGGAACTGATTCAGCCCCACTCGCTAGGATACTTTTGCGCCAGCCAGTTGATTGTTTGCATTCTGTGCATGCGTATGCATCGCAATGCACGTGCGCGAACCAGTGCGAGTGATCGGGAAGCGTTCACTCGCTGCACATAGACAGCCCGGGCGAATGAGTGACATGAGAAGCCGTTTGTGGGTGGTGAAAGGGACTGGCCACTAGAAATGGTGGAGTGGAGGTGCAAACGCAGGCGTGCCTGAAACTCTTAACGCCATTTCAGAGGCATGCATAATTAAGAGGCAGCGTCATTGTACACATCACTTGGTAGTATTTCACCCTGAAGCACTAGCAGTGCTTGCGGCAGGGTATGGGTAACCACAAGTGCTGCGATCACATCCGATGGTACTCGATGTTACCGATGGTTGCATACACTTCCTGGAGATGACGTGCGCAAGTGGCCATCTTAAGACAGGCTGGTGGGCGTCTGCATACACAATGCGAATGCACGCTAAGACATAGTACGCTTGCTAATGCCTTGCCGTGCGATCGCCTGCCTTGCAGAATTTGCATACGCATCTACCGTGCGAACACATCTAGCGAGCGGGTATGAATCAGGTCCTTGGTACGGCTATTTGTGTGACAGTGCGACTAGACAAAAGACATAGCTCTGTTAAAGGGCCAGACCGAATTCCACGATCTTGGGTAGGCTGCTCATATTTACAATTTTTTGCTAAACTATTTTAAGTCAGTGAATGAGTAAAAACATGTATTTCACACTTTCACTGCTGCTGCCATTGTTAGATTCACTGAACTCTTGCTTGACTGTGGCCTTTTTTTTCCCCATATGAGGTTTTTAATTAATTGATATTTGCTGTTCCATCGCCTTTGAACTTATCAATAAAAACATTACATGTGCTGCAGCTTCATAGCCTATGAGCATAATGCAGATATTCTAACTGGGCTGTTTGCTTATAGTTCTCTAACAAGCAGTAGAATACATTATTATTAAGCCACATTTGTAAAGTTTTTATTTCTTTTTTACTTATAGAATTTTATAAATTATCATAATTACCAATCACTGCAATAGTCCCTATATTATGTACCTGTTACTTAAATTGTGCCTGTATTGTACATCTGTCACAAGAATTGTCCCTGTATCATATGTTGGTACCGAGAATAATAGCTAAATTGTTTAATGGTCACAGGAATGTTCCCTGTATTGTATAATGGTAAGTAGAATGGTTCCTGTATTGTATATTTCTGTCCCTAGAGTGCTATGTGCATTATCAGAGCCGGCCCTAGGCATTATAAGCAAATGCTTAGGGCAACTGAAGTGCCTAGTGGCATTCCAGGGCTCTAACGCTGCCCCTCATCCACCCCTCTGCTGCCGCGAATGGACTCCCCTGCCCGGAGCTCCATTGTCATGCTGAGCACAGCTTGCCTTAATATTATTATGATTTTTTTTTTTAAAGACCTGAGCCTGAGCTCAGGTAACTGTTTCTGACTGGGTAGTGGTAGCGAGCAGCTCCTCCCAGGCAGTTTCCATGGGGGTGCTCACATTGTAGGTAGGCTGAGAGCTGTCGCTGAGTGACAGTGCCCGTAATCCCGGTGCTCTCTCCCAGAGCCGCTCCACAGGTGTGTGTAATGTTCACATGTGGGGGGTGCTGGCGGGCAGTGGCGTAACTACTGCCCCCGCAGCGCCCGCGGTGGCTTGGAGGCGCTGGGTAGCTTGGGGGTGACGGGGGCAGTAGTGCAGTAGTAGTAACTACGGAGGGTGCAGGGGGTGCGGTCGCACCCCCTGCACCCTCCATCTGCCGGGCACCCACTGAGTGTGTTAGGGCGGGCACCCGGCTCCTATTCAAACTCCCGGTGGCAGCCGGAAGACGGAGCTCCCTCCTTCTTCCGGGTCCCACAGGGCACTATGGGAGTGATGTAATGACATCTCTCCCATAGTGCCGAGGAGCGGACGCCGGGGACGGAGCTCAGGAGTGAGCTCCGTCTTCCGGGTCCCGCAGAGCACTATGGGAGTGACGTAATGACGTCACTCCCATAGTGCCGAGGAGCGGATGCCGGGGTATGGACGGCAGCAGCACTGGAGCGGGGATAAAGGTAAGTGTTTGTGTTTTTTTCTTTTGTGTGTGTGTGTTTGTTTGTGTGCGCGTGGAGGGGGGAGCAACTACAAGCGGCTAACTACAGGGGGTTAACTACAGGGGGCTAACTACAGGTGGCTAACTACAGGGGGCTAACTACAGGCAGCTAACTACAGGGGGCTAACTACAGGCGACTAACTACTAGAAGGGGCACTACAGGGGGCTAACTACTAGAAGGGGCACTACAGGGGGCCCTGCATAATGGGCACTACTACAGGGGCACTACTTTAATGGGCACTACTACAGGGGGCCCTGCATAATGGGCACTACAACAGGGGGCCCTGCATAATGGGCACTACTACAGGGGGCATTGCATAAGGGGCACTGCTACAGGGGGCATTGCATAATGGGCACTACTACAGGGGGCATTGCATAAGGGGCACTAGTATAGGGGGCATTGCATTTTGGGGCACACCTACAGGGGGCACTGTATAAGGGGCACTAATTTGATACACAGTTTACAGGTTATAAACTATGTTCCCAATAATCTGGTTCTACACTGACATAAAAACTGTGCAACCTGTCTTGAGCTGAGGTGACGGACTGGCAGGAGCAGAAAGGAGGGTTGGTGAAGTAGATCTGTCAGGGTGGGATGTAATGGGCATTACTGTTTGGCGTGATGTGTATTTGGCATTACTGCGTGCACAATGTGCTAATAGGGGCATTACTGTGTGGCATAATGTGTAAAGGGCATTACTGTGTGGCATAATGTGTTGTATGTGGCATAATCTGTTGTATGTGGCATTACAGTGTGGCATAATGTGAAATAGGGGCATTACAGCATGGCATAAATTTGTTATAAGCACTTTACTGTATGTCATTATGTGTTATATGTGGCATTATTGTGTGGGATGTGTAAGGGGCATTGCTGTGTGGCATAATGTGTTGTAAGGGGCACTCTGGTGTGGCATAATGTGTTGTAAGGGGCATTCCAGTTTGGCACACTGTGTTATTAGTGGCATTACTTAGTGTGTCATAATGTGTAAGGCACGTTGCTGTATCATGTAACCACACACCTTAAACGTAGTCTTTGGGTGTGTTTGATCTTTGGGTGGGGGGGGCACCTGAAACTTTTTTGGCATGGGGGAGCAAATTTATAGTTACGCCACTGCCGGCGGGGAGAGGAGTTTGTTGGTCGGGGGGGATCTTTAATAACTGATGCCTGCGCTGTATTTAATTGGCTGCATTTGGTGTGTGTCATTGTATGTGTATAGGCTTTGTCAGTGTGCGTGTCATTTTATGTGTGTAGGCTTTGTCGGTGTGTGTTATTGTAAGTGTATAGGCTTTGTCAGTGTGAGTGTCTTTTTATGTGTGTAGGCTTTGTCAGTGTGCGTGTCATTGTATGTGTATAGGCTTTGTCAGTGTTTGTGTCATTGTATGTGTATAGGCTTTGTCAGTGTGTGTGTCATTGTATGTGTATAGGCTTTGTCAGTGTGTGTGTCATTGTATGTGTGTAGGCTTTGTCAGTGTGTGTGTCTATTATTGGAATGCAGTCAGGATCCCGTCACATGGGATGGTGACGGTCGGGATCCCGGCTACAGAATACCAACCACCGGCATCACAAAGGTAAGTATCAAGGGGTTAGGGGAGAGTTAGGTTTAGGGTTAGGGGGTAAAATTAGGCACTATGGTAGGGGTGGGCAATAAGTGGCCCCCCAGCTGTTATTGAACTACACATCCCAGCATGCCTTGCCATAGTTTTCTAATTTATACATGCTAAAACTGTTGCAAGGCATGCTGGGATTTGTAGTTAAAAAAGAGCTGGAGGGCCGCTTATTGCCCACACCTACACTAGTAGGAGGGTTAGGGTTAGGCACCAGGAAGGGTGAGGTTAGGGTTAGGTACTAAGTGGGGAGGTCAGGGTTAGGCACTGGGGAGGGAGGTTTAGGGTTAGTATTCCTCCCTTTTCCACAAGCCTGATTCCTACCCCTAACCCTACCCCAATGTCTAACCCTAACCTTACTCTGTGCAGCCTAACTCTAACCTTCCCCTGATGCTTAACCCTAACCCTTCTGGCGGCACCTACACCTAAGTGTCAGCATTCTGAGTATGTCAACATTTCAGATGTCAACATTGAGAATTTGTCAACATTCGGAGGATGTTGAAATGGTGCCTGTTGACTTGTTGAACCATGTTGATAATCTAGTGTCAACATTTTAGTGTAGACATTATGAATGTTGACATAACTGTCAAAAATAGGACTGGATACCATGACCATCATAAAATACAGACAGCATTACTGACTGCCATATAATGCGGGCAGCATTAGTGGCTGCCATATACTACAGACAGCATTAGTGACACTGATATAATACCCAGCAGGTCGAGGCTGGTCAGCCATCTGCTCATTCCCTGTGTCTGTTCAGGCTTATACCTCCATCTCTACAGCCTCATCCCCCCCTGTGTCTCCTAGCCTCATCCCACCCCGTGTCTCTCAGCCTTATGTTCCCCTTGTACACTCCTGTCCCTGGGCCTGATGTCATACAATACATTACCTATCTATAATTAAACATTCCTAAAAATCATTAGCTACTTTAGCTTCAGAGTAACAACCCCAATTCATATATTTTACCCTTTACAATAATTACCTTCATAATCTCCATTATTAAAAAGCAATATCATAAAATAATTAAATTTATGTGCTTAAACTTTTCATTACATCTCTCAGTCTCATAAAAAAACATTAATTGCAATTACCCCATTAAATAATTAACCCCCCAAATTCTTAGTATTACCTACCATAAACTATAGCCAACTCCTTCATACCCTAACTTACCTAAGTAATTTCTTCTTGTTCATCATATCCTAACTTACCTGTTGGAAATATATTCTGTAATAATTGCCTGGGCCCAGGCTTATTGGAGGATGCCACCTACAGTACCTGGGCCCGACACCGCTCTCTATGGCCCTGCTTGTAGCAGCCATGCAGCAGTGTCCAGGAAGCAGCTGCATTTCAGGCAGCTCCTGCCGAGGCTGCTATTGAGCTGGAGGAGGTGGGTCTGTGGAGAGACAGGCAGGGGAGACAGGGGAGAGGTGTAGGCTGGCCACTCCCTCCTTGCACTCTTTGCTCTTACTCCATGCTCACAGCTGCTGCAACTCCAGCTGCCCCACTGGTAACTACTCCCTCTGTCACCTGGGACACATGCCCCAGCTGCGCCCCTGTTCGCTATAGATTTTTTATACTCCAATAAAATAAAATAAAAAGTTTCATGTAAATTGTAAGGAGTATATACATCTACATCACACAGAAAAAGGTAGAAGAATTAATTTTCATTATGAACATACTAATTAAATTTAACAAAACAGTAGATAATTTTTTTTTTAAAAGAAGAAAATTATAAAACTAACACCTTCAAAACCAGTGGTTTATATCTCTATAATGAAATTTGATACAAGCATATAATCTAGAAATATAATATTGCCATATTATTATAATTATCATTAATGCACCGTAGCAGTTTCAAGATGTGGTATGAAAGTCTGTGCCCACTTTAGCCACAATGCCATGCCTTATCTGATCATAAAGGTTTGGTTAAGGTGACACACTGGAAGAATTTCATAACCAGCTGAATTTAAAAATTACTGTTTTTTGCTAACCAGGACCTGCAAGACAATGGATACATAATTATTAAATAATTGCAATTTCTTGCAGAATCCAGCCTGGTACAACAAAAAGTGCAGAATGGCCTATGATTAACTTCTTGCTCCAAGGGAACTTGTACCCCCAGATTTGACTACAACTGTGAGCAACTGTAGGACGCAGTATTAATTCTAAAACAACATGAGCTTAAATATTCATGTTACTCCATCTCCAACAGTGTTATAGTAAGGGAAAATATGGATACAGGAAGTATTTGGATACTATCAGGGGCGTCTTAAGAGAGGAGGAGGCCTGTGTACTCTCCCCAGTGGCCGGCAGCCGACTGACGCAGCTGGCCAGCCACCGGAGCATTAATAGACTCCGGGCAATAGAGTGTGCCCGTAGTCTACTGCGCATGCGCAGAACACCGGAGAAATGGCAGCTCTGACACCCGACGTGGGACCACAGACAGGTAACCCTCACTTCCAGAATATAAAATCAGTTCCTATACCATGTGCTCTGATCCTGCTGTCATTAATGTCTTTTCTGTTCTGTTTCATTTATACTTTGTCAACCTCTTGTGGCAATATGTCCTCCAGGCCAGACTGGTTTCAACATACGGAATCGGTATGTTACACCATGCGGCCGGCGGTTCAAATCCCGGCAGCGCCAGTGCGACGTGGAAGGAAATCCCAATTGTCCGAAAGGTATGTACTTTCTAACCTAAACTACCCCCTAACCTTAACCCTCCTTTAGGGTGCTTAACCCTAACCCTCCCTCCCCCTAGCCTAACCCTAACCTTCGGGGGGTGTGCCTAACCCTAAGTCCCCCCCAGAACCCTAAACCTAACCCTCCCTCCCATGGCTGTCCACGCTCGGCACCCAGCATCCCTTCCATTGGGATGTCGGGCGCCAGTCTCCCGGCATAGGTTAATTAACCCTCGCCGGGATTCTGTAGTGGAGATGCCAGTGGTCGGCATAGCGACCGCCGGCATCATAAATGCATACCAAACTTACAGTATGCCTGTATTCATGTTCCTTTTTGTTTTAAGTACTAGTTTCCTTAACATTAAGCTAGAGGAATTCCAGAGTGTGTGAATAATATTTGTAATAAGAACTAGGTGTATCTGAATTAATAGACAGCCCAGGCTTCAAGAAAAGGTGGTTGCTACAATTGAGTTTTGCAGAGGAACAGGTTGTTTTGCCTCAGTGTGAAGTTTTGGAAATACAGTATTCAAGTTTCACTTGTGCTTTCCTATTATTTGGAATGTCATTCCACAGTTTAATTGAAATATTGCATTTTGCGTAATTTATATGAATAAAGGTGAGACAGTAATGGTGGTGCTGCTGTGGTAGGACAAGGAACATTTATGTCCAAATTTTACTGGCAAAATAATAAATGTTTTTCAGAGAAATGCAGAGAATATTTTTCAGAATATCATTAAAAATTACACTCCTCTCAATTATTCTGATTGCAATAAAATTAATAATTATATTATACTGTATGGCTCACTTGACACTTTTATTTTGTATTTCAAAAAGTTTATATTTGCATGGAACAATAGAACAATGACAGCTCAACAACAAGAGGTTTTTGGAATAATGAGCACTAGAAGAAATTGAAGCCTATTACCATTATAAAAGGCTACAACAAGGCTTATTTTACTTATTTACAGATCCTACTTCACCAATTAAATTATAGATGTCCCAAACTGTTGCAAAATTTCACATGATATGAATTTTACAGCAGAACAAGAAACTTTGTAGAGGCCAATCTTCCATTGATAGTCTTCTGCCTTTTCTGCACTGCATTTTATACTCATATTTTGCTAAATTAATAGAGCTGGTACAATGAAACTTAATTAATTATGTGGTGGGATGTGGTTGGGGTAGGACTGTGACAGATCAAATTCTGCTGATGAACCACTCCAAAGTTCAAGGTCAAATGCAGAACAAAGTGAATATCTTGAGGAACCTTTTTGAAAATATTATCAATGTTGCATCTAAACTAAATGGCCCTTGTCATGCTTTCATGCAGTAGTTATTTGCAGTATATTTGCAGAAGCTCAGTAAGGCCATGATTTACATTTACTATGCTTGTAGCTGATTTAATATGCTTCACTGAATGTATATGCTTTTAATTATGTTTATATATGACCAAAGCTTACTTCAAAAGTAACAAACTATATATCTAGAGGCAGTTTGTCTACTTTGGAGATTAAAAATTCAGTCACAAACTTCATGTACACATCCCTAAGGATTTTGCCATGTACCATAAGTGGAAGTAAGTGGAAGTAGAATGGAAATGAAAATGAAAAGGTCAGCTGTGCACAAATATATCTCTATCTGCTAAGACAGTGAGTCATGTACTTTCCTTCCCCTTCGGATCACGTATTGACAACTATCAATCTGATTGTCGAACCCTGTGACCTTTTCATGTAACAAGACAAGCCATCAGCTAGAGCATCATAATGACAAATTCTAGTATAAATATACCATTCATATCTTCTATCTATCTATCTATCTATCTATCTATCTATCTATCTATCTATCTATCTATCGATTTGGCTTTAATGCAGGTGAATATAACTGGTAGGAATATAGCTATTATATCATTGGTACAGTCAATAAGCCCAACTAGCCATCGCCATAAATATACTCAAATTCTGTAGGTTGCAAATCCATGATCTTAAATAGTATTCACATCTTAAATGGGATGTTCAGCTTTTAAATTAATTTACATTAAGATATGATAGAGCATTGTGTGTTAAGTATTTTTGTTAACAGAGCCACTGGCCATCTTTAATCCCTTTGTGAGCAGGACTTTTTTTCTATGTTTGTGAACAGATCGTTTTCATACAGTACTTTTTTAATGTTACCCTTTTTTCAAGACCAGTAGGCTTTCTTTAATAGCAAGGTTTACTACAGGAATTAAAACAGGTACAGTATATCTAATGTACATAATTACTGTATAAGGTCTGTCCTGAGCCGGGGAGCACACTACCGTCCAATGGCTTCCACTGTGAGGGAGACAGGATAGACCTAATGCAGCAGAAGAGGAACAGGGATGTGGTAAGTTTAGAAATTGTAGGGTTGAGAGAAATGGGATAGAGCATGGGGCAGATGTCAGATGGGACAGAGCAGAGCAGAGAGGTGTTGGACATGTTGGAGCAGAGTGGGGGTAGAAGGTCAGAACAAAGTGGAGCAGCGGGGACAAGACAAGCATCAATCAGTGCGAGGGGCAGAACAGTGGAAAGAGGGGACAGACAGCGGGGACTGGGTGGAACAGCGGGGGCAGACTGAGGTGTTCTGGCATTTCGAATAATAATGTACTTTTCAATCTCATCTGTGTATGGCATAGCTAACATATCAACCACAGTTAGTTCTATTGAATTAATTAATATAGCAGTGCTGTCGGTCAGGGGAGGTTTGAGCTCCACCTCCATGGAATACTCTGCAAGAAAATCCCCCACAGCGCAGAGCTACACATAGGTGCAGTATGGAGAGTGATATGGTGACAGAGAAGCATAAGGAACATTTAGAGGACCCATAACTTTTATTAGTAGTCAGCCTCTGTATTTGAATTGAATTTACAGACATCTGGAAGATGTTTATAATCCCTTTAGATGTTGCAGCATAAAGACTGCCAGGCCTGATCTTCAGTTGTCCAGCCTAAATCAGATAGCCAATGCAGCTATGTAAGAAAACAATGCTATTGCCATGCTACACTGACAAAGTCACTGCCAATGGAATGGTGGACCTAGACTTTTAGCAGGGGCAGTGTACCAATTACATTGCTAAGGTAACAGAAATGTATTTTTGTGTAAATGTGGATTTCCTGTGCTGTCTGATGCTCCTACTATGTGCTTCCTTGTGGGTTTAACAATAACACTATAACTTGGAACAAGTATACAAAGATTATAGTGCAAAATGAAAGAACAAAAAATAGCTGTAAAGATGTAACAAAATTATAAAAGATAAAATGTATTCTTTATTTATTCTTCTTAGGCTTTTTTTTGTAAAATGTAAGATTTAGCCAACCATCCCTGGTCTGAACAGTCTATATCTCTGCTGCCATTAGAATTATAACCTAACATGTTAGTAATAAACCATCTGGACTGACATGGAATTCAGAGACTCGGAGAATAGAAACCATGTGGAAGTCCTCCTATACATTTTTTGTCAAATAGGGTTTCACAAAGGCAATGTTTTATTTAATTAAAACTGAGGCTATAACTAGGGATGGGTGAGTGGTGTCGCCAACCAGCGCACAAGGCCTAGAGGAATCATTGTCTTTGCCCCCTGGTACCTGTATTTGGCATGCAGGGTGCTCTGCAGCCAAGAAAGCCGCCTGGCGCACTGTGGGTGCTCAGTTTATTCCTAGTTCCGGTGGCAAGTCATCACAGAGCTGCTTAGAGCACTCTTAGAATGTTTCTGGAAACTTTGCTTCTAACTGGTCCCAACAGCCTTGCCTCCTCATTGCGACATTGTGACCTCAAAGGTTTGTGGGGCACTGCCGGCACAGCGCACATTATCACCCTATTATGGCCCTATCTACTGTAAAACACTGCTGTATGTAGCAATAAAAAAGTGCATGTGCTGTATGTAAGACCTTCCTCTTCATAATACACTATAATGATTATTTTCCCTAATGGAGGACAGTCATAGGGGCACTTTTTGCACCTGACTGCAATCTCTGGGCAAATCTGTTTTATTGGGAAACATTTTAACTAACTTTAAAAATGATACTTCAAAATTTGTTTTAGCATATTATGGTACATATGTATTTGCTAGCAGTGGAATAAATATAGCAAATAATAAACAAAATTAAATTTAAATTCAATTTAAACTAAACATGATTATGACTGTAATTTTTATTCTAATTATTATATATTTTTTATTTTTATCAATTGTAATAAATTTTAACTTTAGAGTTAATCTGTTTCTTTGTTCTGTCCCAGTTTTTTTATTGTGTTATATTTATCTTACATTTAGTGGAGTTTGTATATCAAGTTAGACACTTGTTAATCCTCCATTACAGTGACATAATCTAAAATGAGTAGCCTTCACTTAGAGTAAACTAATAGACATGCTAGTAGTACATGAAAGGGCTGATATTACTTCTTCATTAACAGCTGCTGTTTACACTTTCTGATTGGTAAAGTGCTATAAGGATATATCTTTTGTGTGTTTGTATTTATTACATATATCTCTTTTTTTTAGTCAATTTAAATTTTCCAGAATATATACTAATGATATTTTAAGTGTATGGCACAGCACTCCTGAGGAAAGTAAACATTTTGAGATTAATTTCTATTAATGACTTTAATCATAAATTCAAATATAAAATAAATGTTAATTAAATACAATTTTTTGATCTTGAACTAAGTAAGGCTAATCATCAGCAAGAGAATACATTTATAACTAACAAATTTTATTAAATATGTAGACATGACTAGCTACTTTTATAGCTGTCTCTACAGCTAATGGATAATTCATTTACTATACTCCCAAATTATTAGGATAAAAACAAACTGTAGTTATTCTAATACTTTTGAGAACAGATACTTATGGCTATAGATTCTAATTGAGGGAATACCCTGAACCTCATATGCGAGATGCAATGGGCAAAATAATGTGTATTACCAGACATGTTTTTTAAAATCCAAATCAATTTTTCAACATTTTTTACAAACTATAATTGTGGTGAATGGATAGTAAATCACTATACAGTGGGTTCTGTTATTTATGAATCCCATAGTTGATAACTCTTTCCTAAATAAACATCATATAGTTTATTGGATTGCAAAGCCTGCTTGCCTCCAGTTGCCTGAAGCCTATGAATGACGATACCAACTAACCAGTTTGGATTATTTTGAAATGCAATTCTTCCAATATCTGTGAATATTGAAACATTGAAATTCAGAATACAACAGTTTGTTTAAAATAAAAACAAGAAAAAACACTATGGAAACTTATTTACAGTATTTTCTAAATATTCCCTATTATATCATAATGCAGATCACAAATATATAGAATTGGTCCCATCACAAGAAATTGGGCCTGATGGTTTGCATACAACCCTGATGGTGGCAATAGGCTCATCTGTACTGCCAGAGCCGGATATAGTGCTCATCGGGCCCTAGGCAAGATACCAGTTTGGGGTCCCCCTCCCTCAAACAATCCATAAAACTATGGGCCGTATTCAATTAGGTGCAAAAAGCCGTGATTGGCAAAAAAGTATCGCAGATTGCGGCTTTTCGCCAGGCAGAAACTAATCGCCATATTCAAATTCAAAAACTTTTCATGTACGCGGAAAGTCAATGCAATGTAATAGGCGAAAAAGTTTTGCCTATGAAAACCCAGCGGAAAAAGTGCAGAATTACGGTTTTGGGATGCAAAGGTGCGGAAACAACTCTGCACCATTTGGACAGCCCCCCAAAGGGTGCGTCAAAAAAGCGCAAATAAAAAGAGAGGAGCACCCAAAAGAGCACTTTGAAAATGGGGGAAAAAAAATACAAAGTACAAACGCAAAAACTAGTGAAATAGACTTTTGGGGGGTCAGATAGTATGGGGTAGGTGCTTTTTAATTGCAGGTGTTTGTTGAAGGTGCATTTTTTGCAGCACTTAAAACTTGGCTTTAGCAATTTCTAACCATGCTTGCACCCATTTTCAAGTACCCCAAATTTGACAGAACTACTTATTTTCACCAAAAAAACCTGCTTAATGCTAATCTTCACCACTTGTGCAAAGCCACTATTATGGAGCAATTGACAGCACTTAAGTAACCCAAATAGCTTCAATAGGTCTAATCGGGGGCATCTAAATTGATCCCCAATGTTAGTGCATCTTCTGGGGGGTGTCAGACTGATTTCCTCAATTCTGCCAACACTTTTCGCCGGTTAGAGTTTCGCCGGAATGCGTTTCCGCTTCCTTTGGAATTGAATACGGCGAATAGCGGGAGTGTGCATAATACTTTTTCACATGCAAAACTGGCAATGTTGGCGAAAAGTCCGGCATGCAAAAAAGTATCGTGGGTGCGAAAAGCATTAAATACGGCCCTATATGTGAGTTCCTCATTAATGCCCCTTACATATTTTTTTGTTTTTCCTCCTTATATTCAACTTTTTAAAGCTTTTTAATGAAAATATTCCCACTATGTACGAAGGGGAACATGCAGGTACAGCAGTTATGGTACCGCTGTCCCCGCAAGTTATATCCCCAGCAAATTACAGGAGTCTTTCACACAGTGTCAGCTTCCAAAGCCGGCTGTGGGCTGTTGGGGAGAGATCTAAAGATCTCCTGCCCCTAGAGCCTCCATACAGTAGTTACACCATCTGATAGTGTAAACTACTAGGACTAAACTCCGAAAAGGGGTCAGATTGTAGTCCCCATTTACTGTATATATTTATAGTGTACATAATATGAATATGTGTATCTTGCCCTAGTGACACCTACTGTGATATATGCAGTTTTTACAGATTCTTGCAGCTCAGCGGCCTGAGATCCTCCTTGCCTGTCCCTCTGCTCTGCAGCCTTGCTGGGTGCTGCCACTGATTGATGCTCCTGCTGGGTGGTGGGCCTGTCAGTGTGGTCAAACATCCTGCTGGGGCGGGCCGTGGCTGGAGGTAGTCTGAGCAGCTGGGATTTGCCGGTGGGCCGCCGAAGCGGACCGGGTGATGTCGGAGACCCTATTTTAATGCACAGGCACACACACAGTCACTGCAGACAGCAGCACGGGACTCTCTGGGAGTGTAGGCGGGACCATGCAGTGCTCCTCTGGGAGCACATTGATCGGGCGGAATTCTTGGGGTAAAGGGTCCTGTCCATGGGCCCCTTGGGTCTCGCTGGGCCCTAGGCGAGCGCCTAATTTGCCTAGTGGGAAATCCGGCCCTGTGTACTGCAAATGTGCTGATCAGTATCATAGGCAAACGCAGGGGGGGTTCCGGTTGCCTGGAAATCCCCCTCCTCAGCCCACACCATGAGTACAATAGAAATAGTAATATAGAATTTTACTAGTGCTGCATGTTCTTGTATTATCACAAATAAATTAATCAGCACACCTGTGAATCTTTTATCATGTATCAGCCGGTAATAAATACACCTATGCACCAACTAGGAGATCTGAAAAACATGCACGATTAGGGGTGCACTGCTACAGACCACCAATAGGGTTAATTATTAATACTATATAATAATACAATATCCAGTGCATAAGGAGACCAATATGTACATATATGTCCAGGGCAGTGCTAGGTTCCTCTGCTTCTCCCCCAGACTGCTGGACTTGCTCCAGTGCTCTGGAAGGGTGCCCATATCTGAAAAAAAATCACTCAGCTCAGGCAGAATGGCCCTACTGCCGCATTTAACGGCTTACTGTGATTGCTGGTCTATATATGCTGGAATTATGACACACAATTCACTTTGTATGGCGCATATTAAAGCTGGTTAAGTGCTAATTATGCTCTCTTCATGGACTGGCCACACTTGCTCTAAAGTCAATAATTTGGAAATTCCCCTCTAGAAATCCTGCGTTTGCCACTCAGTGTCTACGAGATCGCTTTTAGATCCACCTAAGCTGCAGCAAGCATGACATGCTGCAGCTGTTTGGTGGTGGGATGAGGAGGCACCAGTGACAGTTTTACAAAATGGGGCATGTCATCTGCATTTTATAGGTATGTTGAGGACAGGGTCTGTGTATTCTGACGTAGATTTCCTCGCCCCATCAGTAGAGTTTTGTTGGGCATTCTGAGTAAGCTGATTCCGAGATTTACTTTAATGCAATCACAACTGCGATCACTGCCGGACCATTATTAAACCACCCTTGTATAAAGTAAGAAGGTACAGAGACTTGGGTGTGATAGATTTGATAGACAGAATGCAGACCTGAGAAGACTCCTGTCACCATGAGGAATGACCTATTGGTCAGAAACACGTTGGTGATAAAGGCAGCTCTGTGTATATATAGACTTACTTGTTAACATCTCAGGACTGCTCTCACACTCCAACTTATTCTGGTGAGTAAAAGAGGAAGTTTCCTAAGTGTCCTTGTTTTTTTACTGAAAATCTACCCTGTGAATTTTTTGCACTTTATTTTTATTTGTATGTTTTTATCTATATTTGGAATAAATACTTTCCTTGAATGAAATTTACCCTGGGAATGTTGCCTGCATACTGTATATCTCACTGTGAAAGAGCATATTGGATGCTAAAGCATTATCAGGCTCACAGATACCTTTTGAGGAACGACTGTACCTGTACCCAGGTAAGCTCTAACCCAGTGTGGAATCTTATTGGTTTATGCTAAATCCAAATGGTAGATATGAGAGCAGCAGCAACATAAAAGATACCTTTATGTGCACACATCTCACCGTTATTACTGTAGGTGAGTTCATGAAAGGATACCATCAAGAGGGACACCAGAATTAGAGAAGACTGACTTATTTTTCCAAAGGACAGTGCTTACTATTTTATTTGTTTGTATAATTAGAGGAGTGGTGCTCCTGAGTGTGTACTAAGCAGCAGTCCTTTTGACACAGGCGGTCGTGACTGATTTGTTTGTTTTTTCAGAGAAGACTCCTGTTGTCAGGGCAATGCCCCCTTTAAACAATGGCCTAGTCCCCACAGTATGTGACTATGACAAGGCACTCTTTAGACAACACACTTGCCTGGTAAATTGAGAGGCTGGCAGGTAACCTCACCAAAGTTCTCAGACACCCTACTGTTAGTTGCTCTAGGAAGTCTAGCTGAACCTAAGCTAAACTGTAGATCTATGTCCTGCATGAGCTCACAGGAAGTGACATCAGACACTGGTGGTAGGGGACAAGGATCATAATAGCTGTCATAACTGTTCTCTACCTAATACTGAATAAACATATTTTGTATTACTCCATCACATTTGTCTTAATTTTTTTTAGCCCAAATGTATAGACATTGTATAGACATTTTAGGGGTTGGTGTGCTTAAATTGTCTGACCACCTTGCCAACCACTGATGCAGGGAATCCCGCAAAGACTCTGCCATCAGTCAGTGCAACTTCTTAGGGTGATGTTAGTTGGTGTCTTGCATGAGCTCACATTCTCTAACTTGCCATGAATATACTGTAGCTTTGTAAGGGGATAATTTAAATGAACCATCTGAAACTAATGAACCCATCTGGCAACATTTAAGGATTGTATAACAATATATTGTAACTACTGTACATAATGCAAAAATATAATTTAACTATTTATCTACTACTACTGGCAAAGTACATCTACTGGCAAAAGAGGGATTCACTTTTTTTGCTATATGCTAGTATTTTGTTCTTTCTCTCACTTTTTCCAATTAAATATTAAGCATACTGTGCCTTCAAAAAAATGTACAGATCTTAAAATATGTTATTACTGTTAATATTACTGGGCAGCACAGACGGTGTAATGGTAAGCATTACTGCCTCACAGCACTGAGGTCATGGGTTTGATTCCCACCACGACCCTACCTGTGCAGAGTTTGTATATTCTCCCTGTGCTTGCGTGGGTTTCCTCTGGGTGCTCCGGTTTCCTCCCACACTCCAAAAATATACTGGTAGGTTAATTGACTCCCAACACAAATTAACCATAGTGTGTATGTGTGTGCACATGTGGTAGGTAATATACATTGTAAGCTCCACTGGGGCAGGGCCTGATGTGAATGACAAAATATTCTCTGTAAAGTGCTGCGGAATATGTGTGCGCTATATAAATAACTGATAATAAACTGATAATAAATAAATATGTTATTTTTTAACTTAGTGCTTTGGTAAATGTTGATAATATACCTCTGTAATGTCTGCTACTATTTAATCTATGTATCTATAAGGTTTGAATTCAGTATGTAACTATAGATCTATGTATTATTTATATAAACCTAAAATAACTTGACATCTGGCATTCAGACCTCTTTCTCCAATTGTTTACCCTATGTACATACAGCTTTAGTACAGGTCTCTCACTAATGTTTTTACTTTGCTGTTCTAAGGGGGTTATTCAATTGTTTCTAACTCCTGTAGCTCCAGTTTAGAGTGACCGGGAGCACCTCACTGGTCACGATGGGAGCATTACCGCGTCCTAATGCATGGAAGTGGCGGGTGCGCTGCAGTTAAGGCATGCCCGACACTCGCAACCAGCCCCAAAACCCTACTTTACATGGATTTGTTCCCGCTCGTATATTAATTAAAAGTGAGAACAATGTTTGGAGCTTTGAGGTGGTCAATATTGACTGAATTTACTGGAAATTAACTTATAAAAACAGGCACAAATTATGTGACTTTATCTATTTTTATAATTTTTGAAACAAAAATACAGATCTAAAACCAAGACATGTGAGAGTGGTTTAGGCAAAACCAAAATATGATGATGAATTAGAACCAAACCAAAACACAGGGGTTGGCGCACATTTCTAATTTTAAATCTGCCCCACCTACATAGTTTTGTCAAAGTGTAAAGTTATTTGTTTTGTTTTCATTTACTTCGAACTCAGTGTCAACCCATTAGTCTTGTATTTAAACACATACTCAGTGTCCTGATAATGGAGGAAGTTTTATTTTAATACCAACACTTGTTTGTTGGAAACAGCTATACAGTACATGTATTAATATAGCACTCAATGGGCTTTATAGCAACAACAGACAGCGCAGGAGACAGTAAATGCTTTTCTGATGTTTCAGTTCATCATTTATAAGACTTAGTATTAAAACTGTTGTGATTTTTGCCAATTTACAAGAATATTTTTAGCAATATGTTGTCTTTCTCTTTGTACTATATTTGTTGTTGATACTTCTATTAATGTCAGTGCCTAAATTAAGATACATACATTATGAGACTACACTATATAAAGACATTTTACTGTTTTAAATTCACATTTAGTATCTCAAAATTCATATTTAATTGGCACATGTGTAATTTTAGATAATAAAAGGTTTTGTTTTAGTAATGTGCAAACATCCCCTGAGGAAATCCCATTGGATGAAACATTTACAAAGGAGTTTCCACATCTTTCCTTATTCTTTGGGTATCTAAGTTTCATACTAGTCCAACTAGTTCTAGCAGAGATATAAGATATGAAGACATAGGAAGGCAGGATAAATTGTCACAGTTCTACAACAAACCGGATAAGCTCTTTTAATATTTTATTAAATATTTTTATTTTTGTATATTTTTTTCACACCCATATTTTATTTATTAATTATGTTTGAGTGCAACACTGCATTGATCCAACTAAACTCTATAAATACTCTTTTCACAGATTTATCACCTGGTAAGCAACAGGCAAACATACAGTAGGAAGTTTCTGGCCTGTTGTAAAGGTAGAGAAGCAAACTATGAAGCCATGTTGCAAAACATTTCAACATTATTACCATTCAGAAGGTACATTTACACATTATACACTACAGAAATTAACTAAATTAGTGCCCTCAACAGTTCAATATATTTCCAACCTCAACTTGATCAAATCCCTGAATGAGAATTTCCCAAAGCACAATACATTCTCCCCCTTCACATCACCACATCTCCAAAACAGTGTACAATTTATCCTTCTCACACATCAAATCCCATAAACACTGCACACCATCCTCCCACACCATCACATTACCAGAATAAAGTAACCCAACCATCTCACACCTTATCATAACCACAAAATACAGTACCCACCCCTAACACACACAGAGAATATTCGAGAGCTATTCCAGTAGAAAAAAAATGGATGACTTGCACAAAGTTAGTGTCAGATGCAGACAATACATTTCCAAAGGCTGTTGGTAACCAGATCCTTCTCTGTAAGCAGCTCTATTGTAAGAAGCAGGAAGCTGTCTGATCCTGCACATCTTCTGTCCTAACAACAGAATTGTTGGTTTTCTATTTGATAATAACTTTGCTCTGTTTCTTAATGCAGTGAATGATGCACAAAAGCAAGTCCCCTCTATCCCCTCAGATCCAGCTCTGTGACAATCCCAGCATATTTACTGCAACAGCACTGGGACTGTCAATCACTATAACATACAGTACAAGCTACAATGTTCCCTTTTTACTCCAAGCCAGGGAATGATTTTCCACGTCTAGACCAAAGAGGGTTAATGGCCTTATTAAAAAATAAACTTAACAAACATTCTCCTAATAAACTATTTAAATAAAATAAATCTACACCTGCTCTTTATTCTTGAACAAATACTATTTATATTTATTTTTCTGTCAAACTGAGCACCCGAGGACAGAGCAGAGTAAATGTTCGCTGTTCAGGATCTCATCTGGAACAACTATCTTTTTAACCCAGTGCCCAGTTCTAATCTTATATTATATTGACACAGAACTCTTTCATGGCAAAAATGATCCAATAAATATGTCAGCAAAATGTCATACAAGCCAAATAGAAGACAGACTGCTGTAGTAGTTGTATATATCTGCTAAAATGAGATCAGGATATAACACTGTTCCTTTCACATTGGATGAATAGCTTTATGGAAATACGTTTTATAAAGCACCAAATAAATGGGATTTTATCTTTACAAATATACTGAAGGGCATGAAAGAACTTACCTTTAGCACTAAATAAAAAAAACAAAACAATAAAACACACACAGTGACATTTCATGGAGAGGTAGACATCCGTATCCTTATTCCCCCCCAGCAAAATGCTTTCCTTTAAAAGGGTAAGAAGCAACAGAGAGTTCTTACAATAAATGCTGACTTGGAATGTAGAAATATGTAGAAGAGTGAATACATTTATTTTTTATTTTTTGCACAATTCAACATTTCAGTTCAGATCCTCAGTATACCCTATAATTGTTGCTTCCTTTGTTTTTAAAACATGAGGACAAAATGGGTTTCACTCTCTGAGAAGCTGACACCAAAATTCCGGTTCCTGCTTAGTGACACAGAACCGGGTGCTGCACACTAACATCATAGTGCAGCGCCCATCTCCTGGTCACTGAGGAGGAGCTGGCAATTTTGCATTAAATTGTCCATTATTGTGAAGATCCAATCTCCAAAACAACTATATGTTTTTTTATCTATATTTAGGGATTTGTACCCATATTGCTTTAGAATAAATATTTTTGTTTCATTGAATTAAACTGATTGATATTCTGTGATTTATAGCTCATTATTGAGTAATTATTGAGTAATTAGAACTGTATAATTTTTTAATTCCTGATTGATGTTTACATAGTCCCATATTCATATTTGTGAATCCGCATTATATTCGGGGTCATTTAAGTCAGTGCCAGAGCACTATTTTCTGTTATCCATTGCAGCCTATGGGCTACATTTCCACAAAGTTTTCAGGATCCCTCTAAGTTAATTGTTGCTTGTAGATGTACAGCCTGATGATAGCCCAGGTGCAATAGAATATCAGATTTAAACCCAGAAATTATGTGATAGAGTAAACTACCACTTAACTACTGTAGTTTCTCCTTACAGGGACGGGTTGCTTTCAGCGCTTGGGTCCCTGCAAGACATTTTTAATACTTTGTCTTGAGAAATTATTTATTTTTGCTGCAATAGGCAGCAATAATAATTTATACTTTTCGGGTGTAAAATGTGAGACATAATAAATATACCCCCTAATTGTTCTATTGCATAAGTAAATGATAATATATTAATAAAGGCAAAAAAAAGGTTCAATTATAAATGGCTCTATTTATTATAATTATTTTTACTAAAATAAAGTGAAAAAGAGTGTTTTCACACCCTTTTCACATTATTTTAGTATCACCTACAGTTACTAAAGGGCAATTGGAGTAGAATTCATAAAATTTCACTCCAACCCCAATGTATCACTTATTTTTAGTAATCAGATTGCATTTCCCATAATTGTAATGGGAAACGTGATCTGCCTGGTAGTTACTAAAAATAAATAGTGAAAAAAATACCAGGGGAGGCCCTGTGATAATAACGCCACCTGGAGGTGGCATTATCCAGGGTCTCCCCTGGTTACTGGACTCCTGCTCTGCTGTAACAGGCAGAGCAGAGCCTGGAGCCGGTCCCAGTGATCAGCTGTGTGGTCTAAACAGACCACAATCTGATCTCTGCTAAAAAAAAAAAAAAATTAGTTACCTGACTCCATGGACCGGTGGTCGGGGCTCCGGTGATGTTCTCCCTCTGGTCAGCTGGTCTCCTATGCTGCACTGCGGCCCAGTCATCAGGTGATCGGGTCCCAGTACAGTATGGGATATCAGCTGACCAGAGGCATAGAAGACATCACTGGAGCCCCGATGACTGCAGGTAAGTGCTATTAAGGGAGGGGGGTCGCGGGGGGTCCTCGATTGTGGGGGATGGGGCTTAGCACCGGGGGGTAGCAGCAACCGTCAGTCAGCGCATGCGCGGGGCACAAGTCACGGTATTTTTTGCGAAAATATCGTGACTAGTGTGCGGATGGGATTCGCAGGGACAGAGCTTTCTCGCAAGCTCTGTCCCTGCAAGGGATTTGTAGTAAATCCCTGTGATATTGCCTGAATTCGCAATGCGATTTCAGTCAGTAATATCACACTACAATCTGCATTACAAATGCGGATTGTAGTAAATAAGCCCTAAGAGAGGTTAGAAAGTTGGTTTACTTCAGTGTTATATGCATTAGAGGAGAGCTAATAAATATGTATAAATACTATAAATATATTTTAGGTCAATACAATTATTTGTCTAACAAATTTTTGTAACAAGGAAAATATTGGGTTGTGAACAGAACAAAGGAGATTTCATCATCTGCATACAGTAGGAGCGGGTTCCTGTTAATAACGGTCACTCAGTTATCTTTATAGCTCATAATGATTGTTTCTCCCTGAACTGTCTGGTTGTACCTTTTTCTTTTGTATTATTTTGTGCATTATTGTAATTTTCCCTGCATGGTGCTGTGGACCCTTGATGGCGCTGTATAAATAAAAGATAACAATACTAATATTAATAATAATTCTCTTTCGTAAAGGCTTTAAGCGCATTTAATAACTGAATTAGACTTGATGACCCATGCTTTCAAAAGGACTTATTAACACTGTGGTACAATTTTTGGAAGGAACAAAGTAACATCATCATTTTCACTCAGCCAACACACCCCCCTCTCAGGAGAACTGCTATAATAGTGCACCTGCAAACTGTTATTGCAGGATTAACATAGTAAAACAAAGAGGATTAGTCAAACACTAAATATATAATTTATTGGCCTCAACAGATTAAATGATCAGAGGTCCTGCCTGTTTTTCCCATGAATTATTCATACAGTATGCAGCCTTGGATTGCTCAAGGTAGCTATTTAACAATACAAAAGAAGAAATACTATGTTTACAACAGCATTTAGATGCCATGACAAGTCTCTATACTCATAGGCCATAATTAGATTTTGGCAGCTCTATGTTATTATTGTTGTTAACTGTTGACTCACCGTTATGTGCCTGCTCCCATCTTTATATCTGTTCTGAAGATAGCAGAGTGAGAAATCTGTATGATATGATTTAGAGTACTTTCATGGTTGCATTTAGACACAGCCTACCTAAAACAGGTTTCCAATTATATATGTAATAATTAATAAATGTACAGTACTTGTACATGTAAGTGTTGGACTGGAGCATGAAGGTCCACTAGTGAAATACAAGCTAGGGGCCCATGACATTCTGAGAATGCAGCAGCAAAAAGGCGGCACATCACAGAAGGATCATGACCAGCCACATCATGTAGTATGGGTGGGCACCAGAGGAGCTATGGTCAGACTGCAGAGATACATGACCAGCCACATCAGGTAGTATGGGTGGGCAGCAGAGGAGCTATGGTCAGACTGCAGAGATACATGACCAGCCACATCAGGTAGTATGGGTGGGCACCAGAGGAGCTATGGTCAGACTGCAGAGATGCATGGTCAGCCACAAGGTAGTAAGGGTTGGCACCAGAGGAGCTATGGTCAGACTGCAGAGATACATGACCAGCCACATCAGGTAGTATGGGTGGGCACCAGAGGAGCTATGGTCAGACTGCAGAGATGCATGGTCAGTCACAACAGGTAGTATGGGTTGGCACCAGAGGAGCTATGGTCAGACTGCAGAGATACATGGCCAGCCACTAGAAGGGTCTGCAGGAAAAAAAAATCACTGCCCTGAATATAACAGTTTGCAGTGGACACATATAAAGTTGCACAGTAGCATATAAGATGCATGTTTCTTGGGATCACCCAGACATGTGTACACAAGTTAAAAGACAGGTCATAGATCAGCTGCTATCACTTTTTTTTGCACAGTTTCCAGATAGTTACAAATGCATAAATATCCTTTAAATGTCCTTTAGTGACAGATTTCTTTTTATTATGCTCCGAAAAGCCCCATTTTCAGGCAAAAAGGTCTGTTGTTATTTTCTTCTATTCATGGTGGCTATCACAGACAGCATGGGGGAGATAGCTGTTTAACAAGGACAGTCATCAGTCTTTTAATCACTATCAATATCTGAGGCTGGCAATTGTGGAGAGCAGTGAAGGAAAATATACTTTCTAACTAAAATAAAGGATTTTCTGCTATTTATTTATGTTTAAAAACAAATAAAAAATTTGCAACCAGAAAAATAAGGCCTGATTCACTATGGATCGCTGTTCTGCTTATACGCACGCATCGCAATTGCTAATATCTGCGGTGACATGTAAATGTTTGCATTCGTATTGCAGCCTGACATAAGGATGCCCACTTCCCCTTACTCACATCCGTATACTTGGCCAACATAGAGAAACAATCGGTAACATCGAATAACATCGGACAGTTAATGAAGCCCAGACCTTACTCAGGATTTGCTTACTTCAGCGCACGCTAAGAGGCCTCTGACGGCCTCTGGTATCGCAGTGGCTAATTTATGCACGCCCCTGAAACGCCGTTGAAATGCACTGGCACGCCTGCATTCGCACCGTCACCCCCCCGTCACCACCCACAAATGGCACTTCATGTCAATCACTCTGTCATGGGTCTGCTTATCCTCTGCAATCACTGTCCGATCGCAGTGGCTAGTTCGCGCACGCGCATTACAATGCTTACGCATGCACAGTACACAACAATTGACCGATTGCATGCGTATAAGTAACTGAGGCCCTGATTCAGAGCCGCTCGTAAGTGGCTGCTCGTTCGCTTCGAGCGATGTTTGCACAAATGCGCATGCGTATGGGTTGTAATGCGCATGCGCGAACCAGTCATTGCGGTCGGAAATTGTGTGCTCGCAAAATAGCGAATGCCTGCTAATTTGAGTGACAGAATGAGGCGTTTGTGGGTGGTAACGGGGGAAGGTGCTTGAAAACGGGGAGTGGAGATCCGAACGCAGGCGTGCCAAAAGGTCAAAACGGGCGTTTTAAGGGTGTGCATAATTAACAAAGCAGCGTCATCGACCACGTCACTTGATTGTCTCTTAGCCTGAACTGTTCACATGATTTTGGTAGGAAAATCCAACCACAAGCACTGCGAGCAGTTCAGACGCCTTTCGATGTACTCGATTAATCTAATAAATAGCGGAGGATGTAGGATGCGAGCGGCAAGGAGGCGTCTTTACAAAATAGCGAGCACATATTTCGTTCGCTCGCTCAGACATAGAGGCATCAACAGACCTCAAAGAGCGAGCGCTCAATTTAAATAGCCCCTTTTTCTAAACGAGCGAGCGCAAATAGCATCTGGCTCTGAATCAGGCCCTGAGTTCCTTGCTGAATCAGGCCCAAAGTTCAGACATGGAGGGTAATACACATATTTGACCTGCAGGGATACAGGGGACTTGGACTGGCTGGCTATTTGCTGTGTTCTTACCACTGCCAGCTGTTACCACCAGGAAGGCACCTTTTCAGAGCTAGCAGCAGATAGATAAGGTGTTAACTCCATCACTATTTGGAGATCCATATCCAGAAGTCTTTTATTCACATCAGCGATCAGATGGCTGTGCATGCACACCCTGCAGGAACTTGTTCCCAGTAGTGTTAGGCTGTAGATGAGACTGTGGAAACCGCTGCTTAGAAGCTGAGCTTAAACAAGCAGTGAGATCACATTCTAAATTTCAGCAATATGCAGTGATATTGAATATTCATTTTTGGGGGGCCATTGTTAATTTTAATAAAAAGACAACAGAACTCTTGAACAAGGTGTTTGTTTGTAAAACCTGTTATTAACACACTACACTTAAATACTAGCTGATTTTATACCCAGAATAAGAGTAAGATACTGTGACAGGTATTCAATTAAGAGCGAGAAAATTTTTTTCCGCTCATAAAAATATTGCGCTATTCAAGTGCACATTGTTTTTCACTCGCATGAAAAAAAATAATGAGCGCTCATTATATTTTCCAAGCGCTCAAAAAGCATTAACTTGACAGATGGCACCAAGCTATTCAATTGCCACTCGCGTATGTTTTCTCGCACTCCATTTAGTTAAAATCTCGCTTGTTTTTCCACGCATGTCAGGGGGCTGCAAGATGAGATTTTTTTTCAAGACAGTTATCCCCACCCCTTCCCCTATTCTACAACAAGTGAGTTAGTCCATTCCACCCTCATATTTGTTTCAATTTTCAAATGGAACATTCCTACAGTGCATAGCAATATTTGTATCAGTGGCCATTTTGAGTAGTGTCATTTGCAGGAGTTGATCTCTTTCTAATAATTTTTCACACAGAATCCTGAGATGGCGGCTTATAAAAGTATGTTATGGATGTGTATGTTTCCAGAGCTGAAGGATGAAGGTGAGAGTATGTTGAATGAACTGAATGAAGGTGAAAGTGTTGTGAATGACTGTGTGCATGATGGTGACAATCCTGCTGCATCAACTGCAATTAATCCTGTGGTTTCTATTCCACGTCCTCGCTTTTACAAACCAAGGCATTTGTTGGCAGACATCCCAGAGTCCGAAATAATTAAATTATACTGGCTTTCATCTGATGCCATATCAGAATTACATGAAATTTTACATCCTGACCTGGAACCCAGGGCTACAACCAATAAAGCAGTCCCTGGGGAATCTAAATTATTGGCTGCCCTCATTTAATGGCTTCAGGAACTTTTCAGCCCACACTTGCAGTGGTGGCAGGAATGCCACAGCCTTTTCTAGGATTTTGGCTCAAGTTTTAAAGGCATCACAGTTGGTGTAATGTTTAGCATTACTGCCTCACAGCACTGAGGTCATGGGTTCGATTCCCACTTCGGCTCTAACTGTGTGGAGTTTGTATATTCTCCCTGTGCTTGCGTGGGTTTCCTCCTGGTACTCCGGTTTCCTCCCACACTCCAAAAATATACTGGTAGGCTAATTGGCTCCCAACAAAAAAATTAACCCTAGTGTGTATGTACAGAAAAAGAATTATTTGGGATAAAGCACGGGCGCAATCTAATATAAAGCAGCCACCACACGTTACCCACTGTCCCCACCAAGAACAGCTAATAACAAAGCACACAATACAAATTTTTTTGGTCACATATATCAGGCGCTAATTAGTTGTTTCATATCATCAGGTATAACAGGAATAAAAATTCTTTATAATGTCTCTTATTTCGTATATGTAACGAATGTCCGTCCAAAGTATTTCTGTTGCTCGTTGAATAAATTCACCTCCAAAGGTATATAGAAAAAAGAGAAAAGAACTGTATAGTGTAGTAAATTTTTTAAAATTTTAATAACACATACATTCACAGGTTGAACATAAAATTCGGACTTCTTGCTATCAAATATAGCCAAGTCTCACTTTTTCTGAGGACATATAATAAAAAAATGCAAACCAAAAAGAAACAAGGATACAGTATTCACTATAGATACTGTCACATTTACAGTTTTCTCAATGTTATCCAAAATTGTAAAAAGTTTGAACCGTACCGTGGTTTCACCCAAATTGGTGCCCTTTGGAGAATATAGATGGGAGAATATCCGGATATGCTCCCCAGCTTCTCCTGAGCTCCTGGATGCTGCCAACAGTCACTAAATTTCACCAGCAGATAGATCCCAGCTGCTAGTGTGTATGTGTGTGAGGATGTGGTAGGGAATATAGATTGTAAGTTCCACTGGGGCAGGGACTGATGTGAATGGCCAAATATTCTCTCTGTAAAGCGCTGCGGAATATGTGTGCGCTATATAAATAACTGGTAATAAATAAATACATTTCGTAGACAAATTACAAATTTCATAAAGTGGCCCTCTGACAGACAATTGAAACAGGATTTTTTTTAAAGTAGCAGGAATGCCTAATGTAATAGGTGCAATAGATTGCATGCATGTTGCACTGACACCACCTTGCAGTAATGAAGAAGATTTTAGGATCGAAAATATTTCCACTCAATCAATTTCTAGGTTATTTGTGATCCACATATGTCCATTATAAATGTTTTGGATGGATTTCCTGGGTCCTCCCATGATTCATTTATCTTGCAACAATCCCAGTTATGTGCTTTCATGAAGGACAGGCATCAACCTAATTGGCTTGTTGGTGAGTTTTATACTATAGTACTATTTATTTATTTATGTATGTATTTTTGTTAGTTAACTTCTCACTTCTAACTTATGTAGTTAGTATCTATGCAGGAGCATCAGACAGCCAAAAGTCATTACATTTGTAACGTCAAGAAATTATATTTAACAATTATTTTATTTACAGGTGATCCTTGTTATGGTTTCAGACCTTGGCAGCTTACACCTTTATCTTATCCCCAATTTCTGGCAGAGAAGCGAAAATAATAATCAAGTGTTCCACAGAATGTGTTACAAAATAAGCAGTGACAGCAAGTTTGTTGCAAAAACCATAGCAACCATAGCTGTATATTATACTTGCCGGTAATCCTGCTGAACAGTAGGGTTAAATTAACAGTGCTGGACTTTGTAGTGAACAGCGCTTTGGTCCAATTTGAAGTATGGCTGCTGATCTTGTGTGCCCATCAGGATAGTGCAGTAGCCGATTCTCGTTGTCTACATCTTGCTATGGGGAATGCCGCCTGTATGCTACGCAGTGTGCGACCCTCCTGAACTCCATCTTAGTCCTTCTGTGGGGAGAGCATCAGATGTATAGATACCAGCTGAGAGAGTCCAGTGTTAGCGGCGGGGTGCATGTGAACAACACAAGTAGATGACCAATTCAGCTCTCTCTCTCACCATAAAGCTCAAGGCAGCGGCTTGTGATTAATGGCACTACGACAATGGAATGAAAGCACATGGGAAGGCTGTATGTACAACTCCTATGCATCAGCCTTCCAGGGTAACAGTGCAATAGCATGTAGTCCAGGTGAACAGAGCACAAAATTACACAGCCAAAGCCCTCAAGTACATTCACTTTGAATCAGGGAATTAAATTTTAACCTGAACTCCAAATAGGCCCGAGAATATTGACTAAACTAAAACGAAAATAAAGACAGAATAGAAGGAGAGAATGATTGAAGTTGTACTTAAAATTTCTATTTGAAGAAATATACTAGTGAGGATGAGCTTGAAAGAGAAGAAGGAACCTAATGTAGGAATTTAGAAAGTACTGAAGAAAATACCGTATGCAGAAAGGAACTAGATTTGGCCGGAATGCATCAAATGAATACGGATTATATAAAATACATTATAAACAAGGCAGAACAGAAATTAACAGAATGATAGCTATAGCAACTAAGGAAAAGAAGAGTTTGGGTAGTGAACATTCTCAACACAAACTCACATACACAACACTATAGTATTCCAAAACCCACAACTATACTATCAGGCACAATCTTACGACAACAGTCATACTAACCACACAACCACTTTCATACCAACATACAGAATAAAAAAAACATGCTAGCAAGAATATTTAGAAAAAAATAACATATATGATTACATTTAGAAATTGATACTAGTCAACAGTACATTACCAATAATATATAATTAATACTTTATTCACTGTGGTCTAGACACCTTGAAAAGATTCATGCAGGCCATGCATTGCATTGGACAGATACATGTTTGCTTGTATATGGATACGATAAAATAGAAAAATGTTAGTTAAGTGATAAATAAACAATGATTTTAATATTAATACATTTAAAAGTTAAACAAAAGAGTTAAGAGGGGACAAGGGAACTAAAATATTATCAAAAGAAATAATAAATGTAAACAATTTTTGCTGTAAAGTCACAAGTAGAGAGTGATGATAGAAGAAGAAAAAAGAATGGGAAAACACAGATCAAGATGAGGAATACATATAAGAAACTAGAGAAAACACAAAAATGTTTAAAATAAGTAAAAAATTATAGTTTAAATTATATTTCCTCCATTTAAGCATGAATCATATATGTTGTAATTTACTGAGTAACCCCTATAACATGACTGTTCACTTAACTATTGAAATAAAAAAAAGATTTAATTCCAGACAGTATACCAGTTTTTTTAAAATATGTAAAATAAATTTGAATGGGCTCATAAATGCTATCATAGGCACATTTCATATAGCATAAGCTATCAAGTCCATAGACGCTTTAATCATTGTCCATATTGGAATATATACCTGCGTATATATGACTAGAATTGGTGTCAATCTGGAATTAGCTAAAATGAAAAGTAATTTTAGTTAATCCACATATATAAACCAAAAAAAAAGTATTTTACTTACTATATATAACCCTCTCCGAAAATATTGGGTCAAAAACACTAAACAAACACACTACTAACTACAATGGGTTTTGTATAATAAGTAAAACTAATATATTCAGTTATCCAAAAACTGTAAACAGTTGTGGAAAATTAATTATAATGTAGTTATATAATATAGATTAAATAAATATCACCACTGTGTGGAATGTCTGGTGGTTCATCTTACTCTTCCCTAAACTCTCCTTGCCTTTCCAAGTGTCCTGTATTTGAAGTTCTTGTCAAGTCCAAAGGTGAAGATCTTGCATGTTGTGACATCAGGTTTTAATGTAATGCTGGTTCAGACAAATCTTATTGGGGGGCATGTTGAAGGACCCAGATTTTGCCAAGCCCCAAAATGACCAACATCTGCAAATGATTGGCTATCATTTGCCGCATATTGTTGAAAACTGGAAGCCATCTGTGCTTGACTGTGTGTTTGACATTTAATGTTGTTAAAAAATGTCAAAATGCATTCAATCAGCGTGTCTTGTCTTGTGGAGTTGTTTTTCATTTGAGATAAAAGCTTCTCTATGCTGGCTTGGATGTTATCAAGTTTAGTCTCAAACTTCTCAAAACCTTTTTCCACTGCATTTTGTAGATTAATTTGTTGTTGTTACATCTGTTTTCCAAATTCTGTCATATACTGAATTCGATCGACTGCAGCTGTTTGTGCATCTTGCGTTTTAGCGGTTGATGTTTGCTGAGTCAGCACAGAAGATGGCTGTACAAAAGCAACTGGTGTACTGGCTGTTGGATTAAAAATAAAATAGTAACTTTAATATATATACATTCCCTGTATTAAGTAATTACTAACCAATGCTGTATTGTTGAGTTAGGTCTTCCGGAAGATCCTGCCCCTCATTATCAGAATCTATATTTAAATGGTAAAAAAAAAATGTAAAACATTTAATTTAATATTTGTTACTGTGAATAAATACAGTACATGTGTGTATAGATAAATATCTGAAAAAAATTGTGTGCTTGTATTGTAAAAATTGTGTGCTTGAGATGGAATAAAGAGAGAGAGAGAAGGGAAACAGAGGGAGATTAAAGGTGAGGAGAGACAGGTAAGAGAGAAGGAATAGAGAGAAGGAGGATAGAGAGAGGGACTAAAGAGAAAGATAGAAGGGAAACAGGGAGATTAAAGGTAAGAGAGAAGGAAGAAAGAGAAGGATATAGAGAGAGTGAATAAAGAGAAAGAGAAAAGGGAAACAGAGGGAGATTGAAGGTGAGAAGAGACAGGGAAGAGAGAGAGAAGGAGGAGAGAGAGGGAATAAACAGATACAGAAGGGAGAAAGAGAGAGAGAGAGAGAAGGGGATTAGAGAGAGGGAAGAGCAAGGGAGAGGAGGAATAGAGGGAGAGAAGAGAGTAATGGAATAGACAGAGAGGAGGATAAAAGAGAAGGAAAGGTTATTGAATCTAGACACAGAGTGTTTAGGAGAGAGAATGTAAGACACAAGACCTTGAGAGACAAAACCATCAAAAAATTACCTCTATCCAATTGCGGGGCAAATTCAATTAGCCGTGAAAAGTCCCATCCTTTTCACCTGCTGGACTTTCCGTCTACATTGTGTGTTTTTGGAGAGAACACTTTCCGTGCATGCATCCACTTTTTGCCCTGTTCAATTACAAAGGACGCAAAAACGCGTCCCGGTAAAACTAAAACAGGCGAAAATTGGTGTCAGATTTGGGGAAGTCAGCCTGACACCCCTCAAAAGATACACTGACATGGGGGATCAGTATAGATACCCACGCGTAGCCCTGTTGAAGGTATTTGGGGTGCTTAAATGCTCTCAAAACTGCTAGTTAGCATCTTTGCACAAGTGGTGAAGAATAGCATTTAGCATTTTTTTTTGCCAAAAATAAGTAGTCCCAGAAAATTTGGGGTACATGAAAATGGGTGCTACCATGGTTAAAAATCATAAAAAATGCACCTTCAGCAAGCACCTACAACAAAAAACCCAGGAGCATACTTGGGGGAACCCCTGGAGTCTATTTCGCTAGTTCTTAAGTTTGTCCCCCAACTTTGGACTTTTTAACCGCAAAACAAAAGTACTTTTTTGGGGTGATCTAAAGTTTTTTTACTTTTTTTGATGCAGTTTACCTTTGGGGGGCTATCCCAAGGCTGCAGGGGTGTTCCCCCAACTTTGCAACCCAAACCCCCAATTCTGCACTTTTCTCGCCTACATTCTGGTGCAAATCTTTTCTGCTGGTTACGAGGCGCAGACTTTTCACTCCGGCGAAAAGTCTGGAATTGAATATAGGAATAAGTTTTCGCTTGGCCAAATGACTTCACCGCCGAAAACTTTTCAACGAGAACAGCTTATCACGGCTAATTGAATACGGCCCTGAGTTGTGATTGGTGAAGCCTCCATATGTGTCGTTGTACAAACAACACTATGTTAGGTTTACAGGGAAATCAGGGAAAAGCTGGGAGACCTGAGCACAGGTGGCTTGGAACTGATCCGAAATGTATATCAATTTATATGTAATAATTCTATAGTTATCTACAATTGCAGAGGAAATTACTGTTATGAGTAAACAATAGTCATTCATGTGGAGGTGCTCCCCTGTGAGTACATGTGTTAATGTTAAGAAGACAAAAGAAGAAAAGGAACTCTCATCTTTGCTGGGGGCACTCTTAAGGTAGGTATCCACTACTAGATATACAAACGAGAGCACAATTACGACATTGCAATCGTGCTCTCGTTTGTATATCTAGTGATGTGCCTAGACTGAAGTTCACTCATTCAGTCCAGGCACATCCATCATCCCCGCACATGCTGAACCTGACGAGATCGTCAGGTTGACCAGCATGTATGGGCGATGTCGGATGTCGGAAGCGACCGGCGTGCATGCGCATCGCTGGTCGCTTCCGACCAAAACATGCCCGATGCATACACGATGCATGCGCGATTTGCAAGCGATTGCATGATAACGACGTCGTTATCGTGCAATCGCTTGCTAATATCGCCTAATGGATACCCCCCTTTAGACAAAATATTAAAACGTAACTTTTATTATGTATGTTAAAATGATCTTAACAACAAACACACAACGTACAACACATAAAAAAGTATCAAACAATGATACAGCAAAAATATGAATAATAAATAGTATGACATTACTGAGTGTTAATACTCAGTAGTATAGGCAGCAGTCATGTTCAAGTAAATAGGCAACTCTCTGTATATAATCCATAGTAAGAAAATATATAATACCTGGTACTTGCTTAAATAGAGTTACCTAGTATAGTCTTCTAATAGATACTTTTTTATGTGTTGTATGTTGTTTGTTTGTTGTTAAGATCATTTTAACATACATAATAAAAGTTATATTTTAATATTTTGTCTAAGAGTGCTCCCAGCAAAGATGAGAGTTCCTTTTCTTCTTTTGTCTTCTTAACACAAACAACAGTATCCAATACACATGTTCAATACTTTTACATTACCAACAGGTTCGTCAGCACACACACTACCATCCAAGTCAAAAAACACAAACACTTGTCATCCTTATATACATAAAATATACTGCAATTTTCCTTTAAACTTACAAACTAAATACAATACTCCATTAAGCACACTGACACAGTCAACTACTGATTATAATTAAACACACCACAGTTTATATATATGACTCACAAACCTACTGTAAGTCATCAGCCTGCACAAACACAAAACCACCACCATCCTCCACAAAAACACATACCTATGAGGAGACATATGACCAACACAACTGCCATTGCACAAAGCGCAAATATACAAACCTTGCACCATTGACTACACACATTATACCTGACACAATTATCAACATAGTTTTCAGAAATACAATGTTCTACACTTACCAGTTGTCACAATACTCTCTCTGGGTACTGCAGGTAAACTACTAATATTGCCCGGTTGATTTTCTTCTACTGAGAAAATTTTTTTAGAATTAAAAAAAAATTAGAAATTGAAAATATAAAAACAATACAAGATAAGATAGACACATACATCCACACACCACCACAACCACACACACCACAACCACACAACCAAATACACAACCACACTAAAACATATATACAAACACCACACACACAAATAAACACCACACAACCACAACGCATACACAATCAAATAGTAAATAAATAAAAAAAGATAAACCACATCACACGAAAGTCAAGACACACGTACTGACAATAAATAAACGACATAAAACACATTTATGGGGGCATGTCCTGACCGGCAGGCTGGGAGGACGTGCTTCACCTCGGCTCCTGCAAAATACCATATTTGGGGCATTTTCTTGGGGATTCCCCACCCTCAACCCCTGCACAGGGGTTCACTATTGACAGCCCACCCTGCCGGCATCTGCCTGCGAGCACCGGTGGGCTCCAACGACCTGCTGTAAGATGCGGCCTACCTGTTGAAAGAAGCCGGGGCCTCAATTAGTGGCTCTAACCGGGCTCACATCTAGCAGCTGCCGCTGCTGCCTGCTCCTTGCCGGGGGACACCGGCGCTGCTACCTCCCACCTCCAGGTGCCCTTGGGGAGCTGAGAGGGTGACACAGAAGAGACAAGCGGCAGAGCTTTAGTCTGGTGATTACACCCGGCCGCCATCTTTGATTAGGCCCCCGACACAGCGCCTCTGCTCCTCCCATATGCACTGAGCTTCCCTGCACCTCTGGAGCCTTACCTGACTTTTATGCTGACTGTGGCTGTGTCCTGGGTGGCCGGCGGGGACCCGACCTCTCCTGCGGTGTGCTGGAGACACCCGCTCTGCATCCTGTGGCACTGTGGAGATCAGCTGACCAGCTTTGGAGCCCCTTTGCCTGGACCTGCACTGCTACAGCCCTCCTAGGACCGGATGGTGAGGTTCCCACTCCCACTCTCCCTTGTTGTCCTGTTTGGAGGGTGTGGGGTGCTGCCATAGCTCCCTTCTCACTTGCCTCAGTTTACTGCTACATGTGTGCGGATCTGACTCCCCCCTGTGGTAAACTGCTATTAATACACTCATGTGAAAGTGACACCAAGCTCCTGTCTCTGATCCATGCTGAAATGACACCTTCAGCACTACTCAAGTTTACATCTTTCAACTCAAATCTCCTCATGTAGACCTTTTTTGGATGTGTGTGGCCTTAATAACCTCTGTGTAACATAAATACACATCTGATCCTGAGCTTACATCCTTTATGAAAAAATTTCTAATTTCCTCTTCAATGACCCCTACTGGCTCTACTCAAGCCCTCCGAGATGATACCCCTGGTGGAAATTCCTCTGACTCAGACTGCTCTACCACTCGTTCCACCACCTACCGCAAACACAAATCATCAACCAACTCTAAGACATCTAAGATGAAACCTGCTGATATTGCTGCTATCTTGGGCCCTCTGCTCAATGAAAACTTGCAGGAATCAAAGAAGCTATTGAGTCTACTTTATCTCAACTAACCCAACATTCTACTCGTTTAGACGAAATGGAGCAGAGGGTATCAACATTAGAAGACGACCTGAGCACTGCCCAACAAACCATGGAATCTCAATATAAGGACATCGCTACCCTCACCGACAAACTGGATGACCTAGAGAACCGTAGCAGGCGCAACAACCTGCGGGTCATAGGCATCCCAGAATCAATAAAGGGTCACGAATTATTAGATCTCCTTTCTAACTGGATTCCGGAACAACTAGCCACTGACTTAAAGGGGGTGCTGCTGGCCATTGAGAGGGCACACAGAATTGGGCCAGATCGCAAAAACACATCTGATTGCCCGCGTCCTGTTATAATGAAAATCTTAAATTATGCAGATAAAACCAAGCTCTTGAATCATTACCGCAAAACAGCAAGTTTATCAAACAAGGGGAAATGTCTCCTCATGTTCCAGGACTTTTCTGTTCACGTCACTAACAAACGCAGAGACTTTGCCCCGATATGCAAGCAACTATTCGACACTAAAGTCAAGTTCTCTCTGCTATACCCGGCCAGACTGTGGGTATTTGAGGGAGGAAAACCACTCTTCTTCGAAGATCCAGCTGCAGCAAGAGCTCATTTTTTGCATCCTAATACTTGACTGATCTGCATTTAAATCTTCTTACATTTCACTTTGCTTGTTTTACTTATGAATATAGGCCACACTGTGGATATATTGATTAACCATATATGCACACGAAATACCATTCTTTTTTTTCTTTACACAATTTTTTTATGTTTATTGTTTTGTTAAATGTTGATATATTTTGTGCTTGTCTGTGCCTGGGGTTCGGATCTTTCAGGGGCTCTCCCTTCCTCTCGTGTTGGGACAGGAGGGGACCCCTTTGTGTCCTTGAATCTGTTTTTCTGCCGATTCCAGCTGTGGGGGTAGGTTAACATAGCAAACCTTACCCCATCTCATTCATCTGTAGAGAGAGATGTTCCACTTCTTCCATTTAATATAATATCATGGAACATTGAAGGGCTTAATAGTCCCATCAAATGAATAAAGGTGACTACACATCTTGGCTGTATGTCTCCACATATAACTTTTCTCCAGGAAACCCACTGGACCGATGATCCCAGAAATTCTCTGAGGACCATATGGATCGGAGATTGCATCTCCACTCCGTATTGCAACAAAACCAGAGGGGTGGCCATTTTACTCCATAAAAATCTACAGTACTCCATTTGCAGGAAATACTTAGATCCCGATGGGAGATATATATTATTAGATATTAAGATTGATGATGTGGTCTATACCCTACTTAATATGTATGCTCCAAATACTTCTAAACAAATTTTTTTTGCAGCACTTTTGCAGAAGGTTCTTTCCTGGGGCAGCCAAAATCTTATATTGGGGGGTGACCTGAATACAGTTGTCAATCCATCCTTGGACAGATCTGGGGTGAGTACACAAGTCCTTGACCACTCCCATTCTCTTCTTTCCTCCTTTTGTACACAATTAAATTTACTGGACCCGTGGCGTGTACTTCACCCTCTCCAAAAAGACTACTCCTTTTATTCTCACCCACATTCCACCCACTCTCCTATTGACTATCTATTTATATCCAAACACCTGTTTCATAAAGTCACTAATACGTCCATTAAGAACATTATCATATCAGATCATGCCCCGATAGTTATGACTATCCAATTAACCCTGCCCCGACACTTCTCCAAATGCTGGTGTTTTCCTGCATACCTTAATAAACCCAAGACTTTTTTCTATTTCTTAAACATACATGGCTGACCTATGTTAACGACATTTCACCACATATGGCGGACACGCCGCTATTCTGGGGGGCTTCCAAAGCCATCCTTAGGGGACATATCATCTCATATATCCAATCCAAATGCAAACACTTCACCACCCATCTGCAAGAGCTAAGCTCTTCACTCACAGCAGCTTATCGGACCTATAAATGGTCTAATAATCCTATACACAGGGAAGCATACCTCTCTGCTAGAAAGATATACGACACCTTTCTCACTGAACAAGCCCAAACCAAACATGACTATGAGAGAAATAAATTCCATAGATGGGGAAACAAATCAGGGAGGTTATTGGCCAATCTTATTAAAGGCCCACACACTAGGACTTGGGTGAACACCATAAAAAACTCTAATACCATCCTTACCACTCCGACTGATATCAGTGTTGAGTTTGCAAATTTTTACAAATCACTATACACCAGGGGTCCGGTGTATAGAGGCCCATCTTCCTAAATTGTCTCAGGAAGAAAGAGAATCCCTAGACAATCCCATCACAGAAAAAGAGGTACAGTAATTGACACTATTAAATCTCTCCCAAATAACAAAAGCCCCGGCCCCGATGGTTTTGGAGCAGAGTTTTATAAGATGCTCCAAGAGGAACTAACCCCAATGTTGACAAAACTCTATAACCACATTCTCACTACTAAAGAGACTCCTCTTAGATTCAATGAAGCTACAATTGTTGTGTTAGTGAAACCTGGCAAAGACCCAACTCTGGTGGGCTCATACCGCCCCATCTCCCTGTTGAATCAGGATTTTAAAATCCTAACTAAATTGATGGCAAATCGCCTACAGACATACCTACCCCAACTAATTTCCCCTGCGCAGCTTGGTTTTATTAAGAGTAGGCAATCGGTACAAGGAATACGAGCCGCTATTGCCGCAATAACATATACTCATATGCACAAAGCTATGGATAACATACTCATTAATTTAGATGCAGAAAAAGCATTTGATAAAATAGCATGGTCCCATCTTGATAGAGTATTGCACCATCAAAGTTTTGGTATAGCTTTCTGTAATTTAATAAAAACCCTCTGCGATACACCCACTGCCCAAATAGTGGTAAATAATGTGACCTCTCCTTCATTTCACCTTGAAAAGGGCACTAGACAGGGGTGCCCTCTCTCGCCCTTCCTCTTTAACCTGGTCAGGAGCCCTTTATTTGGTATATTATACAGTTGCCTGGATTTGCTGGCATTAAAATTGGCGAACAAGAGATACGTGTCACAGCATTTGCAGACTATCTCCTCATATTTATGTCCAACCCCAGACAATCCATCCCCCTTTTAATTGGGGCCATAAATCGGTTCTCCTCCTTTGCAGGATTTTCCATTAACTTTGAAAAATCAGAAGCTTTGGCCATATTCAGACAGGTGGAGAGGGGATGGAGTGATACATTTCCTTTTCAGTGGGCAAACAACCACGTTACTTATTTAGGGGTGGCAATTCCATCTCATTTAACCCATTTATATACCCTAAATATTGATCCAATTATTCGCAAAATAAAAAACGAACTTAGTCTGTGGCAAAATCTACCTATTAACCTGTTAGGACGCTGTAATTTATTTAAAATGGCTTGTTTCCCAAAACTGCTATATATCATGCAGATGACTCCTCTTCTACTTACAAATTCATATCTATTTTTACTCAACGCCACTATCTCTAAATTTATCTGGAATAATAAAAGCCAAAAGAAACTGTCTCAAACCATACCAAGGGGGGGTGTTAACTTACCGAATATTAGACAGTGTAATTTAGCCTGTCTTCTACGCTTCGCTATAGATTGGATCACTGAAAACAATATATACACAGAAGTTGAGTTGGAGTCTCAGTTATGCGCTCCTCTATGTCTTAGTTATTTACTACATATGCGGATGTTGAGATTGCAGTCACTTAATCTTAATAACCCTCTCCTCACATCTACCATTCAGGCATGGCAATCCTCTAGAAAACTACTCAAACTCCAACAACTCCACTCCCTAGCACTACCGTTTACTGGCAATCTAGACTCTCAGAAAGGAGAGATATCATTGCCCTTTTCCGCCTGGCACTCTTCTGGAATCTTAAATTTACGAACACTCTTAAACGACTCACACCTCCCCCTCACCTTCAATGAAGCCATGGAAAAATATGGACTTAGACCCCAACACAAATTCTATTATTACCAAGCTATCCATTATCTATGTTCTATCCTTCCCCAATTGGATGAGCAGGATTATGTAAATCTCCTAGACTCTACTACACGCATCACTACATATTCCAGCTCAACAATATATACACGTATATGCATAGAAATAGATCCAGAAACCGAACTTTTGGAATTAGGTAAATGGTCCTCCCAGATTCCCTCTATGTCCCCAAATTTAATTTTGGAGACTTTTCAAACTAACTTAAAGCTCATTCCTGCCAGCTCCTACCAAGAGATGGCATATAAACTACTACATAGGGCATATTTTTTGCCCAAAAAATGCGATTTGATGGGTATTTCAGACGAGTCGAGATGCATCAAATGCTCAACTACAGACGCAGATATCATGCATTGCCTCTGGGAATGCCTACACATAAGGAAGTTTTGGAATGAGTTACATCATTATGGGTCTGAGGTGCTAGGCATACCTTTTAGATGTACTGGTCATGGGCTCTATTTGGCCATCTAGCTGACCAACCCGAGATTCCCAAATCTGATAAAAAACTTGTAGTAATTCTATCTGCAGTGGGTCGGAAGGCCATACTACAACAGTGGATTCATAACTCACCACCAACTGTTTGTATGGCCATTGTAGACTACATTTTTTGTTTAATATGGCTTGGCTGGAGGCATCTTTAGATAAGGAAACTTTAACCCCTGCACTTTTTCAGTGCTGGGGCAAATATATTCAAACATTACCCTCTTCAACTAAACTGGCAATACAATGGTGTTTTCAATTAATTTCGTGGTACTCATATCAATTATTAGTTAACCAAACTCCTATCACCACCTAAATTGTTTGTTTTTCTATACCACAGCCAAGCACCTGTATTTTCCCCCCTCTCTATCTCTATTTGTCATATTATTATTTTTTATATGGATCGACGACCTTGGGTGTAGATGAGCACAGGTTAAGGTTGAAATTGTTAAATTTTTATTTTTATTTCAACATTATCCAATAGAGATAATTATAAATTTATAAATCTCTATATTATAGTAATGATTGGTTAAATATATAACATTTTGGAAAATATTGGTATATTTATATACACTGATTGTGAAAGACCTCTAGATGATATCTTTCTGAACTTACTCTATATTGACAAAACTGTATTTGTTATTAGGTCTGCAATGCCTTACCTTTTTTTGTGTGTTTTCATTGTAATATACCTTAATAAAAAATATGTTGGAAAAAAAAACACATTTATAACACATCTAATTGACACACACAACACCAAACACCTGGATCCAGAATTAAAAATAATATGTTCTACACTCACCACTCTGCTGGGGACTTTCAGCAGGTATAGCAGGTGTCCGCATGGAGATGGTATCACTCTGGCTTTGTTTAACTTCTTCTAAATTATATAAATATTATTAAATATATTTATTTACAAACATCTTAACAATTAAACATACATATATATCATATACATATATTTTTATAATATTTAATTAATTCTTATTATTTACCAATGATGTTCAGGGATGGTACATTCACTGAGTCTACTGTTCCAGAAACACCAACAGTGTTTTTCATGCATCTTCTCCCCCCAGTCCAAAAACTTCACCTTCTTTGCTGATCCACCACTGGTACCATTTGCATACGATATGTATCTCGCTTCCTTTGCCATTTTTTCCTTTGTTTTCTGCTTGCAATCACGGTACCTTTTCTTGCAATTGTCTACGGTTCTTGGTGTATGTCCTTCTAATCTTACTTTGGATGCAATGTCCTTACAGATTGCTGCCTTTTCTTTTGGAGCTGAGTTCTGGCCTTTCTTTCTGATGATTTTATAATAGTGACAATGTACTTCCTCCACCAGACACAGGTTCTCAGGATTTGTAAACCTCACAGTCTTCCCTCTACCTTGTGACATTGTTTCATCCGAAACTTCACCACCCTCCTCCTGTGTGGCCCTGGCTCTGACAGTTTTTGGCTGTTTAGATATCTTCTTTCAAACTGCTTTCTTCTTCATTTTCTGCTTCTACAGTTGTTGGGTGGAGCTGTAGTTATCTTGGGATCCCTCACTTGCAGAACTATCACTAGAGCTATGTGGGCTTGCCATTTCTAACAAAGATAAGAGGGTGGGGGGAGGAAGAAAACAAACAAAAACAAAGTACAATCCAAAGAAAACAAAATATACTATTAAAAAAATAAAAATAAAAATAAATATATATATATATATATATATAAAATAAATAATAATTAAAAAAAATAATGGAAACAAAAGTGTGGTCGTGGTGTTGTGTGGTTTCTGTTTGTGGGTTTTGTTTTTGATGTGTGTTTCTGTAATGCTACTGAGAAAGGGGAAAGGGGAGGGAGAAGGACTAGTGGGGGAGAGGGGGGAAGGGGAAAAATATAATGGTGGTGGTATACAAACAAATAAGCAAGAGTGGTGAGGGCTATTTAAACTAAGGTGGAGTTTATGATTGTGTTTTGGAGAATGAGGTGAGTAGTTCAGTTAGGTGGGGTTGTGTTTGTGTTCTGGAGAATGTGATGTATGGGTGTTGTGCAAAAGGAATTGTGAATGCAAATGTTGGGGGGATGTGGTGTTGTGCAAAAGGATTGTGCAATGGAAGGGGTGTTATGGATAGTGCAATGGATGAGGTCTTTAGTAAATTAACACCAAACAGCAGTCCACTTCCTTCACTTCTCCCCTCACCAGCATCTACCAAAATGGCTGCCAAAATCACGCAAGGCGAACTATTTATATGACACGCACCTGAATTTTAGTCAGCCTCTCTCGCATCCCTATACAAAATCCACCCGTGAGTTTTTACTAATTGAATAGCGTTTAAAATGGGAGCGCGCATTACAGATAATAGGCGTGAAGAGGCACGATAATTAAAAGCCATCAAATTTAAAAAACCCCGCAGCTAATTGAATATGCCCCTAGATGTTATTACCAAAAATATTACAAAGAATAAATATATTTTATATCTGTTTTGTCTAACAGAAAACTGTAATGCATCCTCAATGGATTAATTAATATTTTCTGTGACTTACTGTACTTTTATGTATGTATAGTATAACCACCTTTATACATATGTACAATATTTAAGAAGGATGAATGCGTTCTAACTTTTATTATTTCTGTTATAATTGTCACATATTAACACATTGTTAAAAGACAGTGAAATAAAAAGAAAGATAATGTAGGAAAATCTTTTAAATTCAAGCTATGCCCAGTCTCCTATTTCTTATATTATCAAAGTCGCCTTTTATGGATCTATTCAAATTTGCATACATGTAAGGTTGCTCCCTAATATTCTTGTTATAAAGGAAAATAAAATTATCATCTAACATAGACTCATAAACTCCTTTTAAATATCCGTGTATAAAAATATAGCTGTTGTATATCTTATTGATCCCATAGTGTATTGCTGCTGCAGTATATGATTTAATATGAATATATGTTGGCAGATTAGACAGGATATATTGTCCTAAAAATGGTTATCTTCAATATGTACTCAATAATATTGTTAGTAAGGAAATAGATAATCTCCCCAAATTTGGGTCCTTCTGTTTTCTAGTTAGATTGTTATTCAAAGGAATATATGAGTGTAATGTCCCAGAAGTAGGTCACTTTCTTTTTTAATTGTTATGGTAGGTTAGAGTAAGATATAAGTGTGTCCCTGTGTATATGTTTATTATTAATTCTGATAGGAGATTGAATATGGTATAATGTTCCAATCATGTGTTTCTCTTTCATAAATATTTAATAATGTGATAAAGTGTATGTTAGAAGACCGATGAATTTGATAAGGACCCTTCTCATTTAGTGAGGGGTTATCCCAAAATATGGGTTCCTCTTGTATAGAAAGAGGTTAATAGGGTAAAATATCCCAACTGTGGATCCCTTTAATCTTACATGATTCTGATTATGGGTTTATTGAGTTACTGTATCTTGTGGAGAAAACATATTCAAGACACAAATGCTCCAGATACATGTTTAAATCTGTTCCAAATATATCAGAAAATCTATAATAATTGGTGATAATACCAAATATTTAACCATTGTCCTTAATGACACATCTCCCTGATGCGCGTCTCTGAGATTTGAGAGGCGATACAGTAGAGGGAAGTGGCCAGATAAGCTTGCCCAAGAAGAATAAATGTGTGTTAATGCACCTTATGAGATATTCTCTTATGAGGTGTATCAGTTGCCACTGACTCTCCACTTGTTCAAGATCATTGTTGATGGTGATAACCACCAGCACCAATTTTGCATGCCCTGTTGTACCTGAATTGACTGTCTACCAGTACATGCTGTCAATTGTGAAACCACAAGTGTCAGCATGCCCTGGCACCCAGAGCCAGATAGAGCTAATAGTCCACCTTGTAGTCTGGGTATCATTTATTTTAATTAAAATAAAAACTTCCCCACACATTCCCTTGTTATCCTATTTATTTCTCACCTAATTCAGAATGAGGGGTTATCTACAGTACTTATTGCATCCCCAGTCTTGGATTGGCAGAAAAACTCACACAGGACCAATCAATGAGATCACTAATAAGGGAGTGATTCAGTAGTGGACAGAATTGCAAAGCTGCACACAAGCAGCTTTGCAATTCCGTCCTTGCTATTGAGTTAATGCAGCAGGAGGCGTCATCCCTCCTGCAAGCATTAATGATCCGAGCTGTATCCATGGATGCAGCATTGGATCATCTGTGTGATTCTTGGCTGGCTGAGTGACCATGGGGTCACGCAGGCTGACTATCCCAGATGTCCAAAAGGGGCCAGGAAATCTCCATCTGCCAAGGGAGATCCTGGCCTCTTCCTATCCACCAATCGGTAGCGACACGCCTTCATTTTAGAAAACAGAGGACATTGCCGCCCCCCCTACCTATACCCAAATGGCAGCACTCTGTCAATCACTGACAGTCTGCTGCCGTTCTGCATCCGATCATGCAGGACCCATTCTGTGCATGTGCAGACTCACGCTGATGAATGAGGCCCAAAATCTGTATTTGACTAAAAACATAGTGGCTCACTCTTATTGGTCAGACCATGAAATAAGCCACTCTGGTTAGAAGTACTGGATTTATGTATTTTTGGTTCAGTCAACACCTTCAAAACATTCAGAAGTGGAATAGTTTGTCATCTGGACCCAGAGTAAAATTTGGGCAGGATTCTTGCAATGCCACATTTGTCTTCTAAACCACCCACTTTGCTTGGGAATCAGTATGGAATACTGACAGTCGGGATCATGGCGGTCAGAATCTCAACACTGGGAACCTGACATGGTTAATTACTGACACTTGTTGGTCAGTATGCTAACCCTCCCCCTCTCCCTACCCTAACCCTCTCTCTTTGGTGCCTAACCCTAACCTCCCCCCCTAGTGCCTGAACCTAACCTCCCCCTCCCCACACCCTCAATAACCCCCCCCCCTCAGTGCCTAACCCTATCCCTCACCCTAGTGCCTAACCCTAATTCTCCCCCCAACCCACTTACTTACCTTTGGCACCACAGCGGTCAGGATTCCAGTGCCGGTATTCCGACCGGCTTTTGTATTCTGGCGCTGGTAATGTAAGTGTTGGCATCCTAACCGCCGGGATGCTGAATGCATAACGTTTGCTCTTTTCCACTAGGCAGAAAGAGGCACCATTCTCTGCTCTTTTTGAGCAGTTGGGCTGTTGTGGCCTCCATACTCTAAACCATGTAGTTCTGTCACTGAGAACAGAAAATGTTGCTATTATAACATAAATTTGATAGATATGTTACAATATATAAGCAGTGAAGCCTTTATATGGTCATAGAACTCCTTGGTAATTGTTGATACTTGCAAAATGCAAAGGAAACCATTTCATTTATTTATTTTTTCCATTTTGAAATGATAAAGTACAGTGTAAATAACATGTTATCTGAAACCATTTGCATTTCAGTTATAAATTATGATGATAATATCAATAATTACCTTCTTGCATTTCCAAGGACAAAATGTCTTGCTGCCATGGAAACATTTTTATGTGAATTAATATATTGGTAAACAACTGTGAAGATGATTGTGATGATAAATTTTGATTACTTTACATTACAATTTTCTTTAATAGTCTACTGTGCAGAGAAACAGCTTAAGCATATTATAAAATTGTTTGTTGAAAAATAATGTAGACATCACTTGGCCCTTGGTTTTATTCTGTTTATTACCCAACATACTTAGGGTTCCCATGTCTCGCAATTTGCATTTGTTCCAGTTTCTGCTGCAGTAATTCTTAGATTGTAAGAAAAAAATTCCTAGACACCAGATAACTGTATGGATAGCTATGGATGGTTTGCATCCCCTCTCTTTCACTTAAACAACAATCACATGGAAGAATATGTCCTCTATTCCAAACTGCACTTTACTAAGTTCAGCTTTTTAAACTCTTCAAACACACAACTGAAGCAGTGGCTTCTGTAAGCCACTGCTTCCCGGTGGGTTGCAGGTGAATATTTTAAACAGCACTCGGAGTCAGTATAAAGCACGCCGGGCTTTACACTGACTCTGGGTGCTATTTTAAATATGTACCTGCAACCTGCCGGGAATCAGCAGCTTACAGAAGCCACTGCTTCGTAAATTCTGCCCTATGAGTAAAGGAAAGGGGTGACATGTAACTCTCCTCTTTAAATCAAGCCATTGAAAGGGGAACATGCCTCCTCTCTCTCCTAAATTTAGCTATAATTACCACTGAAGAAGCTTGAACTGGTTTCATGAGCAAAAACAAAAATTTCAAAATGCAGTCAAATGTTTTTGATATGTGAACCTGCTTTGTAGGCTCTAGCAGTTCAAACTTGGTTCAACAAAACTCAATCAGGGTGAGAAGACAAATAGGTTTGACTTACAGTTTGACTAATGCATTTAGCTTATCTAGGCCATCTGAAATGAACAGAATACTGGGAGACTAGTAAGGAGAAACACAAACATAATGTCAAATTAATAGGATAGAAATACTATTCAGTTGTTCCACAATGAATGGAGCCAGGAATTGGTATGTCATAAGGAGGGAAGAAACCTGGGTGATATATATTCAACAGATGTTTAATATTTGCACGGATAGTTCTAGGAGACAGAAATATTGTGCAATAGACAATGTGTTATGTCTAAAGAGTTCTTGTTGCACAAATAGCCAATTATAGTAGTAGCAGAGGCCCAGGCAAAAACATTGTGAACACTGGTTCCAGAATGGTTTGATACACAATGCAGGTATGAATAATAAAGTTTCAGGTGGAAGCATGGTCAGTAGATGTAGAAAGGGTCTGGTATTTAGCGCAGACCAATAGTAGCAATAGTCATAGAGAAGTATAGTCTCTAATTTAGCATGGATCTGGTACACAATTTGGATAAGTAGTAGTCAAGGGGCAGGCAAAAGTGTGATCTGGAATGTAGCAATGGTCTGTTACACAATGTGGACAGTCAGTAAAAGGAACATCCAGAGAGGGTAAATGAGAATAAAGAGCAAAATACCTTGCACATTGAGACTTTCCAAAAAGCAGTATTATGCAGGCCATACACAGTGCGATAAAAAGATGTACAATATGTCTTATAACATTTTCCTTGAAATTTTCCCTTGAAATTTTACATACGATGTGTTCAAATGGTGTACGATTTTTTCATACGATCATGTGATCAGATGCTTCATTTTGTGATTACAAATCATAAACAAGCAATAAGTTGTTCATATAACCATGATGATGAATCTGCTGGAATGTGAATAGGGGAGGGCTTATCTAGGGGGTATAAAAAGCAGCCACCATATTAAGTATGTTATACTCTGCTCTGTGACTAGTGAAGCTTGGTTGTATACCTGCTGAACGCTGTGCAGTGCTAGTGTGCTTTGTTAGAGGCTTGCCTTGTACAAGGTGTTGTATTTCTTCTGATTTCTATCATCTTCTGATGGATTCCTATCACCATAAGCTTCTGCTAGCCTATGGCTACTTGAAGCTGAAAGGTGAGGAAGCTGAGGAGACGAGGATGAGGTTGTGTTGGACTAAGGAGTGGCTGACAAGGAGGGAGAGTCGCTCCTGCTGACGGAGATTAGGGAGAACAACCCAGACGATTATCGCAACTACCTGCGTATGGATGATGCCACCTTCCAGGAGTTGCTGCATATGGTGACTCCCTATATTCAGAGGCAAAACACCAGCATGAGGATGGCCATTCTGGCTGAGGACAGGTTGGTGGCTACACTGCGATATCTGGCTACAGAATGGTATTTCGAAGACCTGAAGTTTGGGACCCTCATTTCCACCCAGGCATTGGGGCACATCATACCCAAAACCTGTGATGCCATTGTAAAAGTCGTGAAGTAGTAGTATGTTAAGGTGAGTAAAAACACAAAACTTTTTTTCTTGGTGGAAATTTTTTTTGTACCCTGTTTTAAATGTAACAACCACCAACATGGTTGTAATCATTGCAGTAATATATAAACAATGTTTAATCAAACCAACATGGTTTGTTTATTAACACAACATATTAGCCAGTTTTTTGTTGCCCCACAACTAGCCGGCTGCATGGTATGCAGTGTGTCAGATGACGGATTGAACAGGCCAGGAAGCACATGGCACAAGTGAGACTGAGGCCCCAGCAAACCATAATCTGCCCTTGTACCATATATTTTAGTGGCCCTGACCAATCTGCATCATCCACACCCCATACCATGCAGCAGATACTGGGAGTGAAAACACTGGCTGATACAGTAGAAAAAGAGCATAAAACTTTTTTCTGCTTCACCCAATATTATAAAATTTTGATCTCATTCCCCTCAGCCAACATGGTACTACATAAACCTCTGAAGAGGTGGATGTGGGTAGGTCCTCTTGGGCCTATTGTAAGTGGGAGGGGGTGTAGGAATGGATGGGGATGGCCCCATTTGTTCTGTGGCCAGGTAGGTTGGTGGTGGTGGAACATGGTAGGATAGTAATGCATAAGGAAGTGGAGGCAACAGGAGTAGAGGACCTGCAGGTGCAGGAGGGAATGGAGGCAACAGGGTTACAGGCTCTAGGTGAGGCATGGAGGTGGCTGTCAGCTTCTTTAATTTACCCTGCATAAAGACCTGGTAAATAATTCTTTCAGCATGAAGCTGTTGCTCCTCCTCCATCCCCCGATGCTACTTGTTATGTGTGACCCCAGGCTGTCAAACTGGTCTGGGGGTTTGCAGAGTGCCTTTTTGACTTGCTGCATAATAGGATCTGGGTTTGACAGACTCCTGCATGCCTGTCTTGTAGCTTGGTGGGGAGGCTCTGGTGCAACAATCTCACTTTGTGGACTTCTAGAGGGGTCCAAGTCAGCCGGGAAAGACTATAGGTATAGAGAGAGATTAATATTAAACTACAGTATAGTCAAATTTATATTTTTTCTTTATTTTAGTTTCCTACAGTGGTGGAAGACTGGCAGACTATAGGTGATGAATTTGATTGCCGATGATATTTGCCAAATTGTGAAGGAGCCATTGATAGGATACACATACGCATTATCCCGCCTGCCCGCAGCAGCTCCTTTTATTTTAACTACAAGTGCTTTCACAGTATCGTGCTGATGGCAGTGGTCAATGCCAACTATGATTTAATTTATGTGGACGTGGGAAAAAATGGCCGTGCTTCAAATGTTGGATCCTTCAAAGATATGGAATTTTATAACAGACTATCCACCAACTGTCTCAATTTGCCATTTTCAGCGGTTACGAAGCATAGCCTGAACTATGTGTTTGTGTCTGACGAGGCATTTGCTCTACATGAACATTTATTGAAGCCATATGGACAAAGGAGACTGAACAGGACCCGGCAAATAGTTGAAAATGCATTTGGGATAATGTGCAGCAGGTTCCGGATATTCCATATGGCTATAAACCTTCGTGTGGACAAAATTGATTCTGTTATCATGGCCTATTGTGTTCTGCACAATTTCTTGAGGAAAACAAGCGCCTTACAACTGCGGACTATGTGGATGGCCATCGATGAGCAGGAGCAAACACACAAGGGTTTAGAAATGACATTTGTCGCCACACCCAGAGCGAAGGAGACAATAGCGAGTGTGCGAGCAAAAGAGGTCAGAGAGCAATACCTGGCTTACTTTAATGGAGTGGGTGCTGTATCATTGCAGGAGGACAGTATCAGATAATGAAGTTGTATGTACTTACCACATAATAGATGCCGGCTCATTCTCTGGGTTCTCCACTGGTACAGCCTCTTCTTCCGGGCCTGTATCTACAAGTAGACTTTGGGAAGATCTCCGGGGCTCTACCTCATGGAGGAATTCAAGAAGGGGGTAGTACCAGAGTGAACTGTTATAGACGTCATCCGTCCCTGCTCCTGACGCCTGCACCTAGGTCTCCTTCCTCCACTCTTTAACATACACTGTGTGAAGTTTTTGGATGCGTCTTTTCACCCAATCCGGTCAAGCCTCATCATGGAAAGGGAGGGAAAAGGTGACAGTGCCATCTATTGCCACTGCCCTGTGATGTTTATTTTTATAGTCCTTGGACTTCACCTTTCACAGACACTCATGAGTGCGATAACGCTCGAGGAATCCATGTATGAACTGGGGTTCTCCAGGGCTATTCATTTCTGTGGAAATAAAAATCAGAAACATCTGTAAATATATGTTTAATGTTTCAATGTTTGAAAATGTTTTTGTTGCTCATTGTTTGTTATAATGTTTATGGTTAAGTTTAGTTAATGGTTGAGTTAAGTTGATTTTAATAAAATGTATACATTTTTAATATTTATGTGTACATAAATCAGCACAAAAATTATGACTGTGGTATAAATAATGCAGGGTTATGTGGGGGGCTACATGGTGGCATAGTGGTATATAAACAATGGGGGGCCATGTGGGGGACACATGTTGGTGGCATAGTGGTATATAAACAATGGCAGGGCCAGGGGGCATATGCATTGGTGGCATAGTGTTATATAAACAAAGGCAGGGCCAGGGGGCATATGGATTGGTGGCATAGTGGTATATAAACAATGCAGGGCCATGTGGGGGGACAAATGTTGGTGGCATAGTGGTATATAAACAATGGCGAGGCCAGGGGGCATATGCATTGGTGACATAGTGGTATATAAACAATGCAGGGCCATGTGGGGGGACAAATGTTGGTGGCATAGTGGTATATAAACAATGGCAGGGCCAGGGTGCATATGCATAAGTGGCATAGTAGTATATAAACAATGGCAGGGCCAGGGGGCATATGCATTGGTGGCATAATGGTATATGAACAATGCAGGGCCATGTGGGGGGACACATTGGTGGCAAAGTGGTATATAAACAATGGCAGGGCCATGTGTGTACATAAATCAGCACAAAAATTATGACTGTGGTATAAATAATGCAGGGTTATGTGGGGGGCTACATGGTGGCATAGTGGTATATAAACAATGGGGGGCCATGTGGGGGACACATGTTGGTGGCATAGTGGTATATAAACAATGGCAGGGCCAGGGGGCATATGCATTGGTGGCATAGTGTTATATAAACAAAGGCAGGGCCAGGGGGCATATGGATTGGTGGCATAGTGGTATATAATCAATGCAGGGCCATGTGAGGGGACAAATGTTGGTGGCATAGTGGTATATAAACAATGGCGAGGCCAGGGGGCATATGCATTTGTGACATAGTGGTATATAAACAATGCAGGGCCATGTGGGGGGACAAATGTTGGTGGCATAGTGGTACATAAACAATGGCAGGGCCAGGGCGCATATGCATAAGTGGCATAGAAGTATATAAACAATGGCAGGGCCAGGGGGCATATGCATTGGTGGCATAATGGTATATGAACAATGCAGGGCCATGTGGGGGGACACATTGGTGGCATAGTGGTATATAAACAATGGCAGGGCCAGGGCGCATATGCATTAGTGGCATTGTGGTATATAAACAATGGCAGAGCCAGGGGGCATATGCATTGGTGGCATAGTGGTATATAAACAATGCAGGACCATGTGGGGGGACAAATGTTGGTGGCATAGTGGTATATAAACAATGGCAGGGCCAGGGGACATATGCATTGGTGGCATAGTGGTATATAAACAATGCAGGGCCATGTGGGGGGACATGTTGGTGGCATAGTGGTATATAAACAATGGCATGGCCAGGGCGCATATGCATTAGTGGCATAGTGGTATATAAATAATGGCAGGGTCAGGGGGCATATGCATTGGTGGCATAGTGGTATATAAACAATGCAGGACCATGTGGGGGGACAAATGTTGGTGGCATAGTGGTATATAAACAATGGCAGGGCCAGGGGACATATGCATTGGTGGCATAGTGGTATATAAACAATGCAGGGCCATGTGGGGGGACACGGTGGCATAGTGGTATATAAACAATGGCAGGGCCAGGGGGCATATGCATTGGTGGCACGGTGGTATATAAACAAAGCAGGGCCATGTGCGGGTCACACACATTGGTGGCATAGTGGTATATAAACAATGGCAGAGCCAGGGGGCATATGCATTGGTGGCATAGTGGTATATAAACAATGCAGGACCATGTGGGGGGACAAATGTTGGTGGCATAGTGGTATATAAACAATGGCAGGGCCAGGGGACATATGCATTGGTGGCATAGTGGTATATAAACAATGCAGGGCCATGTGGGGGGACATGTTGGTGGCATAGTGGTATATAAACAATGGCATGGCCAGGGCGCATATGCATTAGTGGCATAGTGGTATATAAATAATGGCAGGGTCAGGGGGCATATGCATTGGTGGCATAGTGGTATATAAACAATGCAGGACCATGTGGGGGGACAAATGTTGGTGGCATAGTGGTATATAAACAATGGCAGGGCCAGGGGACATATGCATTGGTGGCATAGTGGTATATAAACAATGCAGGGCCATGTGGGGGGACACGGTGGCATAGTGGTATATAAACAATGGCAGGGCCAGGGGGCATATGCATTGGTGGCACGGTGGTATATAAACAAAGCAGGGCCATGTGCGGGTCACACACATTGGTGGCATAGTGGTATATAAACAATGGCAGGGCCAGGAGGTATATGCATTGGTGGCATAGTGTTATATAAACAATGCAGGGCCATGTGGGGGGACACATGTTGGTGGCATAGTGGTATATAAACAATGGCAGAGCCAATGGGCATATGCATTGGTGGCATAGTGGTATATAAGCAATGCAGGGCCAGAGGGGGTAAAATGTACTGAGTGCCATGATATATACCCACTTTAACACACATGCTGCGATGCGATGCTACTGCTCGGAATGCCATCTCTCATGATAAAATGGAGGAGGGGGGTGGCTAGGGATTTTTATACACCTCGTAATCATACATCGTATCATAATACTAGCCAAATGTGATATGATGTGTGTCGACTCATTGTAAGATAGGTCACCCTTGTACGGTTTTCCAGTATGAGAGTTGATCCAATTATACAACTGCAGGGATGCGCATCGCCATCATATGTACACCAAAACAACATACAATGTGTTTGATTTCTTGTTACTATTGATCAAAATCGTATACATCGTATATAAAATCTTACTGGGTATGGCCAGCCTTAGGTACACTAGACAATCACCTAGCAAAGTTTGCTAGATTTGGACTTCTTTTAAACTACACTGGGTAGGGACCATGGTTACAAGAGATCATCAAAATTGTAATGCCATAGAGTAATTATGATAAGTCCATCTCTAATACCTGTAGATATGGGTCCATCACAGCTGTGTTCTCCATCTCCTCAGAATCCTCCTAAAATAACTGACCTGGCCATAATCTTGACAAATAATTGATTGAGAAAAAATACATTGGGTCTGGGTAGGTAGGTAGAGAAAATACTAAATAATACATTTTAATGGATTTAGTGGTTACTTTTTACAGTGAAACAAAGTAAATTTTTAGAGCTTGACAAATGTTTTTCTTTTGAAAGAGAGGCTTTGTCTCCTTCATTCTGAGCTGAGTCAGCTCATTATAGAAGTAGCAATAGGGATGGAAAATCTAAGGGTCCGAGTTGATAATTTGTATTGATGCAGATTCGCCACCAATGCATTAATGACAGATGATCATAGTCAAGCTGTGCAATTAACAATCTCACAGTACTAACAAAGTAACAAGTGTCTGCTGTGCATTATCTTAGTGCAGATGCCTTCCCACATTAACGTAAAATTGTTTAATAACATTTTTAAAATAGCATTTGTAGATTATCACATAGAAAAAAGCGTTTTTGCAGCAATAAGATTTTCATCATAAATTTTAATGAACAAAAAATGCCTATTCATAATAGTATCAGTAATGAAGACAATCTCCAATGAGTATCTAAATGCATAAATATTAATTTGAGAGCACTTAACTCAATCTGGAGGATATATTTATCAAGTAGTCTCAGAAGGTTCAATTAGAAGAGACAGTAAGTGTCAGCAGCTACGTATTCACTCTGAAAAAGGTACCCAAATTATTATTATGTCTGGATGAATGGTCTGATGCTCAATTACTCCAGGTGAGTAGCAAGCTCACTTTTCATACATAGTTTCCTGCAAAACACAGGAGGAGTGGATATTCTTGAGCATCTACAAATCCCAAATTTCCTCTTGTACACCCCACACCTTCATCTCACCTCTCATACTGCAAATCTCACCTGCCTTTTAAAATTCTTTATTAACACCTCTGTCCTCCTCCCTTGATATACATTTCCTATTTGCTTTCTAAATGATTTTGTTTTCCTTTCTGTTACCATTGCCTTCTTATCTCTCATCCTACTCCTATGTCTTTCCCCCAGGGTGTCAGCTAATCTCCATGGTGGATTTCATTACTGGTCAATGTGCTAGTGTCAAAAATAGACTTAGACTTGCCATGCCTACATAGTTAAGACTATTACTGGACTTTTAGCAGATGCAAGTCACCAGGAAGAGAACTTACTAGCAAAAGATATATGCACGCAAAATAAATTAATGACACACAGATGTAGGTTGTAGAAGCCTCACATAGATTCCAATGTCATTATGTGTCAAATGCACTATATGTGCAGCACAGATCAGAAGAAGTTATGACTCTGATAGTGTGTGACAATTGTCAATAGAACTGCACACAATTGTCAATAGAACTGCACAGAACCCAGGATATGTTGACTGTTTCCAAACTCAGAGGAACTCATGCAGTATTAACCACACTTTTGGATAGGTTAAATTGCTTTAGAGACAACCATTGCCCTAAAGAGAGCAATGACATCACCAGCATGCCCTATGAGTAACATGTAATACTCCCTCCTATTTTTCTGACTGAAGAATCTACTATAAATATTTGTGTAGGTTCTTACAATATATTCATTTTCTAATTGATACAAGGCATACAAACTCTTTGATTGCTAGACCTTATAAGGTTGCACTAACAAAATAGATTGTTAATATAATGAATGTCTAGTACACCACTCACTTATCCCTTCTATGAACAAAATGTGTTACACTAGTACAAAACATCTCACAAAAGGCAGAGTAAAGTTTAACCTTCCTCTACCAAAATGCAAGAAATATATCAAATCGTGTACCATACTAGAGCATCACATTGGATACAGTGGTAAAAGGTTTACCTCAATGACACTGGGTAATGGCAATTGCAGCACTACTGGTTGTGATAGCAGCAGAACTAATCCTTGGACATCAGTTCTTCATCGCTCATTTAGTCTGCACTTACTCGCCTGCCAGCAAACCAGACACATCACTGCCTCCATGCTCACCAAATGGTAAATTACTCTTCTTTTTATTCTACAGAAATGTAATATTCTTAATATAGTGTAACTACTTCCTCTTGATGGGACTGGACCAACTCCACTTAGCACAAATTGTGAAACATGCAGATCTTGCAATTTTTTTTACAGACAAACAGCCTATATATGTTTTTGGAGTATTCCATGACTTTCAAATTCTATGGAAAGCAGGGACTTTTTGGCTACCTATTCACAATTCACTGCAAGCATTAATGAAACCTAGATGGATATCAAATACTATGCATAATGTTACAAAATACTAAAACTCCAAATATAATGAACCTGCACTTCTAGACTAAAAAAAATGCTGTAATCACTCAGAGATGCCACAAAAAAGTACTTTTTGCGGCATCCCAGAATGACTAGAGAACTATTTTTGAGAATAAAAGCACAGGTTAATTTTATTTAAAAGTTAGTTTAAAAGAAATCCTCTGGTTTTCAGTTATATGCTGTTGATTGCCAGTAATTGATTAATATGTTTCATCCTTGTTCAATGATCAAATTGTTACAGGGTTGGTTTGCTGGTTTGATGTTAAAAACTCAGTTGAAAAATCAATCAATATGTTACAGTGCCTGATGAACAAAAACTAATAGAAATGCAAACATTGTGTAATTCACAGGAATGTTCACTTTGAAAGATGAAATGATGTGAACCAGACTCCACAGAAATGATAAATTATGATAAATGTAGGCTGCTGGCCTCAAATTCATTTTTACCAGCAGTAGGAGAAATATCCCTTGGCCTCACACATGATAGCAGAGATAGTAAGGTGCAATTGATTTTGTGACTACAGGTGAACCCCAGGCTTCTTTTCCCAGGACATTAAGTGCAAAATCCTGAATTGTGTTTTTGATTCCCACAAAACCAACACACATAACTCTTACCATGGCACAATTTCTGGTAATACAAATATACTTCATCCAACTGCCAAGAGTAAAAAAAATTCCAATATTTACTATGGGCATATTATCAGGATGGGTTTAGGCTTATCCTATCTCCAGCAATACAGCAGTTATCACTACAAAGACAATAGTATAAGTATTTATATGCAGATATGATATACTACAACTGATAAAAATAATAAAAATTACAAAGGTATTTAATTCACATGCTATGAGGTTTATCCAATTACCGTATATACTCGAGTATAAGTCGACCCGAATATAAGCCAAGGTACCTAATTTTACCACGAAAAACTGGGAAAACTTATTGACTCGAGTATAAGCCTAGGGTGGGAAATGCAGCAGCTACTGGTAGTAATCCCCCCTGGTACTGTCCCCAGTAGTAATCCCCCCCTGGTAGTGCCCCCAGTAGTAATCCCCCCTGGTAGTGCCCCCAGTAGTAATATCCCCCCCTGGTAGTGCCCCCAGTATTAACCCCCCCTGGTAGTGCCCCCAGTAGCAACATCCCCCCTGGTAGTGCTCCCAGTATTAATCCCCCCCCTGGTAGTGCCCCCAGTAGCAATATCCCCCCCTGGTAGTGCCCCCAGTATTAACCCCCCCTGGTAGTGCCCCCAGTAGCAACATCCCCCCTGGTAGTGCCCCCAGTATTCCCCCCCTCCCTGGTAGTGCCCCCAGTAGCAACATCCCCCCTGGTAGTTCCCCCATTATTAATCCCCCCCTCAGGTAGTGCCCCCAGTAGTGATATCCCCCCCTGGTAGTACCCCCCGGTAGTAGCCCCCCCAGTAGAAAGAAATGTAAAAAAAAAAAACACTTACCTGTAACCCTGCTCCTGGTCCCGACGCTGCTACAGGCTCCTCCGCCGCTTTGCATAATGGGAGAGACATCGTCATGATGACGTCTCTCCCATTACCCACTGCGGGAGCCAGAAGATGGCTCCCACAGTGGGAGCAGCAGCAGCCGCTGAGAGTGTGACAGACTCTCAGCGGCTGCTGATTATACCAAACACATAGCTGCCGGCTCCGGCGGCTGTGTGTTTAGCAGTGTGTAGTGCTGACCGAACTCCGTCCGGTCAGCGCTACACACGTGGTGCAGGCTGTGTCACAGTGACACAGTCTGCACCGTGGCCCGCATGGTACACTACTCAGCAGCGTACCATGCTGGCATGACTCGAGTATAAGCCGAGGGGGTGCTTTTTCAGCACAAAAAATGTGCTGAAAAACTCGGCTTATACTCGAGTATATACGGTAGGTATGAATTGCATGCTGTGAGTTGCTGTTTTCTTTTAATTTTGTAAACCAATTAGCAATTTGCACAGAATTAGTCAGAGTGAATTTGCATTTTACCATTCGCACCTCCCTGAGGGTGATAGATAAAAAAAAAAATATTTTAAGGTTAAAATGTCGGGACACCATTCTGAACCCATTGGACAACATCCATCAATGACTAATTAGGCAACTAAAACTTTCCAATTAGCTTAATTAGTCCAATATTTATTTAATTTTTGGGGGGTTAAAAAGAGGCCTCAAATTACCCTCAAATCAACTTTTTCATTAGTTTAGGCACCTCAAATTTAATTGCAGGATTTTTTAAATTGAAAAATTATTGGTTTTTTTTATCATTTTTCAAAGTGTCCTCAAAGTATACCAAAATCTTTTGTTTTTCTTACTTTTTTTGCAATTTTTGTTTACTTCATTTGAGATTAAATTAAAAAAGTTAGATTTTTATATTTTTTTTAAAGAAAGCACAAATCAGCCTTTTGAAACCATTTAAAAACCTTCAGTACTTTCCTAATGCCCACAAACAGCTTTCTATATGGTCTATACTGACTTTTTAATGCACTTACCTCACATCTCATTTGCCAGTCAATTTGTTGAAATGAGTGGTACTTTCAAGTTGGGATAAGCCAAGAGAAAATGAAAAAAAAGGCTATCATCCAATATCATAAAGCACAGGTATTTATTGTTAATAAAAAATATGCAACAAGAACCCATAATATCAGCTGATAATAATATGCAAAATCCTATTGTCCTAATAAAGATGGACCCACGTCAATAGAGGCAAAAGGACAACATATATGGATGGATGGGACACCACATCAAATGAATAGAAGAGAAACTCTTCAATGTGTTTCAGCGCTCTGCATTGCCTTTTTTAAAATGGGTGTCCCTCTACAATAATACAAACATATGCATACTATATGCACATAACAAAAAATATATCATAAACATCAATTGCATAACCACATATAGTATATTTAGTTTTTTTTTTTAAATACAATAGAATAAAATAAGACACATACAGTATGCACAATAAATAAAACAAAATACATATGCACATAACAATACACATATGCACAAAACAATATATATATATATATATATATATGAAACAAATGGTGGCTAGCACTCCACATAAACAGCAAAATGCCCAGGTGCCATCAGGAGTTTATAAACAACACTTAAGGTATAGATAGCAATGCTGCAGCACTCAAGGGTCTTGTAAAGAAATAATAACACCAACGTTTCAGTCTTTTGGACTTTTATCAAGAACTTAGTGAAAGAGAGACAAACACATACCTTTATACAAACATAGCATTTGCTGCAAACAAGTCCTATCTCTGCCTCCCGGTTGGTGCCGCCCCGCAGATGACATCATCAATGTGCGACTCAGGCATCCTGGCGTGCATGATGACGTCGCACACAGCCGAAGCTTGGCGCTACTTGTTGACATCATCTGACCAGGTGTAAGATGCTCCCACTGGTTGTGGAAATACACGATCATAACAGTAATGACAGGCAGTAATGACATGGTATGCCTATACAAAAAAATACAAAAGTGTTTTACACAAGGATAAGGTCCGCAGTAGTACAATTAAACACTGGACAACAAAAGTGGAAAAATAACTAAAAACAGATGTGATCAAGATTCTATCCCTACCCCTTTGTCACAAAAGCCCCCTTAAGCGTATCCACGCATGCACAAAAAGAAAGAGGGCCCGCACGCAACGTGGATGCCAGGGGGGGAGGGAAAGGAGAAAATAGACCATACAAGAAGAGGATTTGATTATTAATTGGATTTAGAAAGGAAGGTTCTCAATAAAGGCCTGACATTTATCCCTTCTTGTCCCTTTGATAGCTTCCATTGGAAGCAAGATCTATGGCGTTTTAATCGCAGTCTAAAACTTAAAGAATTCTTTCCTATATCAGATAGTGTTAATATGTCTTATCAAAAAGGTCCTGTGCAGAAAAAATCCACCTTTGAACCCCAAAAACACAATGCCTCAATTAAAAGCTTAACATGTTTATTGGATCATGAAGTCACTTCACATCATAAGAACAAACAACAAACACATTATAATCTTTCCAGGGCGGAATTTGTACCCCTGAATCAATTAAACAAAGATCCCACCATTATTATTCGGGCAGCAGACAAAGTGGGAGCCATGGTAATCCAGGATATAGGTAACTACAAGAATGAAATCTATAAACAGTTAAGTGATACAGCTGTGTACACTAAACTGGATCAGGATCTGACTGTTGTTTATAAAGAGGAGCTTGATAATATTTTAGGTGATGCCATGTCTATATTTTTGATATTAATACAGCAAAACAATTGATGACAAGTAATCCAGTAGTTCCTTTAATCTATACACTACCCAAAATCCACAAGTTTCTGCAGTCTCCACCAGGCCATCCAATTATATCGGCTAGAGGATCCCTATACAGTGTAATATCTAAATTTCTTGACTTCTACATATAGCCATTAATTATGAAGGAACTGACATTTCTTAAAGACACTAATACACTGATGGACAAACTACTTGCGTTACAGAATCTACCTACTGAACTCCTACTGTGCACCATTGACGTGGTATCATTTTACACACGTATTCCACACAAGGAAGGTTTGAGGTGTATGTATGACTTTATCCTGTCTCATGTAGACTATGAGGGACCACCTATTGACCTTTATATCCAACTTTTGGAAAAGACCTTGACGCGTAACTATTTTCTTTTTGACAATTCTTTTTTCTTACAAATGAGAGGTTGTGCCATGGGTTCTCATGTAGCACCCTCCTTTGCCAACATGTACATGTTTTTTGTTGAAAAAACTTTGTTTTTGGAGAATTGTAGTTTCAATCAGCATCTTCTATTTTTTACATGGTACATAGACAATATCTTTGTTATCTGGGTGATTTAATTACTACCATGAACACAATTAATTCGCTATATGAACATGTCAAGTTTACCTTTGATTGCAGTCATGAAAAAGTACATTATCTGGATGTCAATAATGCCTGGACTGGGACCTCGTTTGATACCACACTATACAGCAAGCCTACTGACTGCAATACACTTCTCACCATCCTGTTTCCTTGATTAAGAGTCTGCCTTATTCACAGTTTTTGCATGTGAAGAGGATAACAAAAGATCCCATGAAAGCAGCGGAAGACATCAACAAGATGATGTTTAAATTCTTCAACAGGGGCTATAACTGGAGAGATTTATTATCTGCAAAAGAAAAGGCCTTATTACAGACGTCTGTCAGTGAACATAAAGATACTGCTGGATTAAAGAAAACCAAACCAGTTTTGTTTATCAACCACTTCAATAGCGGGAGCAGATTTGTGAACACAACCACCAAAAAACTATGGCTCATAATCAATACCAACTCTAGTCTTCTGGCACTTAAGAACACCAATGTGATGATTGGATACAAAAGAGGTAAAAACCTTAAGGACTGGCTTGTGCACAATGATGTTTCCAAATACTCTCTGAACCCAAGCACGAACTTCCTCACCAAGAAACCAGGATGTTAGAAGTGCACAGGTTGCACGACCTGCAGATACCTTGAAGTGGGACCAGACGTGGTTCACCCACATTCAGGCAGACAAATACCCATCAGACATGTTCTGACATGTACAAGCAAATTTATCATCTATATTATTAGGTGCCCCTGTGGACTTGTATATGTAGGGAAGACTTCATGCACATTAAGAGTGAGGATGGAACAACACAGGATGGCCATTCATCAGGCACTGGAAGGAAAAGACATCGATCAGCCAGTAGCTAGACACTACAGTGAACACAGACATCCTTTGGCTACTCTTTCATATAAAGCTATTGATCATGTGCCCATCTCAAAGAGATGAGTTGATAGGGATAAACAACTTTTACAACTTGAGGCACAGTGGATACACAGGATGAACACTGTTTCCGCCCTTTGGCCTCAACAAAACCTTATTATTTGCTTGTTTTTTGTGACCAACATGTTTTACAGGTGGACCATTCCAGTGCTGATGCAATTATTGATATATTGCAGTGTAGTCTTTGCTCTCTTTTTTTGACCCTCTCTTTTTTTGACACTGTGGTTTCAGTACTATTTCTCAGTTGCTTCTACTCTTCCTTTTGTCTTTGTTCTCTTTTATTTGTGGCCATTTGGCATTTATTTGTTGTTGGTAGGTCCTCCTGGATCGACACCTTTGAGTTAGAGTTAGCCTCATTCTATTTTTGATATTTTTTATCATTGATCAGCCAGCAATGTCACCAGGTTATCGGGATGCTTCGGTTGGGTGATCAGACTTTCTGTGATATTTGGATCAGTATACACTTACTATCATACAGCAATGGATGTACCCGATTTTTGTCTGATCTCGGAAGCAATACGTTGTTGGCCCGGTCAGTACAAGGTTGGGAGACCACCTTAGAATACTGGGTGTTGTAAGTTAATAACACAGTATCCTCCAGACGCAGTAATACCTCTCCAATGATTGCCACCACAACCTTTGGACTACAGTCTATATCAGACTGTGGCCCTGATTCAAAGCCAGACGCTCTGACAGAGCGCTTGCTCTGAATCAGGGCCGGCCTTCTTGTTTTTTAGATTGGCCTCCTGGCTGCTCGCATAGCTGTGGGTGACCACTCACAGCTATAGCGAGCGACCTGGAAGATGGTCGCGATGGTCAAGACCATTGCGATCATCGGGCTTGCGATGAGACCCTTGTGGTAGGGTTTCATTGCCACAAGCCCCAGAGAGATTTCGGCTCTCACAGAGCCGAAATCTCTCCCACTGACATCACTCGTGATGTGTGTGGGGCCGCCCCCAAATGGAGGCGTTCACATGGGAACGCCTCCGTTTGGGCAGCCATTCCCCCGGCCTGCCCACCAAAGGTGGCGTGCTGTCACACAACATCGACAGCACTCCCCCTTTGGTACGGGACCCAGAGGGACGGTTTGCCCGACGCTATCCGGGTCTCGCGCATGCGCATGATGGAGCCGGCTCCATCGTGCGCATGCGCGCTGGGCCACCATCATCCCACTTGCGAGCGCATAGCGCTCACGAGCGGGTCTGAATCAGGCCCTGTGTTACTACTACTTTTTACTTGTGCATTCCGTACATCCCCTTTATTTTTGATAGCCATTTGCAGCATGTTTAATCATGATTCAGTCATTATTATTGCCATTATGATGTTATTTTTTTATTCATTTTCATGTCATTTCCATAGGTTCTATAGTATATACCATTCCATATAGACACTTTGACAGTTTTTTAATATTATTTTTAAATGGGTGCTGGTGCATTCATTTATTTGTATACATCACATTTCTATGTGTATCGGGTGTGTGTATTTTTAGTGATGGTATAACTATCTGTGTTATGTTTTATATGTAATTTTATATGAATGTACACATCTTCTGTTTGTCCCTATATTTTTTTTTTTTTGTTGCTTAGCAACACACCTTTCACTTCTGTTACTTATTTCATCTGTTGAATTTTTTTTGTTAATTTTCCACTTTTGTTGTCCAGTGTTTAATTGTACTACTGCGGACCTTATCCTTATGTAAATACTTTTGTATTTTTTTGTATAGGCATACCATGTCATTACTGCCTGTCATTACTGTTATGGTCGTGTATTTCCCCCACCGGTGGGAGTGTCTTACACCTGGTCAGGTGATGTCAACAAGTAGCGCTGAGCACCGGCTGTGTGTGACGTCATCACGCACACCGGGATGCCTGAGTCGCACATGGATTATGTCATCTGCAGGGTGGCACCAACTGGGAGGCAGAGGAAGGACTGGTCTGCAGCAAATGCTATGTTTGTATAAAGGTATATGTTTGTATCTCATTCACTAAGTTCTTGATAAAAGTTCAAAAGACTGAAACATTGAACGAACGCTCCCAGAGTTGGTGTTATTCTTTCTTTACAAGACCCGTGAGTGCCGCAGCATTGCTATATATATATATATATATATATATATATATATATATATGGACACAGTGAAGCAGCGGCACTCCTCAATAAAGCACAATTACAGTAGGGTCCATATTCTTGAATTCTGCGGAGGGCACCCATAGTTTTATTGTGGATGATGAGTGCCAAGCCCATGCTATGTGTGCATATATATATATATATATATATATGTGAACAACAATGGACCGGCACTTCAATATACGAGCAGCAGCTGCTTGGTTGCCTTCAGTGAAAATGACACTAGAGAAACAAAAAACTGCGGCACTCCAAGACTGGTGAATCAAGATAAGCTGTATTATATATATTATATTGGCTATAATACAGCTTATCTTGATTCACCAGTCTTGGAGTGCCGCAGTTTTTTGTTTCTCTCTCTCTCTCTCTCTCTCTCTCTCTCTCTCTCTCTCTCTCTATATATATATATATATATATATATATATAAACAAACAGAATCATCAATCTAGGTGAAATAAAAAACTTAGCCCCTACTAATATATAGGTTATTTTAAAGTTACAATAAAATGAAATACAGCAGTAACATCCGACTTATTCCTATAAAAAAATTAAAAAGTAGCACTCACCACTCCCTAATACAAGCTCCGTATGATTTAGGTTGCTAGAAGACCGTTATCGCGTTATCTTTCCCACAATAAAATATTCCTAATAATGTAAGGTAGTGCTATTGGGTAATAATAATATGTGGGAATTGAGCTAGTCGAATATGTATGTAGTGAATAAGAAGCTCCGATCACTGCTCTGGGTAATCAGATGACGTTAGAATATCCCACAAAGCACCCCGTGGTTAATCAGAAGTTAGTCAGCTGATCATGGATATAGACAATTATGACTACATTACTCAAAAGTCATTGCAGTGGTTATATAATAGCTTAAAAAACTTAAAAAACTGAGCATCTAGCGTAGTAAGTGAACAATGGCACATCTAACAAAATACTGTTATTAATACAGAAATAATTCATAAAACGTGAATAAGATGTGTGGGTTAAACTAATCATAATTTAATAAAGCAGGAGACGAAATCACATGCAGAACATATCTCTGTGTTGTGTCATAACTATTTGGCATGGTGCCATGTCAACACAGCTAAGGTTGCTAAGAGACCGTCATCATGCTATACTGCATTAAAAATACAAAACCAATTGCGCCTAATAGCGTAAGTTAGCACTCCTACTTATAAGCAAGATACCTAAATCAAGTGTTTATATGATAAAATAGAGAACTCAAATGAGGGTAAATTAACTGAATAATAGAAGTATGTCCTTTAAGGAACCTTGTGGCTTAATAGATAATAAATCAGCCAATAATAGTTATAGACATAGACCGTAGTATCTAAGTTGCCCAAAAATCTTTGCAGTGTTTATATAATAAATAAATCATCTCATATGATTTATAAAATAAAAAGTTAATAATCTATACAGTAAGGCTAAAATATAGAATCAAAATAGATGTCAAACTAATCATGTATTCATATGATGGTTGAGACATGACTCTAAAATGTCCCATATGACAACACACAATACATTTTTGAAAAATATTGTTGTAATTCCATTCATTACCAACTGTGACAATGTTGGCATAATGGATAATTTCTAGGGTATGACTTGATGTATAAAAATATTTTGGTAAAAACTATGAGATATAAACTTGTCATCCATTATTTTAGAAAAGTATAAATTGACCACATAAGTAAGAAAATGGATACTTAATGAGGATCTTATAAATGGCTTAAACTTGGTCCTATAAACATTTCTATCACACAGTAAGCAACATACCTAAAAACAGATAAATAATCTTATAAAAGAGATTGTGAAGAATATTGCATAAGATAATAAAAACCATCTAATTTCAAATGCATGATTCAAACCCCCAGGTTTTAATGTTTTTAGATCATGAATGAGACACATCTCCAATTATGCAAGTCTGATATCCCTGTCCCTAGTGCGCCAATTTTCTTTAATAAAGGAAATACAGCTAAAACTTTTCAAACCCTTAATTGATTATGTCTCTCCTTAAAGTGAAATGAAAAGGGATGATTTCATTTCTATCAGTGATATTGCGGACATGTTCTGCCAGACTCACTTTAAGGGGTCTTTTAGTCTTCCTTATATATGTAAGGCCACATGTACATTCAATAGCATATACTATGTAGCAAGAGTGACACGTAATAAAATATTTGGTGGTGGTTTATCTCCCATTAGCCAAAATTCCATAATCTAAAATTGTGGGCTGCTACACGACCTTCACATCTTGCATTTACCACATCTGAAAACCCCTTTGTTTCTGGGAAAGAAGTGTCCATTATCTATCTGTACTGTACTAGAATCTTATTCTTAATAGTAGGGGCTTTTCTTTATATAAACCTTGATTTATTGGGTAATGTTTTTTCTAGAATCTCATCTTTAGAAGGATACCCTAGAAAGTGGTGCTGCGGTAGACTATATGCCCATTCTTACATTTTATGGGATTATTTATCTGCTTTTAGGTATCTTTCTTTCTGTGTGATAGAAATAATTATAGAACCAAGTTATAGCCATTTTTAAGATCCTCATTAAGTATCCATTTTCTAACTTATGCAGTCAATTTATACTTGTCTTAGATAGTTGATGATAAGTTCATGTTTCATTATTTTTTCCCCACAATGGCCCTACTATCCCATTACTAAGGCCTTCACCCATCCCCCTCTCCCTATCACCACACCACACCACACCACACCTTTATTGGCATCTCACTAAACTTCCTCCCTTCCCTTCTACAGGTTCCCTTTATAGTTCAGGTGCCTGCACTATCCCAACACTCTCTTCAACCCTGCTGTCCAAATTTGTATCACCGTAATGCTATAGCAGCCTTAATAATCTCATTGACATCTCTCCCACTACCTCAGTCCCTCTGGAATGCCAGAACTTGCTATAATAAACTGGTCCAAACCCATGACCTCTTCATCTCCAACTCCCTGAATGTCATAGCCATTACTCAAGCCTGGATTTTGTTCTCTGACACCACTTCTCCTGCTGCTCTCTCCTCTGAAGGACTCACATTCTCTCACACCCCCATGGTGGTGGTGTTTGGGTCCTTCTATCACCTAGTTACTCCTATGAACTCATACCCTCAGAACCATACCTTACATTTTCTACATTTGAGGTTTATGCCATATGCCTCTTCCAACTAGTACACCTGTGAGTAGTTGACATTTACCATCTCCCTGGCTCTCCTTCCAAATTCCTAGACAACTTTGCTTCCTGGCTCCCTCAATTTCTCTCTTGAGATCTTTATTATCTTAGGTGACTTGAATAGCCCAACTGATGTCCCTACAGAATCCTCTGCCTCTAAACTCCTTACCCTTACAACTTAATTTGGTCTCTCCCAATGGACATCCTCACCCTCCCATGTGAGTGGCAACTCTCTTTATTTGGTTTTCACTCACCGTTGTGATATTACTGATTACTCCAACTCTCCATTCCCCCTCTCTGACCATCACTTTCTATATTTTAACCTATCACTCTCTCCTCCACCTCTGCCTCCAAAGGCTACCTTTACTAAATGTAACATTGAGGCTATTGACACAGTTTCCTTATCCTCCCTACTCGACTCTCTTCTCACCTCTATTCTCTCTCTCCTGTCCTGAATAAACAGCTTCCTTAAATAATGCCTCCCTTACTTCTGCACTGGACTTTGCTGCTCTGGTGATCACTACTCACCCTTGTAGATCCACGACTCAACCCAGGCATTCTACATCTACAATCACCTTACTACCTTTCTTTCCTACCATTCCTTCCTTGACCCTTTTCAGTCTGGCTTCCATTGTCTACATTCCACTGAAAATGCCCTCACAAAAGTCAGCAATTACCTCCTTGCTGCCAAATCCAAGGGCCACTACCCTCTGCTTATTCTCCTTGACCTCTCAGCTGCTTTTGACAGTTTGGACCACCCTCTCTTCATGCAGATCCTTCACTTGGTCTATGTGATACTGCTCTATCCTAGTTGTCCTCCTTCCTCTCTGATCACTCTTTCTCTGTCTCCTCTCATGTTTCCTCTTCCCTCCCGTTCCTCAAGGTTCTGTTCTTTGACCTCTCCTATTTTCCCTCTATACATCTTCTTTAGGCAAACTTTTCAGATATTTTGTTCTCCAATATCATCTCTATGCTGATGATACTCAGATCTACCTTTCCTCTCCTGACCTCTCCCCCTCTCTCCTCACTCATAACTCCAACTGCCTCTCTGCTCTCTCTTCCTGGATGTCCCAGTGCTTTCTTAAACTTCAAATCATCTTCTCACCCTCCTGCATAACCTCACTTCCCACAATTTCATTATCTATTAATAGCACAACTTTCTCCTCTAGCCACCAAGTGCACTGTTTTGGAGTTATCCTTGACTACTCCTTCTCCTTCTTCTCCTTCAAACCACACATTCAATACCTCTCACAGTCCTGCCACTACCATCTCCAAAATATTTCCAGGATCAGACCCTTTCTCACCCTGGCGGCAACTAACCCTCATCCACTCACTGGTCATCTCCAGATTGGACTATTGTAAACTTTTCTTATCTGGCCTCCCTGACTCCCACCTCTCTTCAATCTGTTATCAATGCTGCTGCTCAGCTCATCTTCCTCTCCAAACATTTTACATCTGCCTCCCTCCTACAAGCCCTTCACTGGCTCCCCTTCCCTTTCAGTACCCAGTTCAAGGTTCTTACACTCACTAACAAAGCCCTCACCCAATCCTCTCCCATTTACATCTCTGATCTCATCTCACTTCACACTCCTGCCTGCCCACTTTGCTCAACTATTGCATGCAACCTCTCTTTCCAACGAATTACTTCCTTCCACTCCCACCTCCAAGATTTTGCCTATGCTGCTCCCATCCTCTGGGACTCTCCACCTCTCTACCAATATTTATATGGGCTCTCAAAACTCACTACTTCATCAAAGCCTTCCAGCTCTCATCCTAGCATGCTGCTCCATACTTCCTCACTGTCTATCCCATCTGTGTCACTCCTGTCTGTCCGCCCCTCCCCTTTGCTCTCACAAACAGGGCCCTCTTCCCTCATGTGCTCTCCTTCCCTCACTCATATGATCATCTACTCCAAACTCCTCAAAAGGGCACCTAACACTTGGTAGCTGACACCCTGATGCTTATTCTGAGTTTTATGATCGCTATTGAAGCAATGTTCATAAACAATGTCCTTCATTGTTTTGTACTGTAAGTCACTGTTTTGTGTTTCTCATTTGTTTACGTACTTTGTGAGGCACTGCCAGACCCATGTGGCACACATAAATAAAGGATGATTATAATAAGTTTATATCACATGGTTTTTAGCAAAATATTTTTATTCTCTAGAAATTATCCATTATGCCAAAATGTAACAATTAGTAATGAATGGAGTTAAAACAATATTTTTCAATAAATTATTGTGTGGTGTCATATGTAACATGATACAGTCATGTCTCAACCATAATTCAAATACATGACTTGAGATCTATTTTGATTCTATTTTTTATTTTTTAGCCTTACTGTTTAGATTTTTTTTTTAGAAATCACATGGAATGGTATAATTTATTATATAAACACTGCAATGATTTCTGGGCAACTTAGTTACTATGGTCTATGACTATTATTGGCTGACTTTTATTATCTATTAAGCCACGAGGTGCCTTAAGGGACATCCTCCCATTATTCAGTTAATTTACCCTCATTTGAGCCTTAATTTTAGCATATACTCACTTGGTTTATGCATCGGGCTTATAAGTAAGATAGCTAACTTACACTATTAGGAGTACCGTATAAACTCGAGTATAAGTCGACCCAAATATAAGCCGAGGTACTAATTTTACCACAAAAAACTGGGAAAACTTATTGACTTGAGTATAATCCTAGGGTGGGAAATGCAGCAGCTACTGGTAGTAATCCCCCCTGGTACTGTCCCCAGTAGTAATCCCCTCTGGTAGTGCCCCCAGTAGTAATATACCCCCCTGGTAGTGCCCCCAGTAATAATCCCCCCTGGTAGTGCCCCCAGTAGTAATCCCCCCCTGGTAGTGTCCCCAGTAGTAATCCCCCCCTTGTACTGCTCCCAGTAGTAGCCCCCCAGTAGAGAGAGATGTAATAAAAAAAAAAAAACACTTACCTGAAACCCCGCTCCTGGTCCCGACGCTGCTACCGGCTCCTACGGCCGCTTTGCATTATGGGAGAGACGTCATGACATCATGACGTCTCTCTCATTACTCACTGCAGGAGCTGGAAGATGGCTCCCTCAGTGGGAGCAGCAGCAGCAGATGAGAGTCTGACATACTCTCATCGGCAGCTAATTACAACAAACACACAGCTGCCGGCGCCGGTGGCTGTGTGTTTGGCACTGTGTAGTGCTGACCGAACTCCGTCCGGTCAGCGCTACACATGCGGTGCAGCTGTGTCACAGAGACACAGTCTGCACCGTGGCCCACATGGTACGCAGCTGAGTGAGGCGCCCTCCAATATGTGGCGCCCTACTCAGCTGCGTAACGGGAGAACCGGCCCTGGTCCTGTAGCATCACTCGAGTATAAGCTGTGGGGGGGCTTTTTCAGCACAAAAAATGTGCTGAAAAACTCGGCTTATACTCGAGTATATACTGTAATTGGTTTTGTATTTTTAATGCAGTATAGCATGATGGCGGTCTCCTAGCAACCTTAGCAGTGTTGACAAGGCACAATTCACTATAGTGATGACAGCACAGAGATATGTTCCGCTTGTGAATACATCTCCTGCTTTATTAAATTATGATTAGTTTGACCCACACATCTTAGTCACGTTTTATGAATAATTTCTGTATTAATAACAGTAATTTGCTAGCCTATCCATTCTCCACTTACCATGTAAGATGCTCAGTTTTTTAAGCTATTATGTAAACACTGCAATGATTTTTGGGTAATGTAGTCATAATCAGCTGATTTACTTCATATTAAACCATGGGGTGCCTTGTGGGATTTTCTAACATCATCTGATTCCCAGAGCAGTGATTGTAGATTCTCACTCACTGCATACATATTCGATCAGTTCGATTTCAACATATTATTTCTACCCAATAGCGCTACCTTACATTATTAGGAATGTTTTATTGCAGGAAAGATAACACGATAGCTGTCTCCTCCTAGCAACCTAATTAATTTGAACACCGCGCTATGCACCACGGTCGTAATGTCATCTTTTGTATAAAACTTTACTCATTTTTTACAATATGGCGGCCGCATACAGAGCTTGTATTAGTTAGTGGTGAGTGCTACTTTTTACTTTTTTTAGGAATAAGGATGTTATTGCAGTATTTCATTTTGTTGCAACTTTAAAATACCATATATACTAGTAGAGGTTATGTTTTTGATGAAATCTAGATTGATGGCTAATATATATATATATATATATATATATATATATATTGTTATGTGCATATGTATATTGTTTTGTGCATATGTATTTTGTTTCATTTATTGTGCATATGTATCTTATTTTATTCTGTTGTATTTTTTATATCATTATATATACTATATGTGGTTATGCTATTGATGTTTATGATATATTTATTGTTATGTGCATATACCGTAGTATGCATACATTTGTATTATTGTAGAAGGACACTCATCTTGAAAAAGGCAACTCAGTGCACTGAAACGCATTGAAAAGTTTCTCTTCTATTCATTCAATGTGGTGCCCCATTCATCCATGTATGTTGTCCTTTTGCCTCTATTGACCCGGGTCCATCTTTATTAGGGCAATAGGATTCTGCATATTATTACCAGCTGATGGTATGGGTTCTTGCTGCATATTTTTATTAACAATAAATACCTATGTTTTATGATATTGAAAGATAGCCTTTTTTAATTTTCTCTTGGCTTATCCCAACTCAATAGTACCTTACATTTCAACAAGGACCACAAGTCAAGGTTTTAGAAGATAAAGATACCTTTATGTGCCTATACATTGCTTATATCAAGTGATACCTAAGGCGTTTGGGACTAATAGTAGCTGGGAGAAGATCTACATACACCACCATATTTTTCTTCATGTACACATCTTTGGGTGGTTGTACTATGTAGTGACTGTATTACACTATTTTGTATTTCCTTTTATTTGCATACCATGGACCACCACACCAGAGGTTTTTGGACATTTCCCTTGTTGATCTTATTGTCTATTTGTTGGAACAATTCAAAGCACAAGTGAGATTGGTTTATTTTGTTTTTAACTATTAGACATAAGTTGGTGACTTATCATTAACCTCTGCAACACTGCAGTGCAGTGCTGTAGGGTTTGTGCACTTTTGTTTTTATTAATAATACTGGGAAGGTCCTAACCATGGGCCTGATTTAGAGATGTACGTTAACCCAATGGTTAGCGCACGTCTCCAATGGTGAGAGGACTGCACATGACCAGGAGGTGTGCTGTGCATGTGCAGACCTCTGTCTATGAGTTCACATGCAGCGCCTCACAGCCACAGCCTGATTGACAGGCTGCAGCATTTAGGAGGCAAATCGGGGGCATTCTTGGGCAGTTCTATTATGCTCCTTACATTTAAATGAATTTTATTTACCTGCAAAAGGATTAAATAATCCTTTGTTAATGGCTACATGGTCGACCATTTGTAATAAATGGAGAATTAATGCCTTTCATTCATTATTCCTCCCTCTGTTGGGAAACATTAATTTTCAAAATTGTTTATCCTCATCTCTATTTATATCTTAGACCTCAAATCCTTACCACTGCCCATCAACTTACAGAGATGATGTCACATCAACCCTTTAAATGTATTAATTAAAGGTTATATTTGATTTCGTGTTCTAAGGTGTGCCAAAATAATTATGCATTCTTTCTTCTCTGTTTTGTTTATTTATTCATGGTTCACTCCTAGGATGCACCATTAAAATGACAAGTTTGCCCAGCACTCTAATTTAAAAGTTATTGACGTTCAGGAATCACTCAGGTTACCAACTTGCTTATTAGTAGAGATGTGTGTAGACTTGGTGTTTTAGTTTTGGATCTGTATCTCCTCTTGTTTTGGCTCTGGATTAGTTTCGGCAAAACTGCCCTTGCGTGTTTTGTTTTTTGGTTTTGGTTCTGTATTTTTTCTAAAAAAAATAATAAAAACAGCTAAAATCACATAATTTGTGCCTGTTTTTGTTCCTACAGTATTATTAATTCAATAACATTTATTTCCACTCGTTTCTAGTCAATTTTGACCACCTCACAGCTGACAATATTGATTTCATCCAGTTCAGGCCCAAAATTTGCACCAAGCTAGCTGGCTGACTATGCAAAGCAGCAGCAGTGGGTGGCACAAACACGTGGCAGCTCAAATTCTAACATGGCACATCAGGAAAAAAATGTTTTTATTATTTAAGAGGTCTGAGGGAGTTGGAGTATGTATGTAGTTGAAGGCAGGGACAGGAAGGGTTGATTGGCAGTAAATATAATTTCATTTTTTGATTCCGAAGTAAACTTATGAAGGAGAATGGGAAGGAGAGGAGGGGAGGCATTTACAAAAAATATTTTACTCATTCACATCAGTCCTTGCCCTAGAAGAATCATTGAGTGCCATGCCTGCTGCTGATAGGGGTGAATTTTTATCCCAGAAGGGGACCAGGAAGATTGTTAGTAGTGCTTTCCAAAACAATTGACTGTTAAATAAAGATACCACTTGAAATGCATTTCCCAACCTGTACAGGGACATAAAAAAACATAGTTAATGGCCTGCAAACTGCTGTTGTACCCACTGTTCACTTAACCAGCACAGATGGACAAGTGGAACAGAGCAAATGCAAGATTTCAGATTTAAGGTCTTATGTTGTGTCTTTCTTGAGAATCCTGTGCCTTCTGCTGCTAGGAGTAGATTTTCATGCCAGAAGGGGACCAGAAAGAGTGCTTTCCAAAACAATTGACTGTTATATAATAATTTGCAAAGATTCCACATGAAACTTTCTTTTTCCAAACCTGTATAGGGACATTAAAAAAAACATAGTTAGTTAGTGGCCTTCAAACTGCCATTGTACCCACTGTTCACTTAACCAGCAAAAATGGACAAGTGGAACATAGCAAATGCAAGATTTCAGATTAAGGTTTAAGTCTTACATTGTGTCTTTCTTGAGAATCCTTGAGCATCATGCCTGCTGCTGGGAGTGGATTTTCATCCCAGAAGGGATGAAGATGGTGTTTCTTCTTCCTAATGGACACAGATTTGAAGAGATGTAAAGAGCTGTTGATAAGCAAATTGACAGCCCAGGTTCCTGCATTTCTGTCTACATATTAGAATGTGCACTATTACAGGTAAGTCCGGGATCAATTTAATGTAATGTGTTAGTATTACGGATGTCAGGGACCCATCTTATGGGGTTCACCTTGATGCAGTGGATGGGCAAACATTTTTGACCAAACATGTACTAAGAACCTCACTTATACTCCATGTTAATTGTAGAGTTTATCAGGATTTTTGTGTCTATCATTGTTCTTAGTACCTAGAGTGTGCATCTGCATTCTATGTCCCCTGTATTGTACTATAAGTCTCAGCATGGCAGCACCTCCTATTAAGTTTAAAATTAGGGTGTGCAGTCCAAGCCCCCCTTTTACCAAGCAAATTGTTAGCTCAAGTGGCATGTGATGCAGCGATGGCTTCTCCTTCAGTTTCTCCAGCAAGTGCATCTGCTGAGAAAAAACTCAACTTTCATAACACCCATTGGTGATGCAGTTGAGTCATCGCAACCAAATTTTGACATTTGGTCATGGTCAGGTCAGAATTGCCTACAATTATTGACACCTCTACTGTGACTCCATCTGACATATTCACCATTCAAAGAATGGTTGAGGACTATTTAAACATTTTTAATGATAGCATCCAAATGTCAGACAGTCCATTTGACTACTGGCAGGAAAAATAGGTAGTTTGTAGGCCCAAACTGGCTTTGCTTTACTTGAGCTGCCCACCCTCCAGTGTGTACTCAGAAAGAGTTTTCAGCACAGCCGGTAATCTTGTCAGTGATCAGCCTATGAGACTACTTCCCCAAAGGTGGAAAAGATGATATCCATCAAAATAAACTACAAATTCTATGAGAAAGATCTTTACTGTCAATTACATGCAAAAATTACAGAGGCACCTGTAATGGTGGATTCCAGCAGGGACAAATTAATATTGTGTGAAGAAAATGATGTATACATCACCCAAGATTATACAAGCACCCAAGCCTATATCATCATCCTATCCTGTGTTGTGTATAAATCACAGTTGCGCTCCCTGTTAAATTGGGGATTCAATGTCCACTTTAGTGGATGTGAGCTCCATTTTAGTCCATATCACCACACCCCCTACACAACTTGTGACCTGGGCTACAGGAGGAGCAGCTGCACTCTAGAATACGGTTGCAAGGAGTTGCCCCTCTGACTCACTGAAATTGAGGAAGAGGGGCCATGGGTAGGGAGTAGGAACACTATAATCAGAGAATGCAGTTTTAGCTGCTTCATTCCATTTTTTAAACCATATCCTCTATTATCACCTTTTGAAAATATGTATATGTGAATCTCAGCTGAGGCATTTGTGATGTCATTATATTTAATATATTATGCACGTTATTTAGCACTTTGTTGTGGTCTTGTAGTCGGCATGTAGACTAATAACTTATTCATGATTGAGGAAAGGAGTGAAAAGTTGCATTTTTTTATTGCTAACTTTGTGTTGTTAAATTGTAAAATTGTGAAGTTTCCACTTACAGTGTCACAAGATTTTTTTATGAACAAGAAAAGAATAACACACCGTGCTACCACTTATAGTATCCCAAATTTTTCACGAATACACTGCGTTTTCTGCTAACAGTGTCACAATACTTTTTACGAATACACTGCATTTTCTGCTAACAATGTCACAATATTGTTTACGAATACACTGCATTTTACACTTACAGTGTGACTATACAGCACAATATATATATATATATATATATAATTTCTTTATTAATTATATATTTATAAGATTTTATTTTTTTATAGACTGGGCACCCTTGGATGGACAGAGCACCCCTGGTTGGACACAGCAGCCCCTGCACCTGGATGGACACAGAAACCCCTAGATAGACACAACACCCCCTGGATGGACACAGCAGCCTGGATGGACACAGAAGCCCCTGCCCTTGATAGACACAGCAACCCCTGCAAGGACACAGCAAACCCACAGCAGCCCCCTGGATGGACACAGCAGTCCTGCCCTGGATGGACACAGCAACCCCTCTTGGATGAAGCACAGCCCTGACAGCCCAGGACTCAGCAAGCAAATGGCGCCGATCACCAAAACCCTCGAGAATCCGACACAGCAGGATGATGACGGTTTGCTTCACTTTGAGATCTGAGTCAGGTGGGAAAACCCGAGCCAACTGGGATCTCGCCTCGGATCTGCAAGTTTGGGTGGGTTTGTTTCTCAGGGAACTGGACCCGCTACATCTCTACATATTAGGTTAATTAAACCCTGACCTTTACCTCTAGTGTGGTGTACTATATCATCTCCATTCCCTCTCTCCCTTCCCTTTCACCCTATACTCTCACCCATGGATTACAGATGATTAAACCCCCACCACCTTGCAATATACTGTAGTGTCATATTCGAAGATGATACTGTCCCTATCTCTGTATGAGGTGCTGTTTCTGGTGTGAAGACTGCAATTTACGAAAGGAGGAATATCTTTTGTGTTGAACCCATCAATGTAGAAATACGAATTTTATTATTAAGGAGCTAGGAAAACTGACCTATTAATATTCAGGATACAGACACCCATAGCCTGATAGCTTTTTTAAAAAGGAGTGGACAATATACAAGTGACTATTTGTTAGAGTTGCCTATTGCAATGACATTGAACAACATATAATACAAAAACTTACGGGAGCGCTGCATTATTTGATTTTCTGCATTTGATTTCTAGGTAGACCTCCTTTGTGTGCATGCAGCCCCTGAGGTTTTGCTGGTTGTTTGAGCACTGATTCAACTTCAAGGTTGATGTATAACCTTTACATAGACAATTAACATTACCTGGTAAGTGAGTTAGCTTGGGCTCCCTATCAATACCCTTTTAGAAACAAACGCTTAATTCAGGCTTTACATCTGAGATCTAACAAAAAGACACATAGTTTGTATTCCCTTTGTATATGATATGCTATGACTTGTCAGGCAATGTAGCATATTTTCCACTATAATTACTATTTTTTAACTTTACCACCAGCATTGGATGCATCCTCTTCTCTATTTCTCTTTCCAGTTTCATACTGGCAGGTGATAAATGATTTATCCAGGAAGTACAGTATATAAGAGGACTAACATACTGATAGTTGATTCATCCCTTCTCACTACACTAGTAGCTTCTTCAAGATGTTTCTGCAGAATTGGTAAATAATACTGACAAACGGGATCCAGGCACCTGGATCCCAACAGGGATAACATACTGACACTTGGTGGACAGTATGCTAAGCCTCCCCCTCTCCCTACCCTAACCCTCACTCCCTGGTGCCTGCACCTAGTACCTTAACCTAACCTCCCCGCACCCTAAACCTAACACTCCCCCTTTAGTGCCTAACTGCAGAGCCATAACTAGACATTTTGGTGCCCTGTGCCAGTTAGTGCATTGTGCCCCCCCTACTTTAAATAGAGAGAGTGCAAAAAAAGGGACGTGGTCTCACAGGCAAGTGGCGTGACCACACAATATTACCCCTAATTCACATTACACCAGGAGTCCCCCTAACAAATTACGCTACACAGTAATTCTCCTTACACATTACACCACACAGTACCCCTTACACATTAAGCCACACAGTAATGCCATTACATGGTGCAGGGAGGGCAGTTACAGGATGTGGGGGTGCAGTTGCAGGCGGGTGCACTTATAGCATGCAAGGGTACAGTTGCATGGGGGTGCAGTGGTGTCACTTGCATAGGTGACAGTTACACAGTGTGGGAGGTACAGCATGTAAAGGGGTGCATTTACAGGGTGCAGGGGTGTCACTTACATGAGGGTAATTACAGGGTGCAGAGGTGGCAGTTGCATGAGGGTAATTACAGGGTGCAGAGGTGGTAGATGCAGGGATGCAGTTACAGTGTGCAGTAGGGATAGTTGCAGGATGTGGGGTTTCAATTGCAGGGGGTTCAGTTACACTGTATAGGTGGTGTACTTACAGGGTGCAGAGGTAAAAGGTTCATGTTCCATGGGTGGAAGGAACCACAGGGGGGCATCTGTTTATAACTATTCATTCCTAAATCTCACAATTACCCCCATCTCTGCTCCTCCTCTACCGCCTGCTTCACTAAAAGACTGGTGACCAGGAGAGAGGGGGGTTACTTACTGTTGCCGGTATTATGCTATTGCAGAGGGAGCTAACAGGGAGCTAACAGTCTCTGCACAGCTGCACATTCAGTAGAAGGAGAACAGAGTATAGACAGCCATCTGGGACTGGGAGCACTGCACAGTACATGGTGAGGTACTTTGTCAGTACTGTAACTTAAAATTGGTGATAGACAATATTTCTTCAAGATTAGACGGAAGAAATTGAAAATTAATTTCTAATTGGCTATATGCAAAAGTAAGATGCACATTAACGTCATTACTATTCAACGAAGAAAAGAATTGGACAAGGTTATCCTCTGTGCCCTTCCTTAGCAGTATTATATTGTCAATGTAACAATACCATTTAATGAGGTTTGTGCCCCAAGCTATGCCACTGTACACATGGGTCTCTTCCCAAAACCCCATGAACAGATTGACATAGCTTGGGGCAAATTTGCATATAGCCAATTAGAAATTAATTTTTTAGACTTAACGATCTATATAGAAGAGAACAAGATCCATACAAAAACCTACAAAAAATCTACGGACATCAACTCTTTCATTCCAATAGACAATCAACATCACAAATATTGGTTAAAGGGAGTACCGAAAAGTAAATTTCTAAGGGTCAAACGTAACTGTAGTAAAGAAGATACATGCAAAGATCAAATAGACCAGATGAAAAAGGACTTTATGGTTAAAGGATATGAACCAAAAGAATTGGACGAAGCTATACAGACAACAATGGGAAAGGATAGATCGAATTTATATGGTACTACTAGAGAGAAGAAAATGGATAATAAGAATGATAAATTCAAATGGGCAATCATTACTGGCTATAATTCGCAATATAAACAAGTAGAAAGAATCTTCCAGAAACATTGGTACCTCCTGCAAAGGGACCCTATATTACGAGATATAATTCCGGACCGTCCAAGTTTTATTTATCGTAAATCAAAAAATCTTAAGGATTTCCTGGTAAAAAGCATGCTACCTATACCCACGAGGAACCTCATGCGAACAAAGGGTTTCCATCGGTGCGGTCTTTGTATGGGCTGTAGACATGTTAAGGACAACAACATGAAATATACAGAAGTACAGATTAATGGTGTAAATTTTAAAATACCAAATTTTATAACATGTAATACATCCAATGTAATTTATTTAATAGAATGTGCATGTGGATTGGTTTACACAGGACGGACCACTAGGTCTCTTAAAGTACAATTATCTGAACACATGAGAAACATTAAAAAAGGACTCATTACACACTCTTTGTCTAACCATTTTAAATCTGCACATGACTGTTCCGCTTCACATATTAAATGCTTTTTAGGGTTAATACATGTCAAAGCGTCTTGTAGAGACAAAAATGTTGAACAAAATCTTGCGAGAACTGAGATGAAGACCATATATTGAAACTTAAAACGCTGCATCCAGGAGGACTTAATCAAGACTTCGAGATTAAATGGTTCTTGTAAAGCATTGAACCTTTTAAATACACACTTGCATTTTTATGCATATTTAATTATGTTTTAATGCATTTTAATAGTTTTACTTTTAGCTTATTTTGTATAATGGTTAAAATTTGTTATACCCTCCACTAATATTTAATTCTGTTTGACAGATTCATCTAAACCTCTGTCAAAAAAACTACATCTACCAGAATCCACCTTGCTCTAAAAGAAAGCTTTGCCGGTGACTTGTGGAACATTCTTGGTCTAAAGTTAAAAAGAAAAAGAGAAACTATATTTCCCAGAATGTTTGAAGGTCCTAGTTGCAGTTTCCAGTTCTCTGCCTCCGACAGAGCCGCGGAGATCGTGTTTACATGTTTTAAAAGGAAAAACTACATCCCCCAGAAACCCTGTAACCGGACTATAACTTCTGGATGGACACTTCCGGTGAAGCAGCGGAGATTGCACTCCGGCGACCCACGAGTACGCGGACCGTACACATAGGACTGATCCACTTTATAATGAAGATCACAGTGGGGATCAAACTAAGTGTGGGGGGTCCGCCAGGGACCAGCAGAGAAGAGGAGGAAGTTAATTCCATGCGGACCGGAAGTACCGATGTCGCCATCTTGCAAATCCTAGGGAGAGGGGTATAAAAGCAGGAAACTTAGTACTCACCTTCATGCCTTGAAAAAGAGACTCCGTCTCGAAACACGTTGGCTAAGAAGGGGACATTCTCACTTGGACTACTACTACTGTGAATATACCAGAGGTAGGTGCGGAGAGGTGTTTACTTATTCATTTTATTCACACTTGTTGGGGATCTGGACCCTCAATACCTCCACACCCATTTATACCTCAGTTGTTCACAGTGTACTTTTTTCATCCCTTGAGAATGCTCTGTATATTTTAAATAATCGTTGTCTTCATTGTTATAATAAACTACAATTTTATGAAAAAAGAAAACACTTATTGTTGACTATGGAGGAATGAAAAGATACCTTTATAAGCAGATGACCATTTGTAGCCTTGTGAGTACTGGGACGCTCCTTCACTCTCAAGTATTCCATGTAACATCAAAGATACCTTTACATGCTGTGCACCGCCTGATAGGACTGTAAGTTCTAGGTGTGTGCACATACTCTGTGTTGTATTAAAGATACCATGATATCTTTAAATAGTCCCCATCTCTTTAAATAGTGAGTTGGGGTATGCCTTATTTCTTCCGTCTAATCTTGAAGAAATATTGTCTATCACCAATTTTAAATTACATCTCACACTGACGTCATAATTACAATCCCTTTTTTCCCCATGTTTTCGGGACCTTGGGTAAAGACAAAGAAAGAACACTAGAATTGACGTGTATTACTGCATCTATACGGATAAGTATTATTTTCTTCAATTATTCTACAAGTACTAAACACTAGCAGCGCCAATTTTTTCAATAGTTTTTGTATAATGGATATCTCTTTGGATCCTTGGGGAAGGATCTTTATTGAAAAGGCTGCAGCTTAGTTTTGAAGCGCCCAAGATCTTTTTCCATCTTTTTGTATTCACTTTGTCAGTACTAGTGGCCCGCAGTGTGGATGTCAGCTCTGAGCTCCTGAACTCGTGAGAGGAGACTGTTCTCACGTGAGTTCAGGAGCTAAGAGCTGAACTGACTTCCATGCTGGGGGCTACTGACAAGCACTGGGCTGGCAGGCTGCCAGCACCTGTAATACACTAATGGTGCAGTGAATGACATGCGACTAGGGGCGGGGCCACATACATCATTCGGCCCAATAGTACAGCTGGCCAGTCACGTGTGAAAGAACTAGCTGGCATCCGGCAAATAGACATTGCCAGTTCTGGCCCTGGAGCATCTGCCCTCTGTGCCTGCGCATCGGCTGCACCACCCTGCCTAACTCTAACCCTCCCCCTAGTGCTTAACCCTAACCCCTAAATCTAACCCTCCCAAAACCCCATTACTTACCTTTGGCATTCCAGCAGCTGGGATGCTGGCGCTGGGACTCTGCTGGGCATCTGTATTCTGGCACCGGTAAGGCAAGCGTTTGCATCCAGACCACGGGATGCCGAATGCATACTGTTTCTGAAACAACAAAGGTTTCCTAGAAGTTTCCATTGTCAATGATTTATATCATTTTACATGAGAAGCCTGGAATGCTTAATCAAATAGTCTTGATTATTTTTACTTTGAATAGCATAAAGAGCATAAAAGGCTCCATAAGGTCAGTTGAGGTGGGATGAGATTTTGCATGCAAGTTACAAAATGATAGCCACTTCCTTATACTTTGACAATTCACCAATTCACTATAATATATAAGACATAGTCAAAGCATGGAATATGGGCAGATTCTCATTGACTGAGGACACACACTATGGGCCTGATTCAGAGTTGGGAATAGAGAGAGAGAGCTAGCACTTAACTGTGTACCTGGACAAACCATGTTGCAATGGAAGGGGTGTAAATATATATATATATATATATATATTTGCATGTAGGGTAAATACTGGCTGCTTTTACATGTAGCCCACAAATACTACACAGCTTTATTATTACTCTACAATTTAGATGTCAGTTTGGACACCTCCCTCCCAAATCTAAATCTCTCTGCACATTTTAAATCTGCCCCACCTGCAGTGCAGCATGGTTTACCAAGATGATCAGTTGAGAGAGATATCTCTCTCTATTCCCAAGTCTGAATCAGGCCCTATGTTAGAACTACTTTCCACTGCTAAATGTCTGAGCATATTGCCAAATCTTATGACAATTGAATTCTATTTAATATATGAAAGTCTGTGTGAGCTTTTCCCACAGCAATCTGCACTCATACAGTTGTGTGATGATGTGAAAATAAGGATGAAAGTCCAGTGCTATATCTGGCTGTGTTGAAGGAGCTAACACTATGTAACTTTGCATTTTTACAGCAAAGTTCAAAGTAGCATTGCTGGTCACACAGCGTGAAGCTATATACAGTAGTCATGTAACTCCTTGACTACTACTCTGCAAGGAGGTTTTTAGGCAGATTCTCCTGCAGCTAGTCTGGGGTAATGGATCACCTATAGATCCCACAATTTTCTAGTACAGTACAGCTCTACAACAGAAAAACTCTCTACAATCAGCACAATGCATAGGCTATCTCAATGCAGAAGATTTCACAAACTAGGGCATGTGATAAAGGCTGAACAATTTAGCAAATTTACTATTCATAAATATACTTTCATATATTGACTATCCACTGTTTTTATTAAATGTGTAATATGTGTTTTCTTTAAAAGCATCTTTCCGAGCTTACCCTTCCAAATGGTTCCTAATTGCCATAATTACTTTTTTCAGATGGCACCCACACTGGAAATGCCCTCCCTTAGACAACAACACTTTCTTCTAGACTCCAAACCTTCGAGCATGCCATGAAAACTCACCACTTCAGAAAAGTTTATCAAATTGTTGAACCACGTATGTAACCTATATGCTGTAAGCTATTCTACCCAATTACCTCCTTCTACATAGCTCACCCATAACTTATATGTGTTCTCTTTCTACAATCACATAACACTCTGACCCCAGGCTAACATTGTTGTGTGACTCGACAATATAGCCCAAGAGCCTTTTAAGTTTGCAATCAGGCTTCCTCAAAATGTAGCACTTATCCTCATGTTTTAAATTCATATTTCCCTATTGACTGTAAGCTTGTGAGCTTGGACCTTTTGTTTCTTTACCCAGTCTCTCATTTTTATTTACCATTCCTTTTGCAATTGTTCACAATTTTATTAATATTATTAGTAATAATAATAACAATAACAACAATAATATTATTATTATAATAATAATAATAATAATAATAATAATTATTATTATTATTATTATTATTATTATTATTATTATTATTATTATTATTATTATTATTATCACCACTAGAAACAGCACTATATAGTTGCACTCACACTAGTGTGGATGACGGTGGATTTTTTGGTACTAATTCAGAAGGGGATTGTTCTGGACAAAATGCCAGCTCATTATTATTAATACAAAATTCATCATAAGAAATGTTTTTGCTATCATCCTCACTGGTGGGAATGGGCAAGAGGATTGGCCAACTGTATTTATTCATTTTGTGGGAGGTACAGTACTAGTGTGAAATAAGGAGGTTCAAATTTCATTTCTTTTTCTGACTCCTCCACAATATGTAACTTTAGTTGTTTGCTTGAACATTTAGAACTGTGAGTGGGAGGCCTTAATTTTCACATGCTTCAGTTGCTCACTATCACTGTGTTTCTCCCTTCCACTGTTTATTCATGATTTGTCTGGTGTTTGGCATTTTAGATAATGCATACGGTAATGCTACTACTCCTGTTACCTTTTATACTAAGTAAATAATCTACAGTATATAAAATATATCTATTTATGAAACAGATTGCTGATGAATATGTTTTGGTATAAAAACAAGCACAGTAATGTAGAGAGTTATCTAATGGAAAAACATTAGATAACATTAATACACATATCAGGTAACATTAGCAATGATATATATTTTTTCTCAGTAAAAGCCATCTGTTTAGTGACCATATGAGCAAAATGTCTAAAAAGCTACTGAGCTTATAAGGTTACAATAAAAATCTATATTAAACTAAATAATGGGATACATTTGAAACACTTAATTTTCCTTTCAGTGTGTTCTCGGATATTTACTATACAGTTTCTTAGATACTGGGAGATTTACAATATACATTCCCTGGGTAATTGAACTATCAAATGGAATAGACATGTATTCTGTAATCGAATTTCAGAAAATATTTGTTTTTTTATCACCCTTTTATACTTCAAATAGCAAACACTAAGGAACAAAGTAGTTTCAATTTATTTATATTTCGATTATTTACATAGTTCTGGTAGAGTCTTTGAAAAGAAAAAAAGTATTGTAAATAAAAAAAAGCATTGCAGATAGTAATTAAACAGACACATTTGTGTTGCTCAATCTATTTTGCATGCTTCACTTATGGAACTGAGGCAAAAAGATTTATCATTGGTTTACAGTACTCAATAAAATATAGATATAGATACAGTAGAACACAAATCCAACAGTTGTTCTAAACACCATAACTTTGCCAAGATGGCTGTGTAATGTACTTTACATCCTTTGGATATTGTTTTTTCTTTATTAATGAATAAACATAATATATATTTGTCCTCATATACTAGCCCAATATGCCACGTATCGCAAGACACCTGGCACAAGTGAGCTGCCAGGTCCTGTGCAACTGTGCTCCAACAGGCACCTATCTTGCATCTTTTTTGATGAAAATGTTTCTTAATCACAACGTGATGTGACTAAGAGGCACCGGGACACTGTGCTGATTAATTTGATATGTGACATTTGTATATCTGTGTGTGACTTTTGCTGCCCATCCACTAGCAGACCATAAAAACAACAGCACAATTACGACATTGTAATTGTGCTGTTGTATCTATGCCTGTGATAAGCCTACACTGAATGAGCAGTTGTTCAGTGCAGGCTCATCAATAATCTGGCAACATACGCAACCTCACGTTATAGTCAGGTTGACCAGCATGTTTGCCCGATGATTGATGTTTGATGTTTCCGACTTTAAAGTGCCCGATTTGCGGACAATTTGCAAGCGATTACACGAAAGTGACATCTTTATCGTAGAATTGCCTGTCAAAATCGCCTAGTGGATGGGCAGCATTAGACAATTTAACTTGTTGTGGAAAAATCTGCGACCGCTACATTGTAGCACTTTGTATACAGATTCAGAGACTCAGTCGCACACAGATATACAAGTGTCACAAACTCTATCAAAGTAATCAGCACAGTTTCCTGGTGCATCCTAGTTTCATCTTATCGTGCCTAAGAAGCATTTTTTGCAAACAAAAGATGCACAAAATAAGTACTGCACTAGCAGATTCTCATGGGACCTGAGAGGGACTGTTTGGCAAGACTGCAGCAATGATGTGTGAGGACACATCTGTACGGGGTGTAGTCAGGATACCGGTAGGCACTATCCCACCTGCCGATATCCTGACACCCACATCTCGACATGGAACTAAAGATAGGCATCGATATCCAGATGCCTATCATTAGCCCCACTACTAAATCCCGACACATGGCTTACCGAACGAAGGTAAGTCAGGTGACTTAGCATGTAGCCGCAGGTGCGAAAGTTAGCTTTAGGGACTCCTGGGGGGGACTTAGCATTAGGCACCCCCCCATGAGGGTTAGGGTAGGGAAAGGGGGTGTTAGGGTTAGGCACTGCTAGCGGGGGGTTAGGGCTAGGCACCCCCCCAGGAGGGTTAGGTTTAAGGTGTGGGGAGGGGGGGTTAGGTTTAAGCACTAACGGGGGAAGGTTAGGGTTAGGCACTAGGGGGTAGGCTAAGATTAGGCACCCCTAAGGAAGGGTTAGGGTAGGGAGAGGGGAGGGTTGGAGTACTTACCATCTGTAGTTGTGATTTTGACCCGTCGGGCTGCCACTGTCGGTATTTGATCCGGCGGCAAAACAGCTGCCGGCATTACATACCGATTCCATCTGTACATATAATAGGGATTTACATATGTTAAAATTTTGGAAATCTGAAGCTCCATTATACAAAGCTAATATGTGCTTCAAAGTAATTCTAAAACCATACATTGCAAATGGTGCCATTCTCATGCTTTACACAACTGTAAATGAGAAGATAAATTTGGTACAGTAATTAATTACAGTACCAGTGTTATGAGACAAAGTGAAAAGTGATAAGTCTGTGATAAAGTGCCAGCCAATCAGCTCCCAACTGCCATCTCACAGGCTGTTTGAAAAATGACAGTTGGGACCTGATTGGCTGGCACCTTATCACAGACATCACTTTTCACTCTGTCTCCTAACACTGCTTAGTAAATAGACCCCTAAATTAATTATTTGTTCATACCTTCCTGATTGTAACTTCACTCTAGTTTGAGAGAGAAGTGAATTCAATGGCGACTGGTACTGAGGGAAGAACCAGACATCAGGAAGAAGGGGGATTAGTCACATACATAACAGGTGCTTGAGTTAATTGTGAATAAAATGTGTTTAACATATATATATATATATATATATATATATATATATATACACAAAACCCACCAAATACACACCATGTTGAGTGAATAATGAAATTTTCTGTCAGAGCATCCCACTATTCACTCTTATTGTGTGATAGCTGTTCACATTCCTGTGTTACATTCAAGTGATTGCCTCTACATTAGTCTCGGTGCTAGATATAGCTTTACACATATTGGCACCAAAAAATACTCTGCTACTTATGGGTCTAATTCTGAGCCACGTGCAAGTTCAAATGCAGCTGCATCTAGTTATATTTTGCAGAGTGCAGGTGTATTGCAGAAAACATAAGAAATTTGCAAGCGTTTCTGAGTCCAATGAAACAGAGTAATTTTTCTACATCAAGCAAAGGGGTGTTATTGGGTGGTAATGGGTGTATGCACATAAGAAAACTATCTCCTGGGAGTGTAGTCAGAGTTACACCATATTCTGAGTTGTGCGTATGCCGAGTAGACTCCTGTTTTGGTTGTAGCTTTGTATGTTAGAAGGTGAAAGAGTATGTATTTAAGTGTTCAAATGTACTGCAACATAATTTTACATAGATCTGTTTCCATATAGGGTGACCGCTCCGACAGAAGCTATTTAACTCAACAACAAACTCCATGGATTGGCCATGTGCTAAAACCTGCAAAAAACTTGCCAATCCAATAGTGAGTTTCATTATGTAGGGAGTTTCAATGAAAATCCACTGTAAGGATTAAGTGTTAGACGTCAAGTGAAATTGTGAGTTTTTTGTTTATAATATTGAGTTGGAGTAGAGTGATGTTGTGATTAGTGAGGAGGAAGGGAAGGTTGGGGAACCCCAAGAGTTGGTGCAGGAGGATGGAGAGGGGGCTGAGGGCTGATTCAGCAAGGAATGCAGTTGCTTATACGCACGCAATGGATCACATAATTCGCACTGCGCATGTGTATGGCTTGCGTGTTCAAGCCAGATATTGCAATCGGAACAGCGATCGGAACAGCGATCGCAGTGGCTACGCAGACCCATAGCAGAGTGATTGACAGGAAGTACCATTTTTTGGTGGTGACAGGGGGGTGGTCAGGCGAAAGCAGGCATGCCAGTGTGTTTCAAAACCATTGCAGGGGCATGCATAACTTAGCCACTGCAATACCAGATGCCGCCTGAGGCCTCATAGCGTGCGCTGAAGTAAGGAATTCCTGAGTAAGGTCAGGGCTTCATTAACTGTCCGATGTTACTCTATGTTACCAATTGTTTCTCTATGTTGTCAAGGTATACAGATGTGAGTAAGGGGAAGTAGGCGTCTTTATGTTAGGCTGCGATCGTAATGCGAATGGAAACATTTACATGTCACCGCTGATATTAGCAACTGCGAAGCAGAATAGTGATCCATAGTGAAACAGGCCCTGAGTCCATAGTATTGTGTAAGTCTGTGACCAGTTCCTGGATAATTAACATCCTTGCCAAGGGAAAAATCTATTGGGGTAATCTATTTCTTACTTTGATAACTCAGTGGACCATTAAGCTATATAAGTGCCACATATAAAATGAATCAGTACAATCTTGTGAAGCGGTTTGTTGCATTCGTTTGCAACATAAGAAACATTTGATGGAAAAAGGGAAATAAAAAAGAATCTCTGTACAAGCTGAGTCAGACTGAACCTGGTGGGCTGAGAAAGGCTGCAGCGATAGTATATGAGGACCACATCTGTACGACCCTACATACCACATTATCAAGCTCCTTGGTTTGACAACAGTGTTAATGAGCTCAAGAAAAGTTACTATCAAGTGAGATCATGGTAGCAAACAATAGGCCAGCCCAGCTTTGCTGTTCAGTAGAGATGCTTTGCAAACCAGTATGGCTGCAGTCTGATGAAACCCACTCTCAGTCAAGATGCAATGAGTTTGCAAACTTCTTGCCATCTGTGCCATTAAATTGGTGCCAAGTTTCCAATCCTGTGAATGTAAGCCACATCTTCATGGACCAGTCTTGATCCAATGGATGTAGAAGATATTGCTGAAATTACTACATCCCACCACCTGTGACATGGACCCTGGCTCAAACAAGCTTCTAATATGGTGTATGGACATAAAATAACTGGCCCTGTATTTGCAAATATAAGTGCTCTTTGCAGACAGGCATTTTCCTGATCCACTAAAGGAAGCAGTTGTTAGATTTCTTCTTAAAAATGCCATGGACCATGGGATTCTAATTGGGTACCTGAAAAATGTTTGTTGACTGGATAGCACAGTCCTTACTGGTTCAAATGATTTCTCACTGGCATGTCACAGAGAATACTCATCATCACCAGTGCACTGCTATGCTTTTTACAGTATATATGCTACCACTGGATGAAATAATCAGCAGTGGGAGACCAAGTCCTGGTCTGCCACTGCTATGTAGATGATACACAACTGTACTTGTCTTTTGCTCCTGGTACTGAGAACCCAATAAAAACACCCTACATGGCTATCTAGCTGAGCACCAGAAGTGGATGAGTGCCAGTTAGCTGTGACTGAATCCTGATAAAACAGAGGTTCTTATGATAGGAGCTCACTATCAAAGAACAAGAATACAGCTCAGCCAACCAACTGGAATTACTCTTGGGGGATTGAGAAAAGCAAAACACTGAACATATGCAGAATCTTGGTGTTGTCCTGGATAGTGGATACAAAATAGCAACTACAGAGTCTGAAGGAGACAAGTGAAAATCATTCAAATCAGTGACAAGTTATAAAATATTTATCATGAAACAAGACAAAAAGTTACTAGATTGTAACAGTATTATATCACTACATACGATGAGCATAAATATATTACACAAGTTATAGTCCACAAACCCTAATATATATATATATATATATATATATATATATATTTATATATTAAAAGTCCTGGAATTTAAAGTCACTTATACAAATACACAACTGTATATAGCAGCATTGGAGTCAGCCTAAATGAGAGGAATCCACTCTCAAAAAGTTAGTAGATATACGTAGTTTGCACATATGTTATTGAAGCAGGTATACCTGCCGAGCCCGATTGCTTTGTAACAACGTAATTGTTACCTGTTTGTCAGAAGGTAATAGCCAGTGCAATCCGTGCATCAGGGATCACAATATAGCAGTACAATTGCCTGCTTATCAGGTGAAATGTTCCATATTTGGCTGAGGAAGAAGTCCGGAACAGGCTGTAATAAGTGATGGTATCATTGGATTGGCTGGCTTCTGCACTCAACCCGACCTGTGGGGAGTGGGATTTTAAACTGTAGAAAGTTGCTCTAGAAACCCCATGTGGCCTGATAGTTACCGGATGGATCCCCAGCAATCTGCGGCTGCTGAGCAGAAAGCCGTCCCGATCTCTGTGAAATAAGTGCAGCTGCTTGTGAGTGGTTCTCAGAGACACCGTGGGGTATAAACTCTCACCAACGCATTTCAACATCCCTATGATGTCTTTTTCAAGGTGAGTATTGTTTCCCAGGACTGGTAGATTTAAATAGTGTCAGTAATTAGTAACATTTAGCACATCTGATTTGAGTGCAGAGGAGACAACCATTTTAGGGCCATATTCAATTTGATGGCGAAAAGACCGAGCTCGGACTTTTCGCCTTCATTGCAGGTTTTTCAGGGATAAAGTATTGGGCATGTGCCAGCTTTATCCCCGTATTCAATAAGGATCCAGCAAAAACGGGACCCGGTGAAAGGTAAGTATCGAAAAATCCAGAGAATTTTTGGGAAATGTTCCTGGCACCCCCCTAAAGATGTCCAGACATGTGGGATCACTATGGGTACCCCCGATTTTGCCTGCTGAAGGTAATCAGGGTTTTTAAATAGCCGTGGCAGGTACATAAATGCGCCTGTGAAGAAGGGGTGAAGAATAGCACTTAGCTTTTTTTTTTGTAAAAAAAAAACTGCTTCCATCAAATGTGGGGTACACGAAAATGGGTGCAAGCATATTTTTAAGTCCCTAAAGTGAATTTTTAAAATTCTTCAAAAATACACTTGCCGCTACTACCCGCTTTCTTGAAAACACCTGCCTCATACATGGGGACACCCCCAGAGGCTATTTCGCTAGTATAAAACTTTGTTCCACCTTTTTTTTTCACCCCCAAAATTAAAGCACATTTTTTGGGGTATCCAGAGGATGTTTTTAAAACATTTTTTGACACAGATTACTTTTATAGGACACTGCCAGGGCTGCAGGCTATTTTTTTTAAGCCTGCACCCCTAAACCCCACTTCTGCACTATTTTTCTCCATGTATTGCATGGTAAAAACTTATCCCCATTTTTTAACAAATACTTTTCGCATCGGCGAAAAGTCTTTGAAATTTAATACGGGGATAATTGAGACAGGCGAAATGATGTCATCGGCGATAAATTATTGCTGATAACCCGTTTTTGCCTCAAATTGAATATGGCTCATAGTCTGTATAAGAAATGTATACAGAGGGCATGGTAGATTAAAACAATACTTAATATAATATTTCACTTAGGATGTATAATAAATGTGCACCAATCAGGAAGTTTAAAAATGAACTTACATTTTATATATTCTGATGTAATTTCTATCCTCAAACATTTTAAATTAAAAAATAAAAGAAGGAAGGGAGAAATGCTCTCTTTCATATACATAAATGAAGTTAGTGGTAATCAGCACCGTATCGAACTTGAATCAATTACTAGTTCAAATGTAGCATATTAAAGGTGTAAGGAACAATTTATAAGAAAAGAGCAAAAACAAAAAAGGGTCATATGAATAATTAATAAAAAGTATAAGAATATACAAGCAAAACACCTAGCAAATACTGGCATTCATAATAAATATTTTAGAACATGTTACTGATTTGAGTGCTTTTCACTTGTCTCCTTTAGACTCTCTAGTTGCTATTTTGTATCCATTTTGCTTATTCCAGTGAGGGTGACTCCCTCATACAACCACATTGAGTCTGAAGGTGTTTTAACTCTTCAGCACCTGGGTTCTATTGTATTGTCCTGGATAGGGGCTTGATGCTAAAACATCAGGTATCAGCCATAATCAAATCCTCATTCTTTCATATGAAGAACATAACCAGAATCAAGCACTTAATTTCCTTAGAAAATCTGCTCAAACTCATACACGCATTAGTATCATCATGCTTAAATTACTGCAATGCCCTCTGCCTACAGTATAAATATAACCCATGGAAGTTATTTCCCAAAATGTCTGCACCAACTCTGCAATATGCTTATTGTGCTCTCTAGGTTTTGGTTGTTTTGAATTATCTCTGTGTGGTTTTCTATTTTCTGCAATATCAAATCCTTGTACAATGTACCATGTTTTCTGATGTCTGTAAAGTGACTTTGAGTACTATCCTATGAGAGAAAAGCGCTATATAAATAAAGTTGTTATTATTATTATTAATATTATTATTATTATTATTATTATTATTATTATTATTATTATTATTATTATTATTATTATTATTACCTGGGGCTCCCAGCAAAAGTATTGCTGTGCATGCAACTGGTACAAAATTCAGATGCCAGGCTATAAACTACTGTAACCAGCCCCATTCCTGCCACATACAGTAACACCCTTTCTCTACTCCCTTCACTGGTTGCCTGTAAGATGGCAAATCTTTTTCAAGATTGGCTTACTTAATTTGAAACCCCTACAGAAGCATTGTCCAAGGTACCTGAAGTAGCTTCTGATTCCATACTGTCCCACTCACTTACAGTACTTTGATCTGTAGATGAAGGACTATTAGCAGTACCAAGAATCTACCTTAAGTCATTTGGGGGTCGAGCTATTAGCTTTGCGGCCCTGACTTTATGAAACTCGCTTCTTCGCACAGTTTTCGATGTCTCCACTCTAGAATCCTTCAAAAAAATAGGCTAAAAACCTACAGTACCTGTTTACTCAAGAATTTCACTAATGTTTTTCTAGTTCCTAAAAAAATACAAACCAAATGCTAATGTCTTTTTCTGTTAAGCTTATTTTGTATCTTGTGTTTTTTAAATGCAAGGGTAAAGCACTGTGAGTCCTATTGGGAGAAAAGTGATAAATAAATAAATAAATAACTATTATTATTATTATTATTATTATTATTATGCATTTCTGGGGAGTTTTCAATTTGCTATCACATGCACATTACTACCTTTTACATTAGAAATATCTGGACAGCAATTTGTGTTGTGGGTAGATTGATTGTGGCGTGATTCTGGCTAGTTTACTTAGGGCCTGATTCACCACCGTACGCAACTGTGAATGCAATAGCGATTTTGCATGCAATTCAACTTGTATAGTATGCTAATCCACTGCGATCACTATGCCATATGCAGCACTACATAAGGACGTCTACCTTACCTTAAGCATCCGTAATGTTTAGCAAGACTGCGAAACCATCAGTACAATCGAGTACCATCGCAGCCTCACGCACACTAGCACAAGGTCAGAACTTACTCAGAAATTGCTAACTTCCATGCATGCTATCAGACCTCAGGCTGCCTAGGCCATTGCAGTGGATACTTTATGCACGCCCCTACAATGGCATTGAAACACACTGGCATGCCTGCAGTCACCCGATCAACCCCCATCACCACCCACAAATGACACTTCCTGTCAATCACTCTGCGGTGGATCTGTGTAGTCACTGCATTCGTAGTCCTGATCGCACTGGCAAGTTCACGCTCGTGCACTACGATGAATACGCATGTGTAGTATGCAACAATCAGCCAATTGCGTGCGTAATTGCAGTTGAGTACGGGTAGTGAATCAGGCCCTTAGTCTCCTGCTATTACATATGGAGGCTTGAAACTCAATGGAACTATGCTGGAATCACCATAATGTATATGCAAAATCACAGCCTTTAACATTTGCTCTTATATCTCTATAGAAGGTTCTTCATAATTAAATCCTGAAGCATACTGGATTCTCTCTCTGATTTTAGCAAGATCATAAAGAGACTGTCTTTTTAAATTATATTAATGTGGTGAATTTTTGATAAATGTCAGCTGAAAGCTGTTTATTTTGTATTAATAGTTTCAACGTTTGACTTTTTTTTATCTAAGTTAATCTTTTTTTAATTTCCAAATTAAGCAGCACTCCTACTGCATGATAAGGTGATCTATACTAACTAAATTTAAATTCATGCATCGTATTTGTCTAGTTTCAAATTTGTTTCCACAGAAAAGGTCACACGTAGAAATATTAGCTAAATGAAATAATTTAATTTTTTGTAGAAATGTGTTTGAAAGCAATGCCTTTATGTTGACTTAGAAAAGTAATGGTAATATCAAAAGTAATATAAATCCAATGTGCTCAAAACCAAATCTAAAAGTCCTACAATGTTTTCATCTTTTTCATGATCACGCTCATGATTAAGCTGAGTCTCTGTTTTGCAATGATTTGAGGTTAATTTTAAAAACAGGACATATTCCTACTGTAATCAATGTAGAATCTAGTACAGTATATCCTTACTTGGGTGGAAAGCGAGATAGATGAATTGAATGAGAAAGAGTGCACACAAGTGTATGTGACATTTCTGGAAAATGATTCACTAAGGCAAAGGTCATAGAACATGTCAATAACTCCTTTAATATTTAGTTAGGTACTTGGAGAAAATATTGCCATTAAGTTTTCTTTCAGAAGGTGGAAGGTCACAAAACCTCTATAATACTTACTTACCTCTCAGATATCAATGTATTACTGCGATTGGGCTGCTATTATTTTTCCAGGAAAATGAAATAAACAAAATAATTTAGCAGAGCAAAATTCTATATTTGGATAGATAGACAGACAGACAGGATAGATAGATAGATAGATAGATAGATAGATAGATAGATAGATAGATAGATACCACTTTATTTTCTTAACGTTTTTCATCCGTCTGGCCGTTTTCAAAAGCAGTCCACCAAAAGATCCCCATTATAACTGAAAAGTGTCCAATCATAATCCAGAAGACAGATGTTTTGAGTTCCAATATATGAATGCTAATGCATTCCACGGGAACCAAAGTGATGCTGTGGTGTGTTCTAGAGAAACCAGATATAACTTAAGTTTCCTTTACTCGCTCATTCCAAACCCCAGAAAGAAATGTATTGAATAAAAATTTAATTTGTTTGCTAGTTTCACTGGGGTCGCTGCAAATGCGGTATACCCTCAGGAATTGGGAGAAGGGCAGTCCTCTTTTCAGGGGTTCAGGATGATGACTGCTGGCGTGGAGGAAAGTGTTTCGGTCAGTGGCTTTTTGGTATACTGATGTACCAAAATTACTGCCATTTTTACATACCAAAACATCCAGAATATACACATAATTTCCATTACCCCAAATCGGGGAAACTATACAAAATCAAATTCCCCCTGACTTGTACTTCTTGTTTTGTGGTTTACTACATTAAGTGCCCTTGTGGACAATTCTACATGGGCAAAACATCTCAAATGTATAAAGAGCGGATGGTGCTCCACCGTTCCTCAATTAGACAAACTTTAGAGGGCAGACCCTCTAAATTACCAGTTGCAAGACATTTCAGAGACTGTAGAAACAACCTAGCAAGCCTCAGATATGAAATGATTGACTGGGTGGCCCCGAGTCTGAGGGGTGGCAACAGAGATAAAGAGGCTATAATAGGAACAGGTGTGCTTCACATTATATTCTGAATGTCCCAGATGCTTAATATTAATTGATCATATATAAATGTTTTTAACAGTAGTCTAATATATGATGTTTACTGATTATATCTATCTCAATTGATGTAAAATGCCTCAGATGACTGCGTAAATATTTATTTTTAATCATTTTTATTAAATAATTATTTATACACAATCCATTCCATTCTTCCAAGTAATACTACTATACTAATATATGTGTATTTAGCGCTGTTTATATTTCTATATCAGTATATATACTGATAACACTGTATAACACTTTTTTCTGAACTTTTATGGCAGGTGTTAAAGTGTGTTTCATTGCACTTTTTGGTCTTGCCAAAACCACATTTACTCCCAATAATATACACAATGATTCTTGAGTACAGATAATAAAATCTCTGATTTTAAGAACACCCCCAATACACAGATTTCTGTACAATTTATTTGCAGATATTTTCACATTTTTACACATCATGCATTTGTTATATCTGTGAACCCTTTGTTCTTATATATAATCCCTTTTATCCTTCTGTAAAGAACTTCTTACTAATTCATCCTTAATGTTGGATGCTTTCCTATAAATTAATAACAGCAATACCTTGAGGTCTGGTGGAAGTAACACATGTTATCTGGGAGCTTTTCAAGTATTTAGAAAAATACTGTACAGGTTGAGTCTCCCATATCCAAAATGCTTGGGACCAGGGGTATTTAGGATATTGGACTATTCCGTATTTTGGAATATTTGCATACCATAATGAAATGTCTTAGGAATAGGACCCAAATCTAAACACAGGATGCATTTATGATTCATATACACCTTATACACACAGCCTTAAGGTAATTTTATTCAATATTTTCAATAATTTTGTGCCTCAAAGTCTGTGTACATACATGAAATTCATATTTGTTTCATATACACCTTATACACACAGCCTATAGGTCATTTTATACTTTTTATTTAATAATTTTTTGCCTTAAACAAAGTTTGCGTACATTAAACCATCAAATAGCAAAGGTTTCACTATCTCAGTCATGCAAAAAATATTCCGTATTTCGGAATATTCTGTATTTCGGAATATTTGGATATGGGAAACTCAACCTGTACCAGCCATTAATTACTGGATTGGAAAATCTATATTATTGCACTTTTGTTATATCAATTATGTTTACATTTTTGTTCATACACAAGTGTGCAATACTACACTATGAAATATATTTAGTCTTTGTTTTATTTAGAGATGTGAAGGATTGGTTTTGGCTTAGATCTTACTGCCAAGTTTGGATCTCAGAAAGAGGCAAAATGTCATCTTTCACATACATCTCAGCACAGATATCCATGGAGGAGTGACAAGGGGATTCTTACTCTATCGTAGACCAGTTGATCCAGGACCTCTGCAGCTTTGGAAATACCCGGGCTCTGTAGCTGTTTATGGTTTTTGTGGATATACTATACACCATCTGGTACGAACTAAACTCTTTATTTATTTATATCATTCATGTAATAAAGCTGTTTTTGTGAAAAAAACTGCACCATGAGAAGTTTGTATGTGCTTTACTACATGATTCTCCTGTGACCTTGGACAAGCAAAGGGTTTTACAGAAACCTTGATGAGAGTGTGAATATTCCCATTGACATAAGATTTTGTGTAAGCATCCATTTTGCAGCTTCTGACATGGTCAAATGCATGTAAAAGGTTTTGGTTACTCACCTTTAACAGCTAAATATACCATTATATGAGGATCACTAAATTCACCTATGTAAGATATTGTGTAAGCATCTTTGCTCATATCTATTACATGTGAAGGGGTTTGGTGATTCATCCATAAGAGCTAAAGATATCTTTATATGAGGATTACCTCATCATCCTATGTAAGAATATAAGTGAGCAGAACTTCTTCCTTTATTGCATGAGAACACTGGGAGTGGATACACAGTGTTTTCATTTAAAGACACTGGTGTCATTGATACAGCCTTTATTGGATGTGTTCAACCACATTTGATCATTATATTTATACATCTATTGTCTTTGTTTCCCTGCTTCACATCATTGAGGAAATCTCATGTGGAAGAAGACGCAGAAACATGGAACAATAGTACTACAGTTGGACAGAATTGGCGCAAAAGATCATCACCTCTTTGTTTATATATTATATGTTATTACAAGATTTGATGACTTGGATGAGGTATTTCTTATGCTGACAATTTGGTAGCGCCCGGAACTTGTCTATTTTATACCCTTTTAGTCTATTCATGAAAGATGATGTTTTGTTTGTGGAAGATGATGTGTTGCTTCATTCTGAGATTGGAACTTGGCTAGAAGAACCGAGCCAAAACCATACCACACTTCTCTAGTTATAATATACTAAGCCTTGGAGAGAGATTAAGTGGAGAGAGATAAAGTACCAACCAATAAGCTCCTAACTGCCACTTTGACTGCATTTGAAATATGACAGTTAGGAGCTAATTGCTTGGTAATTTATCTTTCTCCACTTTATTTCTCTCCAACTCTTAGTACATCTACCTCAAAAAGATTTAACTACTGTATATACCAACTATGGAAGAACAACTAAGTGCTAAATAATATTAATTCCCTTTGCTGGTATTTATTATGTGTACAAATTGATGGAATTTGTTTTATTTATATTTACTGCTGATGATTTCTTTGTATGATAAATTCAAGTTCCTACCTTGCTTTAATTTTGTATAAGAAATATATTGGGTTATACCAATATATCTACTGAATAATATTACAATTAGAAGCAAACACCCTTTTATAATTTCTGAATTGTTTAATCAAATCAAGGTTGCTGTTATCTTTTATAAAATTGATTTGAGGGGATCATATAATCTCAAGTTTTGTAATGAATGGAAAACAACATTTATTATTCATAATGGATATTATAAAAATGTAGTCATGCCTTTCAGACTATATAATGCTCTAGCAGTTTTACAAGATTTTATTAATGAGATATTCATTGACTTTCTGGGAAAATTTGTAGTAATTTATTATTGATAGTCGTAGTTTTTTCTCCTTCTCCTTCCTTTACTGAACACCATTGTCATGTTTTTTTCCCCTTCTCCTTCCTTTACTGAACACCATTGTCACGTTAAGATGTGAATTTGAGATCTATTTTTTAGGTATAGTATTTTCCAAACTGATTTCAATATGGACTTCTCAAAATAAATTCTTTTAGCAGAAGCTAAAAGGAAAAGAAGAAATTCCTTTTTTGGGGAGCACTCTTTAGAAAAATAAATGGATAATATAACAAGACATTGCATTTGGAAATATGATCTGCATTAAAACATACCTTTTATTACTAATTATAAAAGATAGGGCAACTGGGCTCTCTTGGAAAAGTGAGTCCACCCAAAACAAACACTTATTACAATAATATTTTTTTTCACATCAAATTAGTTACACAGTGGCGAATTAGTTGAAATAAATTAAGCACATAATATGTACTGATATCTGGTGGCTATGGAAACAAGGTTAGTAAATTAATCAAATAATCAAACAATCTTTTGTAAACTCCTTTTGTAGGTACTTCATAATGGCATACTAATCAGAGTAAATGACTTTATTATAATGATTCCATATTATCGCTGTACTTAGTATAACAACCTTAGTGGCCATATGTGTTGGCAGGGGCAGATTGGGCGTTACTTACAGCGGGATGATTCCCAGTGGGCAGATTGCTTTGTGGGGTCACTTGTCTCCTGTGGCTCCACCCCCTATAATATGTCACCCGTCCGGAGCTTAGTCTCTTTCTTGACAAGCAGCCCGCCGGCTGCCTGTCACAACTAGCAGTGCCCGGGCCATTGATATTGTAATTGGAGGGCCTCAGGACTGTCAGGAAAAGGTAAGTTAAGCAACACAGTTCCAGGACATTGCCCCACCCACCTACACTCCCAGCGCATTGCATATGCATAATGCCAGATGGTGCAGCAAGAGCTTGGGGGCTGCTCAAGTGCCCCTGTGCCCCCCATCCCTCTCTCAGAAGGGCCCCCCAGTTTTTGATCGCAGTTACAGTAGCTGCGATCTGAAATTAATTGAGAAGAATGGTGGAGGCGGAGTCAGAGTAGGGGGTGGAGCTACACGGCACTGTGTGAAGTCAGGGCCAGGAGCAGCATGGACGGGAGCACTGAGAGGAGGAGCAGCAGCTGCAGAGTGTAAGCTAAGTGGGACACTATTGTCTAAGTGTATTTGTGACAAGTGTGTGACTGTATGTTTGACTATGTTATGACAGTATGTATGTACTGTCTATGTATATTTGTGACAAATGTGTGACAGTATGTATGTGTGTGACTGTGTGTATGTGTCTGTATATATGTATGAGTATATATGTGTGTGACAGTATGTTTGTGTGTGACTATATAGATGTGTATAAGTGTGACTGTGTATGTGGCTGTGTGTATGTGTCTCTGTATATATGTAGGAGTGTTTTTGTTAGGACAAAAAAAGAGTGTATATATATATATATATATATATATATATATTATAAGGGCACAGTCATGCCCTTATATTAAGGCTGCATCTAAAAAACGGATTTCTCCATAGAGAATTATGAAGGAGGGGCAGGGTGTTCAAGGGGCTACACCTCAAAAGTTATAGGAGGTATGGATCTGAAATTTGGCATAGCTGGGTAGAACTGTCACTGGGTGCTGCATGCCAAATTTCAGGGCATAAACATGAAAAATGAAGACATGGGAGTAATCTAAAGCTCCAACTGTCACTTTTTTCTGACATTCTCAATTAGGACAACTTTTCTGCTAGAGTCTATGGGGGTTGTTTGGGAAGGCACAACTGAGGGTAGGGGTGGAATTTAGATTTGGGGTTTGTTTTATTAGGTAGCTATTGTGCCAGGGTACGTGCTTTTGGGGTTCAGGTAAATTAGAAATTGACAGATTTTAAACTATTATCTCAAGAATGCGCCATTATAAAGATAGGACTTTTCAACGTGTTGTGCAGCCGCAGTAGGAGCTTCCAGCAGGTGTAGTCATAGTGGCTTCACTTGGGTGCAGCAAGATGGCCATTGTTTGCGGGCGGTAGTGGGTAAAGCAGCGGAAGGGACACGGATGTGGCGGTGGGGACCTCAGCGGTGGTGGTGGGTCGCGGTTGTTGGCAGGGGAAGTGGATGTCGGCGTGGGTGTTGGTGGCGGAGGGTCCAGCGGCAGTGAGGGCATTGGCAGCGGCCCTGGAACAAAGAGAATTCAGACACTGACAGCCATTATGATGAATACGCCAGTGGCGCCCATTTAGAAAATGGAGCCTCAGCGCTATTTTTGAACTTCAAAGATGGCCACCGCTAGCCAATCACGGTTTGCGGCAGGCCATCTTTGAATTTTAAAATGGGCGCCACTGCCATACTCGGCAGAATGGCTGGTGGGGACTAAATCCTCTTGGATCCAGGCCCGCCACCGACACCCGAACAGGCGCCAGTCCTGCAGCTGCCGCCGCAGATGATAACGCGAGCCGTGATTTTCAAAGATGCCCACCGCAAGCCAATCACGACTCGTGATGTCATTGGAGGCGGCGGCACCTGCAGAGGACCATAGAAGCCCTGGGGAGGTGTCAGCCACCCCCCAGGTGAAGATGCCAGAAGCCCTGGTGGGTGCTCACCAGGTGAAGATGCCGAAGCCCTGTCAGGCACCCACCAGGTGAAGACGCAGAACCCCTGGCAGGTTGGCGCCTGCCGGGGCGAAGACACAGGAAGTCCTAGTGGGCGGCGGCCATGAAAAAGAGCTGACACAGGCTGCCGCCCACTAGGTGAAGAGGCCAAAGCCATGGCAGGTTGGTGCCCAAAGCGAAAATGTCAAAGCCCTGGCAGGTTGGTGCCCACTGGGTGAAGACACCGTAAGTCCTAGTGGGCGGTGGCCCTGCACAAGAGCTGACACAGGCTGCCGCCTCCTAGGTGAAGAGGCTGAAGTCCTGGAGGGTTTGTGCCCACCAGACAAAAATGCCGAAGCCCTGGCAGGTTGGCTCCTGCCGGACGAAGACACCAGAAGCCCTAGTAGGTGGCAGCCATGCAAAAGAGCTGACACAGGCTGCCACCCAGTAGGTGAAGAGGCCGAAGCCCTAGTGGGTTTGGAGCCCACCAGGTGAAAATGCCGAAGCACTGGTGGGTTGGCCGGGCAAAGACACCGGAAATCCTAGTGGGTGGTGGCCACAAAAAAGAGCTATCACAGGCTGCCGCCCACTAGGCAAAGACACTGAAGCCCTGGCGGGTTGGCACCCGCCAGGTGAGGACACCGAAGCCCTCGTGGGTTGGTGCCCGCCAGGCAAAGATGCCATAAGTCCTAGTGGGTGGCAGCCATGAAAAAGAGGTGACATAGGCTGTCGCCCACTAGGTGAAGACATGGAAGCCCTGGCAGGCTGGTGCCTGCCAGGTGAAGACACTGAAGCCCTGGTGGTAGGTAGCCAACAGGCAAAGATGCCTAAGTCCTGGGGTGGCGGCGACCGTGCAAAAGAGCTTAAAGGCTGCCATCCCCCAGGTGAACACCTGTAAAATAAAATATTACAATATAAAAGTGTGTTGTGTTATTTTAATATTTTTTTTACAGGTGGTCTACAGGTGGCAGTGGGCCCTAATGCCAAGCATGCTGGTACTTGTGGTTTTCCATGCAGGGAGACGTGCTGGGACCTATAGTTCACCTGCAAAAGAAAATATTCTTTAAAATGCACCACACGACACAATCAACCCAGCACCCACCATCCACGGGTGCTGGGGATAGACCCGGGCTATCAGCCTGGGCCTGGGGTGCCCTAAGGAGGGGAACCCCTTTATTGGGTGGGGTCCCCAGCTCCTCATGGATCCCTGGCCTGGACTAACTAGCGGTCAGGGTTGATGCTGCGGCTGGGGGGCCTGGTGAAATGGCTCCCCTGGCTATGGCATAAGCCCCCAGTTAGAAATAGTCCAGTGCTGGTCCTGGAGAATACAGGGGGACTCTACTAATTTTTTCCCCCTGTATTTCCAGAACCAGGACTGGATCAGAGCCCAGTGCTGGTTGAATAACTTATGGGGGACCCCTACATCATTTGTCCCCCATATTTTGGCAACCATGGCTGGTTCTGACTAGCCCGTTGCTGGTTGTGCTGAAATATGGGGGAACCCTATGTCATTTGTTCCTTGCATTTAAGCACAACCATGACTGGTTGCCTGTGTTTAAAAAAAAATGGCATAGCCCCACCCCCCAGAAAACAACCAGCCCCATGCTTTGGAGCCCCAGTATTGGTTGTGCTAAATACAGGGGACAAATGATGTAGGGATCCCCTGTATTAAGCACAACCAGCACCAGGCTTTTGAGAACCTGTCCTGGTTGCAAAAATACGTGGGACAAATGACGTAGGGGTCCCCCGTATTTAGCACAACCAGGACAGGTCTCTGAGCCGGTCCTGGTTCTGGAAATACAGGGAAAAAAATGCATAGGGCTCCCCCTGTATTTCCCAGAACCAGCACCGGACTCCGTCTAGTGGGGGGGGTGATGCCACAGCCAGGAGAGCCGTTTCACCGGTTCACCCAGCTGCAGCATCACCCCTGACCGCTAGTCAGCCCAGGCCGGGGATCCCTGGGGAGTTGGGGATCCCCCAATAAAGGTGTCTTCACCTAGAGCGCGGCAGCCAGTAAGCTCTTTTGCATGGCCGCCGCACATCCAGGGCTTCTGCAGCATCTTCATTCTTCAGCTGGTCTTTCCATATCCCTGGTAATGTGTGGCGCATTTGAAAATATAGATATTGGCTTTCGCTGTGGAACTACAGTTCCCAGCCTCCCCTGCATGCCGGTACTTGGAGAACCACAAGTATCAGCATGCGGGGCATTATGGGCTTGCTGGTACCTTTAGTTCCACAGCAAAAGCAATATTGAAAAAAACACACACACACCATAGAAAAGTATAATTTTATTAAAACATACATGCACACACACATGTACTCACACATGCATACACACCATCTCACACACTCACCTATGTATCCCTGAAGTCAATCTGTCCTCTTGTCCAGTAGTTAAAGAAAGAAAGAGAAAACTCTATTTTTCGGGGGCACTCAGGTATAATGTTATATGGTAAGAACAATATATAATAATAATAAATAACTTTTATTGAGTATACATTAAAAAAGCCAACAGCACGTCTGAGCCCATTGATATGGCATTAACATATGAAAGAACAGCCGTAAAATGTCGACAATAACAAACAAACATAGAACATGAAATAGACATATAAGTACAGTAAATAACACAAATGTGTGAAGCTGAGTGAAATAATATAACTTGGTCTCAATTCTCTATCTCATATAATGTTGAGACCAACACCACAAAGAAAGAAAGATCTCTAAGTCCAATGACATATGATAAGATAAAATATTAGCACAATGGCTGATCAAAAAGTTGCAGCAAGCACATAGACATCAAAAAAAGGCTCCTCAGGAAAATAATTATTATATATATTTGATAATATATTCAATATAAGAGTAAAGTATCACAAAAAAATTCCTGGTACACGCTGATGCTTATTTGTATAAGGTCACGTAATCAAAAAATGGTATGTAAATTAATGATCCTTAAAATATGACAATCACAGGTAGTTGTGAAAGGCAGATCACACCTACACCGCCAGTGAGGTAACCCAGGTACTAATAGATAGTAGAATAAAGAGAAAATATGCAACTACTCCCTTATGTGGAGTCTCCAAAACAGCAGCTGCTGCGTGTCATTATACTGTATCATTGAATGGCACATGAGCATACTGTTAAGTACCCCCAGGGTAGGGAATAAGTGTAATGAGTATCTGCTTTTAGACCACATTCAACAGTGGGTCCTGGTATAAATAGTGCAGGAGCCTCTGATGGCCAGACCTCAATAAGAGTACTCATAGAAATAATATATAATAGATAGATGAAATAACACAGCATAAGGTCATGGTCTGTGCTGCTGCCAAACATATACCATAAGGTAGTGGTGAGTGGTGGGAAACCCAGATCACGTCTGCAGTGATAAGAAAAAAGAAGGTAAGTATAGCTGCAGTCTGGCTTACATAGAGTGAGTAGAACTCTGTTGCCTTAAAGGTATTGCAGGGTCACTATCCCATCTCTATCCTGTATAGCCGCTGAGTGCGCTGGAGAAAAGAATATAAAGACAGTATCTGGGTGCTCACATACAGGGAGCCGGTGTAAGAAGGAATAAAGTCTGCCACAAACGGAGCCTGTCAGTGTGCTGCTCGGGTGAGTCCTGCATGTACACAGCCGGATTCGCGGGTCTGAGACGCGCGTTTCACTATCGCTTCCTCAGTCAGATGCCGGTGGGCTGAAATACACAGGTGAACTTTAACCTGTGTGGCAGCCAATGTAAGGGCGGCAGCTGTGTGTCGCCAATATAACGCCCTTGTTAATAGGTCCAAGTATTCCCTCTCTCTATTGGCCCACAACAACAACAGAGAGTGAGTCATAAGAGGGGAGGAGTTAACTGAGATGAGGCTTGTAACGATTAGGCTGGGAATTTGACTTGTAAATAAGTTGAAGCAATGGTAATGGTAATGATGAATTGAGACATATATTAGTAACTAGTCTTAATAATGGTGTGAGTGAAAGGACCATTAATAAAGATGATTAGTGATTTATGTGAATTATAATAGAATTAATAAGGAGGAATAAGGAAAGTTAAGCATGTTGAAATCATTATAAAAAGATTATAAGAGTGTAGAGAATAATGAATGAGATTAATATACACATACAATTAAATAAGGAAAATTATGGAAAGTTATATACAAGAAAGAATAGGAAAAAATAACAATAATACTAATAAATGACCAGGGTGTTAATAAAGATAAGTGAAATATTAAATATTAAATGGTGAATAATAGATGAAATGAATTAAGAAGTAAAAATAAACAATAATATTAGAAGTGAATAAATGGGTGACCAAAAACTGATAATATATATCATCTTATAAAAATGAAAAACATAAGAAGGGACAGAAATAAAAAAACAGTAAACAGTAAACAGAGGATACGGATAATAAATCGTTGAATGAGTGATATTTAAATGTAATATGTGTAAATAGAGTGAATAGATCATCTGAAGAAAATATTTATATATATATATGAAAATAAAATAATAGAATAATAAAATAGATAATAATTATTTCACTCAGCTTCACACATTTATGTTATTTACTGTACTTATATGTCTATTTCATGTTCTATGTTTGTTTGTTTGTTATTGTCGACATTTTACGGCTGTTCTTTCATATGTTAATGCCATATCAATGGGCTCAGACGTGCTGTTGGCTTTTTTAATGTATACTCAATAAAAGTTATTTATTATTATTATATATTGTTCTTACCATATAACATTATACCTGAGTGCCCCCGAACTACATCAATTTGTACTCTCAAGGGGAGCACCTCCACACTTGATATATGCCTTTGTGATACCCATAATAGGGTTAGATACTTACTATTGTGGATTGTCATATTTTCTCTTCTTAGTCTATAATCACTTATACATATACTTAAATCCTGTGCTCAAATTACTCCCATTCCCCTTCTCCTTGGTTTTTCATGCTCTTCTCCAGTAGACAATCCAATGGATTATCTGTGAAAAAAAATTCCATACTCACCTCCTCCTATGCGTGGATGAGGTCCTCTTCACACAATCCTGGGTCTTGGCAAAAAAAAAAATGGAGATACCCGGAGCTGCCCGAATGACAGCTCCGCCCGTATTTCAGTACAGAAATCCCGATGCGGAGCGCTCATTGGGTGAGAGAAGCGAGCCTTCCGCCTATCAGCCAATGAGTGGTTCTCACCATTGAATTCAATGGTGAGAACCGAGCGTGCCCTTTTCAAAAATGGCACCTCAGCGCCATTTTTGAAATTCAAAGATGGCCACCACGAGCCAATCACACCTCACGACGTCATCACCCGGCCCCCTCGGCTTGCTTATACAGCCATCAGCGCGAGCTCCCTCCATTCAGTCCATCAGCTGCAGAGATGGAGAGACCAGCTGAAGAATGAAGACGACGGGAAGCCCTGGATGAGCAGCAGCTGTGCAAAAGAGCTTACTGGCTGGCACGCTCCAGGTGAAGATGCCACAGTAGCCCTGGAGTGCGGCTTCCGCGTAAAAGAGCTTACTGGCCGCCGTGCTCTAGGTGAAGGTCCCGGTAAATAAAAGATTTAGAAGACTGTGTCTGTGTTTTATTTGAATATTTCTTTTGCAGGGGTACTATAGGTGCCAGCAGCCCCTTAATACCCCACCTGCTGGAACTTGTGGTTCTCCAAGTACCAGTATGTGGGGGATGCCTGCTGGGACCTGGAGAACTATTGCAAAAGACAATATTTATATTTTCTTATGGACCACACTATACATAATCAACCTGGCACCCACCGCCCATGGGTGCTGGGGATAGCCCCGGGCTATCAGCCTGGGGTACCCCAAGGAGGGGGACCCCTTTAATGGGGCTAATCCCAGGGATCCCTGGCCTGGGCTGACTATCGGTCAGGGGTGATGCTGTGGCTGGGGGGCCTGGTGAAAGAGGCTCTCCTGGCTGTGGCATCACCCCCCCACCAGACGGAGTCCGGTGCTGGTTTTGGGAAATACAGGGGGAGCACTTGCATGTTTTTCCCCCTGTATTTCCAGAACCAGGACCGGTTCAGAGCCCTGTGCTGGTTGCACTAAATACGGGGGACCACTATGTCATTTGTCCCCCGTATTTTGGCAACTAGGACAGGTTTTCAAAAGCCTGGTGCTGGTTGTGCTTAATACAGCCAGTACTGGGGCTCCAAAGCTTGGTGCTGGTTGTTTTCTGGGGTGGGGGGCTATGCTTTATTTTTATTTACACATTCAACTTTTAACATAGATGCGTAGATCTCACTGCTACATTCATCCATCTGTGGCTTATTGATTTGATTTTCTCAGGTGTATACACACTACCAGTGAGCCCTCTTCCACTGATGCCCCCTTTGCACTGCACCGCTGCCACTGCTCTGCACCACTGCTGCTGCCGCTACCCCACACGCCTATATGCGTCTCGCACTCTACACCTCCCAAACCAACCTCCTGTGTGCTGTCCCCTCTTCTACCTGCATTAGAGTACCATTTTGTTGCCCTTCTCCCCTGCAGGTGGCCTGGTTTCCTCATCCAAACCCTGATAGTTAATACATTTTAAAAAAGCTATGAAATTCCATAGACAAAAAACCTTAAGGTTTCATATGTCCCATTAAGGCTGCTTAGACATGATCTGAAAATTCACAAAACCTATTGATTTTCTGCCGCTCAAACTTCAAAAAGCAATGTAATTATGATCATTAAAGCTGACACCTTAATGGACGTGTTCCTTGCACAATACAGATATGGTATGCCATCACACCCTGTGGTTAACGGCAGATTCAGCACTCTCACAGAATGAGATTGCTGTTACTCAGAAAATGGTGGAGCTGCTAATTCACATGCTCATTGGAATACACACATGCAGTCTATGCAACTGAGGTCAAAGCAGAAAAAGAGCTTTGCAGATGGGATAAAAGTGGTGTGGATGGGGAGAGAAGACACAGCAGCATGGATAGGTGAGACACAAAGGCATGTAGCGGAGTGAAGGTTATGCAGTATAGAGGGGGGGCAGCAGTATGTATGTGTATGTGTGTGACAGTATGTATGTGTGTGTGTGTGACAGTATGTATGTGTGTGACAGTATATATGTGTGTGACAGTATGTATGTGTGTGTGACAGAATGTATGTGTATGTGTGTGACATAAAACAGTACATATGCAGTGTATGTGTACATACCCCCCCATCCGTCATGACTGAGGTGCGACAGTCCATATTTGTGTACTGTCACACCCGTGTGCTGGAGGAAAGTTAGGGAGGGGCAGTCAAGCATCTAGTAAAGTGATGTGCATGCCCCAGCGTGGAATTAATTGGGGACGTGCTATGTGGCCATGCCCCATTTACATTAGCCTGTCCAAGGCTTGCACATAAGGACTTGACCCTCATTTCCCAAATGTTGCCCTCTAGGGCCCACCAGTCTTAAGTGCACTAGGCCCCCCCCCCAAAGCCTTAATCCAACTCTGCATCTGCCCAGAGTTTCCCCTTCAGTCTGTGCAGCGATGCAGCAGCGCAGCTCTCATTAGGAATGCAGGATGCCTGTTATGTTTTTTATTTTATTAGTTTAATTATTTACTCCCCTTTTTCATATGTATCAATCCTGGTGGTGCAGGCTTGGAGCAGTGTTTAGTAGTGACTGACACCATTAAAATAGGTAAAGCCGCATTTTAGTATTGTCGGCATACTGGTACCAGGAAATTAGCCTCCATGTATGCAGTGTCGACACTGCCCTATGTATTTCCTCTCTTCACATTAGTAGGGGGCCCCAAATCTGTATCTTACCTTTGCTAAGGGCAGACTATGATCTATCTGGGGAGGGGGCTATTATGTGCTAGGACAAGAGGATGGCACTGGAGAGATGCAAGGGGATGGCGGTGGAGAGGTGCAGAGGATAGCACTGTAGATGCACATAGAGGAGACCTCTTTCAAACTGACCAGCAGGTACTTCTTTTCAGTGCGGGCAGTCCTCACATGGCGCATTTGACTTCTGCAATGTCCCATTTGTGATATCGGCAGTCACCTAACACCAGGCATGTGAGTGACAGCCTGCACACTCCTTTTGTTTCTATTAGCACAGCAACTGGCCCCTCTCTCATCCATTGCCTCCTCTCTCCAAAGAGACTGGAAAGCAGAAGGTGCCAGGGCATCTGTGTGATGTACTTTTTCACCTCCTATTCCTTTAACCTCAGCATGACCATCTGTTTTCATATGCCGCATTGATTATATATGTTGCACCCTTTTTATACTGTTTGTCTAAGACAGTAATTTGTTGAAGATTGTGATCTTTTCTTTATACTTTTGTGCCAATGATTGCAGCAATTGAAGCTAGGATACATCCATCAATAATTCTGTTCTAGAGGTTTCACAGTTAGGTTATGATTGTGCCAACACATATGGCCACTAAGGTTGTTATACTGAGTACAGCAATAATATGGAATCATTATAATAAAGTAATTTACTCTGATTAGTATGCCATTATGAAGTACCTACAAAAGGAGTTTACAAAAGATTGTTTGATTATTTGATTAATTTATTAATCTTGTCTCCATAGCCACCAGATATCAGCACATATTATGTGCTTAATTTATTTCAACTAATTCGCCACCGTGTAACTAAGTTGATGTGAAAAAAATTATTATTGTAATAAGTGTTTGTTTTGGGTGGACTCACTTTTCTAAGAGAGCCCAGTTGCCCTATCTTTTAGAATTAGTAATAAAAGGTATGTTTTATTGCAGATCATATTTCCATATGCAATGTCTTGTTATATTATCCATTTATTTTTCTAAAGTGTGCTCCCCAAAAAGGAATTTCTTCTTTTCCTTTTAGCTTCTGCTAAAATAATTTATTTTGAGTAGTTCTACTTTATTCCTGGGAGCACTGCCAAACTTAGCATACAAATTGATTGATTCATTCAATCTACTATTTATTCTTATTTGGTTTTTGATAATCATTTTTCAAAAATATTATTTATTTCAGTCCAGTGCCGGATCAAAATATATACTTTTTTCAATATGGAATTGCCAAGTTACATGCAATTAAGTGGGTTTTGCCTTTTAACCTTAAAGCTTTTCAAATAAGTTTTGGTTTTGCATATTTCTGTAGATGTTTTATTAAATCTTTCACTACCATTGTGGCTTTTATTACTGCATTATCTGTAAAAGGGGCAGGCAAATCCTGCAGAGTGATCTTGTGATATCCTGTCAGCCTTCAGATCCTTGAAAATGGAATTTAGTACAGTTAGCTACATTAGAGGTTGGAGTAAGATTGCAATTAAGAAGATAATAAATTACATCTCTGTGCTTTGTTTTTGAGAAACATAAAAAATATCTCATTGTGGTCTATACACCACAAAAATCTTTAATATATTGAGAACCTAAGGGATAAGCTCTAAACATGTTGGACACTATTTCTTTCAATATTTTACTTTGGAATTCACATACAAATGATGTTGTTGAATTACTAAATAAAAAAAAAATTGTCACTTTGTGCCTGCTGGATTACCTCCTGCTAAAACATTGGCTTAAATTTTTATCCAGTGTGTAATAAAACAACATGGTATACCAGTGAACTTGGTTTATGATAGTGATTCCTAGTTAATTTCTTAATTTATGTTCTATTTTAGGGAACAATCACCATTGAGGTGAAAAAATAGCTTTAGATTTCTTTAGTTAATTTTATTAACCCTGTGTGTGCATCTGTATTGTCTTCTCAGTGGCCAATGACAACCACATTCATGTTTATATTTCTACAAGCTCCAGCATGTGGAAACAGTCTATGGTGCCTCAATTACTGAGACTGCAAAGGTCACTATTATTTAGAATTACCACAACCTCATTACCCATACTTTGGTACTGGGAAGAGCTCATGTGCTTTTCAGCATGGGATTGGTTGTCTCTAGGAGTGGAACCTGCTTGCTTATTTTTGCAGCGCCCCCAGCCTGTAGGCTTCAGTCACATGCTGAATAGGCTGGAGCTGGTTTACATTATGATACAGTATACTGCTGGTATTCCTGTTATGGTTTATCCATCCCAGCTGGAAAAGCCTTGAGCTGGGTTAGGAGCTAATTGCCCTCCTGTTTTAATGGCTGTTACATTGGTGCTGAGTTGGGGAAAGCACTTTTTTTTTAATTCTTTCTTTTTTTTTTAAAAGTTTGCATGTTAATACTGTCATCATCATCAACATGTATCTTTACTCCAGATGTGCCTCATAAAGGTTTAGTTGGCTCTTACTCTAGGGGTCTTGCTTCACTTGCGAATGTGCACAACCATACTGTACTGAAATTACATGTGGATATTCCCCAACCACCTCTGTAGACAGAAGGTACCATTTTGGAAGCTGCAGTTCTAACAAATTACTATGTCATTCACAACCCAAGACTTAACTGCAGGGGAGGGGGAGTGGCAATCTGCTTTAAAAAACAACTTAAACTTAGGGTCCACTCAATGGAAATGACTCACTCATTTGAGTGCATTGATGCTCGGAGTTCTACAGACTTAGGATTCAGAGTACTTCTCATTTACCGCCCCCCTGGAGATGGAAAGATATTTCTACAAGAATTTATAGATATTGTTGCTGGACTAGTTCTGGAGCATCAAAGATGGCTGATCCTTGGGGATTTCAATGCATGGGTTGATGATGAGCTCTCTCACCTTTGCCAATATCTCCTGTGTACAATGAATGCTCTGGGCCTCACACAAGTCATTCCTTCAGCTACTCATATAAGTGGTCACACTCTTCATCTTGTCTTCCAGATTGGATTAGAAGTCTCTGACCTAAATATAAACCCAGTCACATGGTCAGACCACCACTCAATTTGCTTCTCAGTTGCAAATTCTCAAATTAGAACTTTATCCATGGAGTTGACAAGGTATCGTCCAAGGAGGGGCATGACTCCCCAGACTCTTACAGCAAACCTGGATCTTTCTGCGGTAATGGGGGCCTGTGAAGATCCTAGTTCTCTAGTCCATTACTTTAACAGACATGTGACAGCTGCAATGGATATTATCACCCCTGTGCATATACAACCCTGCATACCACACAGTCAAGCCCCTTGGTTTGACAATAGTGTTAATGAACTCAAGAAAAGGTGGCATAGACTTGAAAGATGATGGAGGAAGACTAAACTGGTAAAGGATAAGTTACCACTAATCAAACATATTGGAGAATATCAATCAACAATCACCCATAAGAAAACAGAGTTCCTTTCAAATTAGATCAAGGCAGCAAACAATAGGCCAGCTCAGCTTTTCCGTACAGTGGAGATGCTTTGCAAACCAGCATGCCTGCAGCTTGATGAAACCCTCTCCCAGTCAAGATGCAATGGGTTTGCAAAATTCTGTGCAGATAAAGTATCCTCCATCCGGGCTGGAATCCCACATTGCCATCAAAGGATTGCCAAACTACCAAGCCTGCCAAGGTAAGCCACCTGTGTTGCTGGAACAGCTTTGACATAATGGATGTAAAAGACATTGCCAAAATTATCAGAATGTTGTGACCCACCACCTGTGATCTTGACCCTGCCTCAACCCAGTTTCTCATGGGGTGAATGGACATGATTGGCCCTGTAATTGCAAAAATAGTTCAATGCTCTTTGCAAACAGGCATTTTTCCAAACCACTAAAAGAAGCAATTGTTAGACCACTTCTAAAAAAAAACTAATTTAGACCCCGACAGCATGACCAACTATAGACCAGTATCAAACCTTCCTTTTCTAGGAAAGGTCATTGAGAAAGTGGTGGCAATGCAACTGGAAACCTGCCTGTCTACCCATGATATTTATGATCCATTCGAGTCAGGATTCAGGAGAAGACACAGCACTGAAACAGTTCTAGTATGTGTGCTTAATGATCTTCTGATGGCAAGAGACAGAGGTGATTGGTCAATCTTAATCCTTCAGGATCTCTCAGCAGCATTTGATACTGTGGACCACGGGATTCTAACTGAGCACCTGAAAAATTTCTGTGGACTGGATGGCACAATCCTAAGCTGGCTCAAATCATTTCTGACTGGCTGGTCACAGAAAATTTCTTCTGGAGTAAACTCTTCAGCACCAGTGCCACTTCCATGTGGTGTTCCACAGGGTTCTATACTATCTCCCATGATTTTTACAGTATACATGCTACCATTGGGTGAAATAGTCAGACATCATGGCCTGGTCTACCACTGCTATGCACATGATACACAACTGTACCTGTCCTTTGCTCTAGGTACAAAAAACCCCATAACAACCCTAAATGGCTGCCTAGCTGAGCTTCAGGAGTGGATGACTGCCAGTTGGCTGCGACTGAACCCTGCTAAAACAGAGGTTCTTATGATAGGTCATTAGTCCGGACTACAGCATAGCCAACCAACAGGACTTACGCTTGGGGGATCAGAATTACAAAACACTGAACATGTGCGGAATCTTGGTGTTGTCCTGGATAGTGGCTTGATACTTAAACATCAGATATAAGCCACTATCAAATCCTCATTCTTTCATCTGAGGAACATTGCCAGAATCAAGCACTTAATTCCCTCAGAAGATCTGCCTAAAGTCATACATGCATTTATATCATCACGCCTAGACTACTGCAACGCCCTCTACCTTGGACTCCCAGAAAAAGAATTGCACTGCCTACAGATGATACAAAATGCAGCTGCCAATCTATTAACCAACTAGCCTCGTTCCAGCCACATAACACCTGCTCTCTACTCCCTTCACTGGCTGCCTGTCAGATGGCGAATTGTTTTCAAGATTGGCTTACTAACTTACAAAGCCCTACATGACCATGGCCCAAGGTACCTAAAGCAGCTTCTGATTCCTTACCGTCCCATTTGATTACTGTAATCCATTGATGAAGGACTATTAACAGTACTTAGAATCTCCCAGAATTTGTCTGGGAGTCGAGCTTTTAGTTTTGGGGCTCCAATATGGAACTCACTTCCCCACACAGTTCGATAGGCCTCCACTCCACTTTACCTCTTCACTAAAGCATTTCACCAATGTCCCTTGTTTAAGCTTATTTTGTATTTTGTACTGTGAAGGCAAATGTAAAGCACTTTGACCCCTTTAGGAGAAAACTGCTATAGAAATATTATTATTATTATTATTATTATTATTATTATTATTATTATTATTATTAGTGCAAGTTACCTGTAACTCTTTATCTGAGTGTAAGTTCTGGTGCATGCACAGTGACTGAAAACATATATTTTATGCTCCAACTCGAATTAAATTCATCAAAAAATTGTCCCAGTGATTTATACAACAAAAATGCATTCCCCTGCATTTCTCCTGTTATTTGCTAAACACTGTTGGGGTTACAATGGTCTCTTTTCCTCCTCTGCACTTTTATTATTAAGCAGTCAATGTCTTAGTAAATTTGTCCAGAGATAAGCAGCTGTGAAGACAATCAGTCAGCAACAGTAGAAAAAACACTATTTAATAGGAGAAATCAGGGTGTTAAAAAGTAACACTGCCTGAGGACCCCACCCCATCCTCTAGGGGTCAGTAACCTTGGTGGCACAGGATCATGGATGAATTTGAGTGCTTAGTTTGTTTCTTTGGAAGCTATACCGAGATTAGTCCTCCTGCCAATCAGAGGGTGGCCCTGACACACCCACGTCCCAATCTTTATTAAGGGGCCCTGTTCTTTGCATATCCTCCATAATGGTTGGCCAAGTCCCTCTGTGGTAGCTGACCAAACCCCTTTAGTGGCTGGCCAAACTCCTCAAGCCTAGGCACCTAACAACGCATTCCCTTGTGGTCCCTTCATTCCCCAGTCCAACACTGAGTATTACAAAAGTAGTTTTTTCAGTTTCTCAATTCTTTATTTAAGTTCCATTCAGTTTCTAATGTTCCAGTACTGACCTGTTCCATGAACATTCTCAAACATCTATAGGCTATAGCACAATCGATTGTTAAATGATGATTAAAATGTTTTGACTTCTTGATTCCTTGGAGTAACATCATTTACAGTAGTGTTATAACTTGAAGCAGTTATAGTGAAAGAAGTAAAATGCTGATACTTTCTTCAGACCACAACATGGATATTCTTGCTGCAGTATTTGATTTAAGTGTTAATTAAAATATATTGAATATTAAACAATATAACTAAAAAGAGGAATATTTATCTGATTTAAATGATCTGGAACAAAACCCCAACAGCCCTATTTAACTAATAAAAGTTCTTAGATGCTATACTGTGTTTAGGCAAGTATATACAATCAGGTCCATAAATATTGGGACATTGACCGAATTTTCATATTTTGGCCTCTATTCACCACCACAATGATTATGAAATGAAACAAATAAGATGTGATTTAACTGCAGACTTTCAGATTTAATTTGAGGGTAATTACATCCAATTCAGATTAACGGTGTAGGAATTACAACAGTTTCTATATGTGCCTCCCACTTTTTAAGGGGCCAAAAGTAATGGGACAAACGAAACAATCCTAAATCTAACTTTCACTTTTTAATACTTTGTTGCAAATCCTTTGCAGGCAATTACAGCCTGAAGTCTGGAACTCATAGAAATCACCAGACGCTGGGTTTCATCCCTGGTGATGCTCTGCCAGGCCTCTACTGCAAATGTCTTCAGTTCCTGCTTGTTCTTGGGGCATTTTCCCTTTAGTTTTGTCTTCATCAAGTGAAATGCATGCTCAATCGGATTCAGGTCAGGGGATTGACTTGGTCATTGCATAACATTCCACCTTTTAGCCTTAAAAAACTCTTTGGTTGCTTTTGCAGTATGCTTCGGGCCATTGTCCATCTGCATTGAAGCGCCGTCCAATGAGTTCTGAAGCATTTGACTGAATAGGAGCATATAATATTGCCCGAAACACTTCAGAATTCATTCTGCTGCTTTTGTCAGCAGTCACATCATCAATAAATTCAAGGGAACCAGTTACATTGGCAGCCATACATGCCCACGCTATGACACTACCACCACCATGCTTCACTGATGAGGTGGTATGTTTTGGATCATGAGCAGTTCCTTTCCTTCTCTTCTCTTCCCATCACTCTGGTACAAGTTGATCTTTGTCTCATCTGTCCATAGGATGTTGTTCCAGAACTGTAATGGCTTTTTTAGATGTTGTTTGGCAAACTCTAATCTGGTCTTCCTGTTTTTTGGCTCACCAATGGTTTACATCTTGTGGTGAACCATCTATATTCACTCTTGTGAAGTCTTCTCTTGATTGTTGACTTTGACACATATACATCTACCTCCTGGAGAGTGTTCTTGATTTGGCCAACTGTTGTGAAGGGGTTTTTCTTCACCAGGGAAATAATTCTTTTGTCATCCACCACAGTTATTTTCCGTGGTCTTCAGGGTCTTTTGGTGTTGCTGAGCTCTCCGATGCGTTCTTTCTTTTTAAGAATGTTCCAAACAGTTGATTTGGCCACACCTAATGTTTTTGCTATCTCTCTGATGGGTTTGTTTTGATTTTTCAGCCTAATGATGGCTTGCTTCACTGATAGTGACAGCTCTTTGGATCTCATATTGAGAGTTGACAGCAACTGATTCCAAATGCAAATGTCACACCTAGAATCAACTACAGACCTTTTACCTGCTTAATTGATAATTAAATAATGAGGGAATAGCCCACACCTGTCCTTGAAATAGCTTTTGAGTTGATAGTCCAATTACTTTTGGCCCCTTAAAAAGTGGGAGGCATATATTGAAACTGTTGTAATTCCTACACCGTTCACCCGATTTGGATGTAATTACCCTCAAATTAAATCTGAAAGTCTGCAGTTAAAGCACATCTTGTTTGTTTCATTTCAAAACCATTGTGGTGGTGAATAGAGGCCAAAATCTGAAAATTCTGTCAATGTCCCAATATCTATGGACATGGACCTGACTGTATGATTAAATGATGTACTGGGCACTGAATAAAAAAATAGTAACTGCTAAAGGACCCCCATATCTGCCAAGAGTCCCATCTTTCAGTGACAGAAAATTATTGCCGAACGGAAGGAAGTAAGATGAGCCAGAAGCATTGCCTTGAAAGGAGAATAATTATTAGGAATTTATTCTTTTAGAATTTGTTCTGTTAGAATTTATTAGAAGGAATTACCAGCTTGCTTATGTTATTGTATTATATTTTAATAGTTATCTGGAATTATGTTTTATCAGTACAAGATATCTGGAAGTATGGGCTGGTTCTGTTACCAAAACCTTGAACCTCTAATCAAACTCTAGTCCCAGTCAACACACACTCAGCTTTCATACACTATAATAATCCTTTTAAAGTTCTATGTAAAGTCAAGTCCAAAGTAGTTGTATCACAATATGGCAAATCTTTTGTTGATGAACTTACAGGAATTGTTGGATCCGGGATATGAACCTACATAGAAAATGTCAACAGAATGTCACTTGACCTTATAACATCTCCTTTATCCACAGATAACTACAGTACTTGGTAATGAGACTTTGAAAACCTTCAGTTTAGTAAGTATACCCCTTAGTGTGTTAAATAGCTATCATACATAGCAACTTTATTGGTTGTTATTAAATTATTCAACAATATATGTGGGTTTCAGCTACGGAACTGCTTATCTAATGCTGGGTTTCAGCTACGGAATTGCTCATCTAATGCTGAGAGCGGCAAAAACCGTATTCAAACCCTAAGATAGACCTCTATCCCAGGTATTGTAAGACTAAAATCCTGAAAAAGTAAATATAGACTAATTAGTGCATATGGAGATAGTTTACCAAAACTGGACAGTGGGCATGGAACTATATGTGCAAGATGGATGAATAGGTGCAATTGCACAGATAGAAAAGCAGTACCAGGGCATTTTTTACTCATTTCTAACAGACATAGAGACTATACAAGTTACTAATAATGTGCTCTACAGAAATGCTATATATTAATTGGTTGATGTACAGTACACACATGGCCGGTTATCAAAGAAGTTTAGCAGAATGGAGTCTCACTTTTTTTTATCTGGGTCAACTCTAATTAGCGCTCAGTCCTAAACATGTGATAAGATGTCTTGTGTCGGTTTCATATCTGAATACAGTATTTACATTGGTGGGCTTTAATGATCTTCTGTGTTATAACAGTGGCAAGTGAGCTTAAGTTTATGGCAGGGGTTCCCAAACTGGGTCCTCAAGGCACCCTAACAGTCCAGATTTTAAGGATGTCCATGCTTGTGCATATATGGTATAATCAAAATGACAGAGGTACTAATTAAGTCACCTGTGCTTAAGTATAGATATCCTGAAAACCTGGACTGTTGGGGTGCCTTGAGGAATGAGTTTGGGAACCTCTGGTGTATGGTATTAAAATTTAAATGGCGGAAGTCCAAATTCCACTCCAGAGTCCCAAAGCATATGGTCCATCTACGGTGTTTAGTTTAAACTTCTGAAATAATCAAAAAGGAGCTTAACAAGACAAATATACGGATAGCGTAGTCTGTGTTAAAATAAAGGCAGGACAACAAGAAATGGGTGATGTTAGGCTAATTTTCTGTAAAAACAGAACAGGAAACAAAGAGTTGATGTATGGAATATCCAAAGCATTTATAAATAAATAAAATGCTAAACATAAAAGCCATTCCTGCAGTAGAAATGCATCAAAGCAGTTTTAGCAAATCAGCGAAACAGTTCTAATTTATGTCACAGTTCACTAAATGTTCCTTCTTCAAAGAGTTATGTTGGCAAGATGCAGTGATATTCATAAACAGTATCTAGAGATTACTCCATACTGGAAAACATTTAATATTAACTGCAATTTAAGATAATATTTTAAGCAGCATAATCTACAGAAAAGAAAATACATGTTATGCATTTGATATTTTTGAAATCAATATATTTTATATTTGTAGTAATAAACAGATTCTTAAAACTGAAAATAATATACAGATAATATATATTAAAGTACAGTACCTCAACACCCTAAGTTCAGTTTAGTCTTTTTTCCAGTAAATGCACCAAGTGGTCTGTAGTGCAAGTACTGTACAATCACCTTAGGACCTTCCACTTGATTAAACTTTACACTCTTCTCCCAAAATACTGTTAGTTTGAGCCTCAGGAGCATGTTATAGGTGTGTCGCAGAAACTGGTGCAGAAAGTGGTTGCATACAAAGATGCTGAGCCGCTTACATAGGAGGCCATACTGAGATGGCTATTCTGCACCTGACCTAGGGCTGGTGCAAGTTTTGATGGTGCAACTGATGGTGCATCTAAAGACTCCCCAAGCTGTATTTCAGGGTCTATGGACGCTGACAGTGGGCGTCTCAGTCCTTGCACATTTGTACACCATTGCTATACACCAGGGATGGGCTTTGTAGCAGCATTAGCATAAAGACACAGACACAGCTGCAGCGAAAGATGCAGCCATGGCCGCATCTGCATCCGACTCAAAATCAGGTCCTCAATGTCTTATAGAACTCATAGGGTTCACTGGGCTGACTTCATCTCACACGTAACATTTGTATATTTAAATATAGGGTGTTGTTTTACAAATCTCATGGTTTTTGGTGGTCTGTAAACTGTGCAATTTACTAACGTGTACACTAATTCACATTATTTCAAAGCATCAGTTCTGAATCTGAAATTTCCAATTTTGAAATATGAAAATAAGACAAATAGTGCAATGTGTTACGCTGCGATTTTCAAAACCACATGTCAAACGTCCAGAAATATTATGTATTATTTCATGATGGCTGCACAATTTCTACTGCACACTTGAGGAACTACAAGTTCCAGTATGCACATAATTGTGCATCACATTAGGTGCTGCCATAATTGTTTCCCATTATATATAAATTATTATTGCACCATAAGAAATCAATTAGTGTTGACTCATTATAAAACAATAGTTATATTGCCTTGTTATGAAAACAATATATTTGGATTGCCCTCTTAATAAAATATTATATTTATATTGGAACCATATTGAAATAACACATTAATATTAGCTATTTATTACATATAGTATGGTCTTCATTATTAAAATGTCAAAATTGTCTTCTTAATAAATACTTTATTTTTTCTTCTTCCTTGCAGCAAACTGTTTAAGCTACAGTACTCAAAACAATTCATTTTTTCTGGAAGTTTGTCTAAGCAACATGTGCTTTGTCCTAGACCAGGCTCCTAGGACTCACCGTTTAAGACCTCTAGAGTCACTCAGGCAAGGTCTTCACCAATAACAGCCTCCCTTAGAACTGGACACGTTCACTGGTATTTAGGTGGCCGTCTGGACTTAACTTGAGATAGTTGAGGCTTACACGGTTAACCTAGGGCCACTAGATGTTATGCAACTGATTGAGGACTGGAAAGGTGAGGTAATCTTGATGAAGACTACTAGGTAAAACTTGTGTACTGTAGTTGAGAAGTGGCTAGGACAGCCGAGATGAGGCTAGAAAGCTGAGAGGTGGCCTTGAGAGCTATGACTGCTGGAATGCAGCTTTGAGAGCAGATATGAAAACCAGATGAGAGGTGGCTTTGAGAGCCGAGGTGCGGCTAATGAGATGGTAGTTACATAGACTGAGATGTGGCCTAGAGGGCCGAGGTGCGGCTTTGATAGCCGGGATGCGGCTTTGAGAGCCGAGATGGTAACAGGCTGAGGTGCGGCCTTGTGGGCCGAGGTGCGGCTTTGAGAGCCCAGGTGGTATCAGGCTGAGGTGCGGCTTTGTGGGCCGAGGTGCAGCTAGACAACCGGGATGCGGCTTTGAGAGCTGAGGTGGTAACAGGCTGAGGTGCAGCCTTGTGGGTCGATGTGTGGCTTTGACAGCCGGGATGCGGCTTTGAGAGCCCAGGTTGTAACAGGCTAATCTGCGGCTTTGTGGGCCGAGGTGCAGCTAGACAGCCGGGATGTGGCTTTGAGAGCAGAGGTGGTAACAGGCTGAGGTGCAGCCTTGTGGGCTAAGGTGCAGCTAGACAGGTGGTAACAGGCAGGGACTTAATAGATGACTACAATGAGTGGCACAACCCAGGAACACCACAGACAGCAATAAATTAACACTCTAGATGATGGAGTGAGAGTGTAGGACTAGACCAGACTAGAGTTCTTAGAAACACATCAGAACAGGCATAGACTTGCAGGACCGTTACTGGCAGCAACCGGAAGGACACGTACAGGCAAGCTGGCAATTGACCAGCAGGCTTAAGAAAGGTGCTGAACCAATGAATACAAGGCAGGTGATTAATGGAATCCACAGGTGAGGAGGAAACGTCATCCAGTGTCACGTGCTGAAGTCTGGTGATCCAATCTCCTTACAACTGGAGGTGCCATCCCTGTACTGTAAGTTATCCAGGAGTAGAATTCCAGGAGAGTGGCTGGTAACCTGGAGGAGAGACACCTGGCGCACGAGTAAGTTAAAAGGCACGCTGGCAACTTGTAACAGTGCATCTATTTTGATGGTCAATAAATATAGTTGTAATTAAGTGACAAAGGGGTGCTCGCATGTTTGCATGTCTGTTAAGGAATTTAGACTGTAAGTTTCAGTGGTATAGGGATTGGGGTAAATCACTATACACTATGTAGACAAAAGTGATTGGGCACCCCATGCAAGCAAAATGCATACCATACATACCATTGCACACAAGTTCCAAACGGCCACTAATTTGGCGGTTTCGAAAAGAACACTTCGCAGGGAGGCCAATGCATTTGCAATTCTATGGAAACAACAAATGTTTTTTATCAGGATGACGCTGGACTGGTATACAGAAAATTGATACTGGCCAGCTCACATCTTAACCTCATTGAGAACCTCTGGGACAAATTGGAGTGCTGGGTGCATTCTTGGCTGGCTCGACCTTCTTCAGTATCACAGTTGGTCACTGTACTTGAGGACAGTTTGCCAAGAAAGCTGTCTGCAGTAATCACTGCATGTGGTGGACCTACAAAGTACTGACATCAATAAAATCTAGTTGATCTATTTGCTGTCAGTGTCCAATCACTTTTGTATACATAGTGTATATTCTCTGTAAAGTGCTGCATAAAATGTAGGTGCTTTAAAGAAACAAATAATTACAGTATATTTAGCAACCTAGGGATCTCCAGATGTTGTGGAACTACAAGTATAAGAATGCTGAGACTTCAAATCAAACAAGAACCGGTTTGCCTTTGAAGCTTTTTTTTTGTGTGCCTGTGCTTTTCCCTTAGGTGTTGTTTTAAAAATCACAGTGAGTGAAACACTGCATGTTATATCAAGTACAGAAAACCAGAAAATTATAATGTATTTTTCTTTTAACATATAGTCATTCTATAATAATTTAATAAAAAAATAAGTTGTGAACAAAAGTAATGGGATATACGTATAATTTATTAAATTAAAATATATGTAAGATCTGTAAGGTGAATGTAAGTAAAGAAATACAATTTTATTCAAAGGGTCTCAAGATATATGATAAACAATAGTTACTGTTATATGAAATATTAAACGGTTGGGTTTGCTTGATCTACAATCACAAGGTTGACAATGAGAAGGAAGGCTTTACTATCACATTTACATTTGTAAAGCCAACATGGTTACAATGTTGCAAATCACATTAGTATCATGTCGGCATACCGGGTTCGACAATACACTGGCCTCTTCTGATCTTCAAGTAACAATCAGATACATCCCATATTTAAAGTTAGATATTGTGTTTAATTTAGCAATTGTGGGGTTAAATGCAAGTTAGTTTTGCTGATGGATATAATGAGTTTTTACTCTGTACATGTGCTGTAGCCAAGGGCAGACATCTAGGGGTGAAGCTGAGTCATACACATCTCCAGAAGGGGTGTAACTGGCAATTGGTACAGTAAGAGGGTGTTTGCACATAGGCAAAGTTTAACACAGGCACATCAAGGGTGTATTAATATAATTGTATGCTATGATAAGTTGTACAGACACGAAGATACGCCTGTTATCAGATGGATCTCTTGCACTAAGGATAGTGCTGGTGCAAGTGCACACTAATAATGATGACAGACAACTCGGCATTGTCCTCAGTATATTAAGTATTACAATATCAGAGCAGTGCTATGGTTTTAGTTTTAGGAGGGAAATCCCCACATACTAACTGGGCCATGCCAAATGCCTCTTTATTAAAATGGACAGCACATATTCAGTTTTGCCAGACTAGATACGGAGTGTTATAGAAGTGTTAATTAAATATGACTATACTCCGTAATATGTAGCAGGACTTGGGAATAGAAGGGTATCACAGATTGTCCAATAGTAAGCAATGATAAGCAGTGGCAACCAAAGCTAACAAAGTTGTAATGTGTATTTATTGAGATATAGGGGTTTATGTTTAAGCAGTGAAAAGTGTGGAAAAGTGGACCAGTGGAGAAGTTGCCCACAGCAACCAATCAGCTTTGAAGTAGCATTTATCAAGTACAGTCTATAGAATAATAGGTAGGAGATGATTGGTTGCTATAGGCTACTTCTCCACTGGTCCACTTCTCCAAGCTTTTCAGTACTTGATACATAAAGCCCCATAGGATGCAAGTATACTCTTGCCTCTATAAAAGTTCTCAGTAAAAACATCATTGCAAATGTGGAGTTGTTTTGGTTACCAAAATCCATCTGTACATACTAAAATGGACATGACCAGAAAGACAGCAAACACCGGGGTTGAGAATTGGAAATCATAAGAAAACTTGAGCTCTGGAAGATTGTGTTATGTTCTGCCTTTCAAACTGGAGGGAATAGAGAAGCAAAATCATTGTCACTCTGGTAACTAGGCATTCTAATTGGAATGGGTATGTAATGTCATGATTCCTCCTGTCACAATCCCGATGGTTGGTATCCCGACAGGGGTCGGGTAAGTATACTTACCCTTCTCCCCCTAACCCTAACCATTCCTTCTTGTAGCTTAACCCTAACCCTCCCCACCCCGCACCCTAACACTCCCCGTTAGTGCCTAAACCTAAGTTTCCCCCCTTCATGCCTAAATCTAAGGGGGAGATGTATTAACGGCAAAAATGTGGTAAAACCCCCGAAAATGCAGTTTTCGGGGGTTTTACCGCATTCCCCGTATGTATTAAGCAGTTCGCGTTGCTAGGGTAACGCAACCTTCAGGTGGCGTTACCCAATAGAAGCCAATGGCGTTACCCAATAGAACCCTATGGGCTTCTTAGCGCAACGCTCGGGGTTGAGAGGGATCCAGACGGATCCCTCCTATGAGCCCCGTGACCCGCGTCCATCTGCGCATGCGCAGAAGGACTTCTGGGTGTTAAACCCGGAAGTCCCTCTGCCCGGCAGCATCGCAAAGGACAGCTCTCATCGAGAGAGCTGTTCTTTGCGATATTCTTAGTACATGCCGTGGTAATTAACCGCGGTATGTACGCGAATTCTGGGGGAATGTACAGCATCGGCGATGTCGCTGATGATACATCTCCCCCTAACCCTCCCCACTTAGTGCCTAACCAGAGCCCCCCCCTAGGGGTGCCTAGCCCTAACCTCCCCCCAAAAAACGTAATGCTAACCCTGCTTACCTTCGTTCAGGCACGGGTCCTTCTTCGCCTATCTTAAGTCCCTTGTTTGGATTCCAACATCGGGAATCCAAACAGCATCGGGATTGAGATGGCAACCTCGCGCAGGCCGGTCACATAACTACATTCTTTCCAGTTTTATTATTGCTGGGGTCCTTTTATAACATTGTTATTTTATATTATTTAAATGCTCCTAGTTATACACTATAACAATGTAAAACCATTTTAATAGCAAATTACAGTTTTGTAAATGTATAAAAACATATTTTATTTTAAAATGGCACATGTGAAGTGGGACCTAAGGCCCTCATTCAGAGCCGCACGTTAACAACAGTACGCTCGTTGCGTTCCGATGTTGACTAACCGCGCATGCGTCGGTGTTACACTGCGCATGTGCGTACGGCAGATTGCGAGCTTTTTTTCTCTCGTTCCTAAAATAGCGTACAGGAAGTGACATGTCAAATGTGATTGACAGAACAGGGCGTTTTTGGGTGTTGACGGGGGTGGAGATGAAAAAACGCAGGCGTGGCGAGGCGTTTTTGGGGCGTACATACATTAGCAGATGCGAACGTCAAATGTGTTCGGACCGTCTCATACGTCACTGAAACATCCGCTTTCCCTTCAAAATGCTCGCACAGCTTAGGGTCAGGATTACTCGACCACATTGGCGATGGCCTTCTCCTCCGTCCCGGGACTCCACGATGGTGCAGCGATTAATCGCGGCTGGTCAGTAAAGTAATTAGTGTTGGATTGAAATCCGGCTTGGTATGTGTTTGGAAAGCAGTTTATTGGGATAGCACAAAAGCGTACGCAGGTGGAAATCAGAGCTGCTAATGTCATGATTACACAATCAATTAGCGTACATTTTTGGGGTTTTATTTTGGCCACAATTTGTTGGTTATGGCCTATTGTAACAATAATGTCATCATCTTTTAATTAGCTCCCCTTTTTTTTGGTTTACTGTGGAATTTGCATCGCTATGTGTTTTTTGAAACGTTCCTTAAAGAGGCCTTTTTTTTTTTTTAAGAGGGTCAGTTTTTGCCTTTAGGGCCAGGATTAAATGTAACCCATTTGTACAATAATGTCACAATACAATGTCAGTGTTTTGTTTTTAATTTATTGTTTAAACACAAACAAATTGGCCTAATATTTTGTTGCCTTTTTTTGTGGCCAAGATATTTGATCCAAAAAAAAAAAAACCATAACTGCTAACATAAGCGTAAATACAAAATTTAAAAACATTTCACAAGAAAGGAGAGGGAAGTTTTGACCAGAAAGGAATATGAGCCAAGCACAGAAGGAGTGTGGGAAAAGTCGCCATTGCTGTCACCGTTTTCTCGCCCGTTTGGCTGGGTGAGGGTGGGCGCCAGACCGGGTCCGGGATGCCATCGGGCTGGCCTGTCCAGAGGCAGATGTTGTGGCCTCTGGACTAGGCACAGGGCTAGGCACATTTGGAGGATTGCCTGATGTTGTGCCAGAGGTGGAGGATCCGGATGTTCCGGCAGGAAGGGAGGTCGGCTCCACCATGTGCTGGCGAACGAGCTGCTCCAGGGCATCGGCGATGCGGATGTTGGCCCTGGTATTTTCCGCCAGGGCCTGAGCAATGGTCACGTTGGCCGCAGCATTTTGCTCCAGGGCCTCAGCCACCCGTATCAGACTGGCGTCCATCCTCTGCAGAATCTCCGTATGGCAATCCGATTTAAAATTGAGTTCTGTGAGGAGGCCCACTGCCTGCGAGGGGGCACGCCCTGGACTGGCTTCTGCAGGGTCCTCAGCCGGATGTACTGGTTCCTCCCCTGCAGAGCCAGCAGAAATTCTGCGGCCAAGGCTCCCCTCTGGAGCAGACTCATCCGCCTCTGTCTCTGTTAGGAAATTGGAGAAAAGACTCACATTAGAATCTACATATTGGCACAATAGCATTTCAGAGTTGGTGACATCACAAGACTTACCTTGGCCAACATGAGGAGCCGCAAAGTCTGGCATGTCCGTATCCATGTTGGACACGCCAAACACCTCCACAGCCTGCACACACCCCTGTGCCATCTCTTCTAAGTCTGTCAACTCCAATGACACAGGGGTGGGACCCCCACCTGTCCCCCTTGCATGCCTAGCCCTGTCGGCAAGTTTTTGCTTGAGACGATATTTGAAGTCTGCCCATTATCCTTTTTTTTACAATGGGGTTTGTTTATAGGATGGGAAAGTGTTTACTTACCGCCGTTTGACATCCCGGGCTAGACGGACATAATCACCCACCCTATTGACAGCAACGGCGACCTCCTCCCACATTCTCCACTTCTGGCTTTGGCTCATATTCCTGGCTGCCTGGGGCAGGATGTCAACGCACTTCTGGATCAAAACCTCCATCTCCTTGCTTGTGAAATGTGGCTGCCTTTTTTTTTTGGCAGCTTTGGCGGGTTGACTGGGGCCAGCAGTCTCTTCCATGTCATCCTCCTCACCTATTTGGGTAAATATGCAGATTTAGCCACTTCACAACTTGCACAATATTATGTTTTAAAAGAATCATTGAGACAAAATGCATGAAGGCCTTACCGCCGGAATTTTGCCCATTGTTTCCCTGGTTTGAAGCCATGTCTCTGCTTCCAGCATGAAATCATCCAGAAATTCTATGTGATTTCGTGACGTATTTATACATGCGTCCTTAGTTTGCGGCCGCATCATTGATTGTGCGTCCCTATGATTCATCCTTAATTTGTGCGGGAAAATAAACACTATTTATGGCTTGGTGTGTGTGGAGTCGAGGTGGGGTTGTTGGAGTGTTGTCGGTTAAGTTGTTTGGATTTGGTTGTTTGCGGTTGGAGGATTTGGCAGAGTTGGTTTTTTGTTTGTTTTTGCTACATTTCTTTTGTTTTTCCGTTCGCATTTTTTTCATTTTTTCCACATCCTTTCCTGATTTGGTAAGTTTTGTGCAGTCAAATTTGTGGCCAATTGGTGTATTCTTCTGTTTTGTGGTTAGTTAATTTTTTTAACACTCATTTCATCTTTTTTAGTTTTTTTGGGTTTTCGGACCCAAAGAAGTTTTTTTGGGAAATCTTATATATTCGAGTTGGGTAAGTCCATTTTTTGTCTTGCATTTGCAAATTAATTACCGCATTTTTGACTGTTGGTGTAGTGACTTGCATTTGCGAATTAATTACCGCATTTTTGACTGTTGGTGTAGTGACTTGCATTTGCGAATTAATTACCGCATTTTTGACTGTTGGTGTAGTGACTTGCATTTGCGAATTAATTACCGCATTTTTGACTGTTGGTGTAGTGACTTGCATTTGCGAATTAATTACCGCATTTTTGACTGTTGGTGTAGTGACTTGCATTTGCGAATTAATTACCGCATTTTTGACTGTTGGTGTAGTGACTTGCATTTGCGAATTAATTACCGCATTTTTGACTGTTGGTGTAGTGACTTGCATTTGCGAAATAATTAACGCATTTTTGGCGGCTTATTCATCATGTAATCCAGTTTTGCTTTTCCCTTTTCCATTTTTTGGGTCCATTTGAACCCTATTTGACGTACGGTGTGCAATGTCGTTTTCATCGATGGCCAAATGTGTGTTTCCGCTATTTTCTGTGTTGGCTTGCAACAATTTGAATAAAAAAAAAACACCCTCTAAATTTTTGAAGTCTCATTGTTGGCTTTTTTACAGTTTATACGTATCATGACAATACCCCGGCATGTAAGCAGCTATGGATGGTATCAGAAAGCTAAGTTGTTTTTTGTTACTTTTGGGGTGGGTCAAAAGCCTTACATTGTAAACTTTGAATTTCAGGTAGATCTGGGGCGAATTGTTCTGGCCCTGCTCCCGGAAGACGACCAACCTCAAACTTGTCCCAGGCGTAGGCATCGTAGGCATGCAAGGCCCCAGATATTTCGAACACGTGCCACCCTTTTTGGAATGCCCGATGATGAGGTTTTAAGACGCTACCGTCTACCTCCCAAAATCATCATAGACACTCTCTCATTAATAGAAAGTGATCTTGAGCGGCAAATTGACAGTCCAACAGCAATACCACCACTGACGCAATTTATGGCGGTGTTACATTTCTGTGCCTCAGGATCGTTTCAAACAACGGTGGGAATAGTGGCGGGCATCTCCCAATCCTCCTTTTCCAGGATCCTGAGGGCAGTGATGGAGGCACTTTTCAAGCACCTCCATCATTTTATTAAAATGCCTTTGGATATGGGTGCCCTTAGTGTGGCCAAGGCCAATTTTTACCAAATAGCTGGCTTCCCACACATCATAGGGGTTGTGGATGGTACTCACATACCACTTCAGCCTCCAGCACGGCTGGAGGCAATATTTAGAAACAGGAAACACTATCACTCCCTGAATGTAATGGTGGTATGTGATGCCTCCCTCCAGATCCTGTCCCTGAATGCTAAATTACCCGGAAGTGCTCATGACTCCTTCGTCATCCGGCAATCAGGGATATGGCAGAAATTAACCAACCTACAAGCTGGTGATGCGTGGCTTCTGGGTAAGTGGAGACCTTTAGTACATAACAATGTTAAGCTTGATACACAGTGTTCCTGATGTGGTCTATTTTTGTTCACAGGAGACAGTGGATACCCTTGCATGTCCTGGCTGCTCACTCCTTATTTGGCTCCCACACCAGGGCCACAAAGTGCGTATAATTCCGCACTTACAGCTACCAGGCAAGTGGTGGAGCGCTGTATTGGCCTTTTAAAAGGCCGATTCAGATGCCTCCACCGCTCTGGTGGCGAGCTCATGTATGTGCCGGATATGGTGTCGAAAATTGTGGTCCTGTGTGGGATATTTCACAACATTGCCATAAGGAGTGGTGTCCCAATGCAGCCAGAGGATGCCTTACCTGAGGATGGCCCCCCCGAGGTTGGTCGAAGGTCAGTATGTGGGGGGGCCATACGCGATGATGTGGTGGCCAGATTTTTTAGGTAAGTTTGAACAAAACTCCAGTGTTTATACCTAATGTGTTTGTGTTTTTTGGCGAACATCTAATTTATTTTTATTTTTCTCACCATCTTCTGTTTGTTCACATAATCTTTGGCACTCCAACGCTCACTACTTCCTGCTACCCTTACCAAACCTGGATCTGGTCCTTTTGGGCATATATTCTGGAACCCATATCGCAACGCCATGTTTGTGGAATCATGTTGGCATGGTCCTTCGTCAACCAGTTCTTGATTTTGTGTTTTTATTTAATTATTTCTTGGTATGTGTTGTATTTGAATTTATCACTGTGTATTTTTTTTGGGAGTGACCACTTTGTTTTCTCTGTTATGTTGTGAATAAATGTTTGAAGAGTGAAATGGTCTTCCTTTTTTGGAACGTTAACAGCAAGTGTAACCAGGTTAACACAAGTTACATTTGACTAAGGGGTAAACCAGTACTGACGCCAGTTGAGCTAAACTGAAATATGTTTTCAGCTTCCCAATCCACACCAAAAGGAAGCCTGGCCCAACCTTGGGATTTGTAAGATTGGCCTAAGCAGCTTGCGCACCAAGTAGGAACCTGGAAAATGTAGAAATATGTAATTGACACTACACCCAAAAAGGGAAATTACATTGTTACTGTTATGTGTTTCTTGTGTCTGTTTGACATACAAAGACAAAACACAATCTAACTTTTAAAAAAGGGAAATCCTTGCAGGAACAGTCTACTTATGTCAGGCTAAACTATCTTGGTTTTGGTTTTTAAAAATGAGCCACAACGTATATTTGTCTTAATAAATTTAATTGGAAAATAGAACCAAAATAAAAAAACTAATGCCGAAGGAGGCCAGACAGCCGGTCGAGGGCCACCAGAATGCCGATGACATGTTGGCGCATCTGCCCCACAACATCCGCCACCTCTTGCCGACGCCTCTGTTCCTCTGTGGGTGAGAAAAGTGTGTGGGTTAATACAACAATAGGGAATCCACAGAAAAATAAAAAAAAAGAACCAAATCACTCCTAAACCCAAAAACAAAAATAAAAAGGGTGGGCTGGCAAAAATACAAGGCCTAGGTACAAATTCCCACAGGTATGATATGTGTATGTTTAAATCACCAGGAAGAGGTAAAGGCAAACCTTCACAATCAACAAAAGTCAAGCCACAAAAACACGAAGAAAGGCACGACACATGATTACATACAAACAGTTTGTGCTTTAAAAAAAAAAAAAAAAAAACATACCGGGAGACAAAACGGGAGCTCCGGCCAAACCTCCATGATCCTCCTCGGAGGATCCGTCATTCCCCAAAGAATGGGGCGGAGTTATGCTGGACTCCGGGGAGGGGGTAATTGGAAGAGGGGTGGGTGGAGGAGAGGGGGAAGTGGGACGGAGGGGAAGGAGGCCCGACATTTCCGGGAGAGGGTCTGGGAAGGATGGGGAGGAGTGGGGAATAGGGGAAAGATTTGGGGTGGAGTGTTGGCTGGGGGTTGGGGAGAGTGGGCGGGCTGTCCCCCTAAAATATGTCAAAGAAATTGCGTATAGTTTATGGACAAATCCGGGCAACCAAACTATAAAAAAAAAAAATTAAACAAAACAAAAAAAAAAATAGCAGTAGAATTAAAAAATCAGAAATAGAGGGGAAACATGCAGACGCAGATATGAGTACAAATAATAAATAGAACAGACAGGAAAACATGCACACGCAGATATGAGTACAAATAATAAATAGAACAGACAGGAAAACATGCAGACGCAGATATGAGTACAAATAATAAATAGAACAGACAGGAAAACATGCACACGCAGATATGAGTACAAATAATAAATAGAACAGACAGGAAAACATGCACACGCAGAAATGAGTACAAATAATAAATAGAACAGACAGGAAAACATGCACACGCAGTTTGCCCCACAAACACAAACATTAAAACCACAATACATAACACTTACTTGCCAGGATCTGCATGCGAAAGCATGCCAGCAAGCGGGGCGTTCGCCGTTGCAGGTCGGACCACCTGCGCTCCAGCTGCCCGATGTTGCGGCGTGAGCCGAAGGACCGCAGGCGGGACCGTACCTCCGCATACGCGGAGCGCTTCTGCCGGTTGGTCATGGGTTGAGGCTGGCTGGTGATCCGGCGATCCATGACCTCCGTAAGCACCAGCAGCTCGCGCCTGGTGAATGCGGAGGCTCTCATGATGGCAATGGTGTTTTTCTTAAAAATCATTTTTGATAAAGTGTGTAAAATTTTCTGATTGGCTAATGTATTTTGGAAATTAACAGGAGCAATTTTATTGGTTAGTGTATGAGTCATGTGTTCGACAGGGCCAGAAATCTCTGGAGAGTTAGGATAGGCTTGATGCAGTGACATGCGTAAGCAAATTTAAATAAAGAAATGAACCCAGGGAAATATGCGGGGATCCACAGCAATAGTACAATTGTTTAATTGTGGTTCACATGTTTTTTGAACAATAAAAGCGAATGTTTCATCCGTACGTATTCTGCGGGTAAACACAAACACGGACAAGAGTAAAGTTTCTTGCATTGTGTTGAAAAAAAACAAACAATTAAGCTAATTGATACATTGATTGGCATGATACGATTGATGGAGGTAGGCAGAATAAAGGAGCAGGTAATCGACATCTGACAAGGCCACTTCCTGTTTATACTTGTGCGTGCGTTCCTTTCAAGCCATTTCGGGGATGTACGCTCGCTATTTTGTACGCTCGTTAGTTAGAGGAGGGGTCGTCAGAGTTTTGGGAGGAATTTTAGATGCGAACGAAAATACGAGCGAGCCATTGAATTTAAATATTTTTGTACGTACGCCTAACGTACGTGCGCCCGCTTGCGAGTGGGTCTGAATGAGGGCCTAAGGCAGATTGCATAGTATAAATTGCGTGACTTTGCTTTTCTCTCATGCACAAAGAGAATGCTAGCATATGCACGCATGCTTGCTTGTACATAACTAACAATTCCTAATACTTACGACTGAAAAGGCAAAACAAACAACAGAGGGCCTATGGAAAGCAACTGTGAATGTAATAGCGATTATGCATGCAGTTCAACTGCGTTAGTATGCGTTCGCAATGGCGCTGCTGTACTACAGAAGGACAGCCACTTTACCTTACACACATACGTAATGTTTAGCAAGACTGCGAAACCATCGGTACAATCGAGTACCATCGCAGCCTCACGCACATTTGCACAAGCTCTGAAATTACTAACTTCCACGTACGCAATCAAGCCTCACGCAAGTGGCTAATTTATGCATGCTCCTGCAATGGCATTGAAAGGCACTGGCACACCTGTGTTTCGCCGACCACCCCCCTGTCACCACCCACAAATGGCACTTCCTGTCAATCACTCTGCGATGGGTCTGCGTAGCCGCCGGGATCCCAGTCCCGGTCGTAATGGCTGGTTCACACATGCGCACTGCGATGCATAGGGCCGTAACTAGGGTGGATCGACCTGTGCCATGGCACAGGTCACTGCACCGCAGGGGGCGCTGTTTGGGCCTGTCAGTTTTCCTGTTTATTATCATTCTCACTTGTAGCTTCCTCTTCTTCTATTCCTAGCATCTCCTGGCCTCCCCTATCTCGTCCCTGGCCCTTTTTCAGGTGCACTATCTTATGTCCCTATTTAAAAAATGGGAGGAGGGGGACGCCAATGCTTGCTCTGGCACAGGGCACCAAAAAGTCTAGTTACAGCTCTGGCGATGCATATGCATGCACATTACACAACAATTGGCCAATAGCATGTGTATTAGCAACTGTGTTCCTTCCTGAATCAGGCCCAAAGTCCTAGATTGTTTGGAGGTATGGGCAAATACAGTTTACGCAATTTTGAATAGATGCACATCAGCATTATCATTTACAGGTGGTCTAGTGCAGGTGTAAATAGCTGACAGTTATGATGGAAACAAGCACCGTTACCTTATAACTCCTGATTAGTTGCTTGCAGAATCACTGATACAACTGATACCACTTCCCTCATTGATCGCCGATGTATTATATGAACAAGATCATGCTTCATTGTGTGAGTTTTGCAGTCACAATGCAGTTCTTTACATACTGAACCTCTACAGAACTGCAGTGTGGCTACAACACTTACACAACTAAGCACGATAATTGTTTTTTTTCTTTTATTTACACTGATCAGCTTATGAGTTTATTTATAGCAAATTGTCAATATGAGTTTATGTCTAGGGAATTGAGTTGCAATTATTTTTGGCTAGGCTTTTAGTGATTATGTATGCTTAGCATGCTAATCTATCACATGTCTTTTTAGCTAACATTATGGATTTTTTATTGTAAATAATGTCATCTTATATTGATATTAGGGATGTGCGCCGACCCCTGTGTTCTGGTCTTGGTTTTGGATTTGGATCTGTATCTTCTTCAAGGTTTTGGATCTGGATTTGGTTTTGCAAAACCACCCTCAAGTGTTTTGGTTTTGGATGTGGATTTTTTTTTTTTTCAAATAGATAAAAAGTTTTAAATACAGCTAAAATCATGTAATTTATGCAATCCAAAACCCGAAATTCGGATTTAAAATCCGAATTCCGAACTGCAAAAAGATTAGAACCGCGACCCAGATTTACCCGATTCTCCTCAGGAGATCAGAACAGCGACTCGGATTTACCTGGATTCACGAAATTCGGGTGGATTCGGATTTCTTTAGAACCGAACCGCACATCTCTACTTGATATTGTTTTGAATAAAGGTAGTCATTGAGCAGATTTATGAACTTCTCAAAGCCTGTTTTATACCTTGACCAGATGATGGATCCCTCATGTATGCATCCGATGTGGTATGCGGTATTTTCCGCAACATTGCAGTTAGAAACTCTGTGCCTTCTGCGTATGAGGTTGTGGTTGCTGGTCAGGAGGGAGATAATGTCAACCTACACAGAACTTTTACCCTCTCAAAATCTGAGCTTCGGAGAGTATGTGATTTAACAATAATTCTGTCATAATTACAATATAAAAAAAAATAACAAACATACTGTATTCTGAAACACAAATATTGTATTTTGTCCCATTTTATGTTTGGCACTAACCATATGCTAAATAATTACCTGAACCATATTAATTAATTTGTGATAACACAATTAGGTAAACATGTTGCATGAAAATGTGGCTGCTATGTACAGTATTTATAAAATGTATTGCTTATCTTTACTGAGAACATATACATGGTTTCATTTACTCTCTATTAAAGACAAAATACTAGTAGAACTTGATTAATAATTATCTTTTTATATTATATATGTGCATAAATTAATTAGGTTTGTTTTATGCAATTCTATCCCTCAGGACCAATGATAGACATTGGACCCCACATCAACCAATAGGTGTGGGGCAGCACTGGGGGCTGCTGGTGCAGATGTTGTGGTGTATTCTCCCTCACACTCACCAAGGTCCTAAGTGTGCTAGAACCATCCAATTGAATAGGGCCACCAGGTATATTTCAACCCTCTCTTTAGCTCATATGATACAATCCTTCAACTCCTTGTTTGCACACATATTGTGGGTCTTTGCAAAGTTTCTATTTATTGTAGCCTGGAGACACATAGGGGCATATTCAATAGGCTGCGAGAATAGCAAAAAACCCGCACATGCAAGGTTTTTCCTGCTGGTGCAGGTTTTTGGCTATTCTGTTAGGTGTGTGGTTTTTTATTAAACACGTGTCAGGAGGTTTTTTTCCATGCACTACTTTGTACTCACTATTTTGTGTAACGTGAACTTTTTTGTGACCAGCTCGGCATCAGGTCCTAAGAGTTATTAATGATGCTGAAAAAGTGTAAATGTGCAGGAACCCATAGCAACCAGTCATTTGTACTTGTAGTCTATCCTCGCTAAGATTAATAAAAACTAGTAGTCTTAGACAAATACGTGAAATAAATACATTAAGGTATCAATATACACTATGTAGACAAAAGTAATGTGACACTCGCGTAAGCGTAATGCAAACCATGCATACCATTGCACACAAGTTCCAAATGGACACTAATGTGGTGGTTTCGACAAGAACTCATTGCAGGAAGGCCCATGCACTTGCAGTTCTACGGATACACAAAATGTTTTTATCAGGACGACAATGCCACCATGTTTCCAGGGTGACGCTGGACTGGTATACAGAAAATTCGGTAACCCGGATGGAGTGGCCAACTCAGAGTCCAGATCTTAACCTCTTTTAGAACCTCTTGGACAAATTGGAGTTATGGGTGCATTCTAGGCTGACTCAACCTACTTCAGTGTCACAGTTGGTCACTGTACTTAAGGCGGAATGGCAAAACATACCGCCTGCTGTTGTCCATGAATTTATGGACAGTTTGCCAAGAAGGGTGTCTGCAGTAATCACTGCATGTGGTGGACCTGCAAAGTACTGACATCAATAAAATCTTGTTGATCTATTTGCTGTCAGTGTCCAATCACTTTTGTCTACATAGTGTATAAATCACATAACTATAGCCACTGTGATCTCTTTAAGTACAGGCATTCAGTATAATTAATAAATAGATAGAAAATAGGTTCTGTGACTGATTGGATATAGTTTTTATCTAGCTGGATTTACAGTAGCTACCAATAGAACCTTTGTTGTTTAGATATGCCAGATATTAAAGTAATGGATTTGCCACTGTGATAAGTCACCCATTGTTTGAATCTTACATTATGCTAATTAACTCACTTAACTACTAACTAGAAATAACCACACGGACACCTATGTGGAATTAAAAGAGGACACAGCCAAAATTTATTGATCAAATTGTAATTAGAAATATGGTGGCAGTAAAAAAGCAGGGCTCTGAGGCCACAACCCAACAAATATATATAACTAAATAAAAAGAGGTGGATCCCAGCCCGGCTCAAACTGGCCTGAGGCAGAACCATTCTCCCTTAATTGGCACAGCATTGACCTCTCCTTAAGATGATGGCCCAGTCCCACCCTAAGGGGAATGACCAACTTGCCACAATCAAGAGGAAAATGCTACCCAGGCACTCTTACGCTATTATAGGCCGCTTATGAGCACTGCTTCCCGCCAAAGATTGTTTCAAAGGGCCAAGCCCCGTCACCCATCAGGAAATAATCGCACTTCCAAGAAAACAGCAAGGTTTGTAATAGAACACTCTAGAACTGCGTCCGTGAGGTGTACCCCATTGGGCCTATAAAAACTTCTTTCTTCGTAATGGTGCCATATAATATGCCTACCCAATAATGACTGGACTGGATATTACCGCCAGATTACCCTACTGCTGGCCATCTCTAGTAGACTATTAGCAGATCCTGCCTAAGAGCAAGTATAAGTACCCAGATCATTGCCCCCCAAATGTATGACCAACCAACCGGGGGTCCCAAATCTGGCTGCTGCTGTCCATAAAACATCTAATAAAGGCCACCCCAGCGCATGCCTCTAAAACTTAGCCACTGAATATTATTAGTACTGAACAATTACGGGGCCTGAAACGCTAAAAGATGCTTATTAGCCCAATAGATAAATGAGTGTCCCACGAACCACCCCTGACAGTTAGCATTCCTGGAAACCTGCAAAAAGGGGGTTAATCACGTCTGGATATGCTTCACAATTTATTGAAAACAGCTTTGCCAAGGGAAGGAAAAAAATAGTTGGGTGACCCAGCTGAAGGTGAAAAACATAAAACCTCTGTGAGGGCAAAACTGAAAACCCCCTCAAACTCCAAAGCGGCAGTAGGCATAAGGCCCCTGGATTTCCCAACAAACTTGCAGGAAGCGCTGCTAACTATGCAACTTTTCCCCCCGCAACTAAATTCTTGTAGGCTGACGACTACCATCGACCTAAATGAATTAAGGCATTAATGGAAACACCTGAAGCTACCATGCAGGTTGCTGCGGCAATCCTGTAAATGTATACCAAACTAATCTAGCAGCAAATCTAACGCAATCAAACAGTTGGGAAAGAATCTTGTAAAATGAAACCTGGATAATGCTGGCTGAGTGTCGTGGATGAGCCAGTGTTCGCTGCCTGGGGGCCGTAACCTATCAATGCCCAGTCCAACCCACTGGATCGATGAAATTGTGTGCATGAGCTGGGATAGAGGTCCACAACCCTTAGCGAGCTGATCAGTTTTAAATCTATGTATACGACACAATAAAAAGTTATACTGATTCCACAATTAGAAGTTATTCTCAAACAACCACCAGGGGATGTCAAACTGATTATATTGGATAACAACTCACCAATTATAAATGACCTTAAATAAGCTAACTAAAATTCTAAACTAATGAGTTGTGCCTCTGAATTATCCTATGCAATCCCAATACTGCAACTGTCAGCTCCTTTAGAATAGATAGACCAATAGGTCATCCCAAAATCACCTAGAATGAGGTGCTCCACCCCTGATTTCAACAAATAAAAACCATCTGCTCGTGACCGACATACCAGGATACTTTGGGAAATAAGAAAATGCTAGTCAGAGCTTCCGACATGGCCGCTTTGGAATGACTTCGCTCATGCCATTTCTAAATGATTCTAACATGTACAGTAGTCATGGAATGGCGTACCTCCCTTGCCCTTGTAAGCCAAGAAACCTTGCTAGACATTACAAGACATTGGCTAAATATAGAATACAGCATACATGGAGCCAACTCATCAATAAAAACTGCTCAAATGCCGGCGCAACAACCAGCCGATATGAACAGGACAGGGTAAGCCGTGTATATCAGCAAAAGGGAGGGGCCAGCGCCCGAAAACCATGCCAGGGCCAATGAGACAAGGACATCTGTTATTCCATTCTCCATGCCTTGAACGTGATATTTCATAAAATCTATGCTACTGCGCAAACACACAAAAGGTGAAAAATTGCCTCAGCAAACGCAAAGCCGAAAGGGACTCAGCCCTGTAAATATTGCTAGTATGAACTACACCTAAAATAATCTCTGCAAAAAACACAATCCACCTGTTGCTGGGTTTGGTAGCCCAGATTCCAACTGCAACCATGATTGGAATAAACTCCAAAAAACAGCATACTGGCAGTTAGATCCTGCCACCTCCGTGAATCCAGCCAAGGTCCCACGCACCATTCGCCGTCCGATATGCCCCAAAACTCACGTAACTAGATGCATCCTAAAAGAGCTGAAGGCCATAATTGTCCACCAGAGCTGGTAGCCAATTCTAACTCCACTGAAATCCCGAAAAATTAACAACCAAAACATGCAGACAGAGCTGGCCCTAACCAATTTGGTGCCCTAGGCAAGATTTTGGCTGATGCCCCCTAGCAGATAATCCCACCACCAATCAGTGTTTAAGGGCCTGATTCAGAGATGCACGCTGATGCGATCGCAACTGCATTTCCGTATGCAACGCAGTTGCAAAAATAATATGCAAATGTTAACAAAGATCACCCGAGCATAAAGACGCCCACTACTGCCTTCTCACCTGCATGCGACTACGCATACCCATGTAAACATTGGTACCATCGAAGTTCATCGGCGGCCATTTTACCCTTGTGGCAGGTCTGACTGCCGCAGGCCAGGGAGCTCTTCTGCCACGCAAAGCTCCCTATGCAATTGTAGTGACTAATTCGTCCACGCCCATGTAACAGCGTTCAAACGGCCAGGCATGCCTGCGTTTCGCTAACCACCCCCTGTCAACACGCCCAAACAGTCACTTCCTGTCAATCAATCTGCAATGGGCCTTCGTGGTCTGCGTGAACGCAGGGCTATTGCACTGCTGCCTTCACACACGCAGTGCGATGCATATGCTTGCGCAATGGCAAACAATTGCTCAATCTGCATACAATTTGCAGTTGCGTTCATCTCTGAATCAGGCCCTAAATGCGGAACCCAAAAATATGCACATTGGTGAATTACTTATGTTTTCTATGTATGGGTCCAGCTGGCGCGCAAGCAGGGGGAGTTTCTGAGAACCTAGAAAGCCCCCAGCCCGCAGATCTATCGCCACAATTGAACAAAATGTTTTTTAGGTAGACGGAGGAGCTCAGACAGCTGTACCAGTAATGCGGCTGCAGTTAGCTGCCTCCTCATATCCACATGACTGAGAGGCTGGCTGAATCTAGGGGGAGCTGTTCCTCCATTCCCATGGGGCTTTGATGGTAACCCATTGACTCACCACCTTCCACTCTGTCCCGATAGCTGCAGGTGTGCATCTGAGTGCCGTGGGGAGCGTATTTTATAAAATGATAGGCAGCTGTGTTGATTTGCATGTGTGAATGTTTTTAAGTAAAGAGTCTATTTGTGTGTCCTGGAGGGGGTCTGGTTAAGTGTAGTGATGTGGGATATTGTAAAAAGAAAGAGGGAGAGGTATAAGGACAGGATAAAGGGGACCTGATAAACAGGGTGTAATGAATATTAAATGCAGAGGGGACTGTCAGGATAGAGGAGGGTAGGGGGCTTGACAGGGTGTGATGAATATTAAATGCAGAGGGGACTGTCAGGATAGAGGGGGGTAGGGGGCATGACAGGGTGTGATGAATATTAAATGCAGAGGGGACTATCACGATAGAGGGGGGTAGGGGGCATGACAGTTTGTTATGAATATTACATGCAGAGTAGAATAAGCAGGAACACCCTGACCTCAGCAAAATCTCTTCAGTCACAATGGAATTTATGCAAAATAGACACTTAAAAAAAACATACATGCAAGTTCTAATGGTCTACCTCTTTCCTTTACTTCTGTCTTCCTGCTCAAGCAGTTATCTGTTCAGTTTTATTTCACTCATTCTTCTGTCCCCTCTGTCTGCTCTCTTCTAAGCTGCAGCATGCAGGCTGACTGGGAGATCCGACGTGATGACACATGACCCTGATGTTGCTGTAGCCTCTGAATCACTCCCTGGCGTACAGCAAGCAGAGCGATGCAGGGAGCTCAGGGTCACAGGACCTCATTCAGAGTCGGTCGTTGAGGCCGCATTATCGTAAGGGAAATGGGGCCGGATATGCAAATGATGCACTCACAAGTTGCGTCCTTAAGATCGGATCGTTAGCTGGCCGACCAAGGGGAGGATGCGGCCGTAAGACAAATAATACGCCCCCATCTCGTACGCATTACACGTCATCTCCGGCCATATAAGGATTAATCGAGACCATCGGTAACCATCGGAACTGGTCGTAGAGCTTAAGGTTGACCATACCCTCTCTTAAGTACTACGATCAGGTCAGTGTACAAACCACCCATGTCACGTGTGCCATGACACTACTTTGTTAATTATGCACTCCCATAAAACGCCGTTCGCATAATTAGGCATGCCTGTGTTCGGATCTCCACTCCCCCATTTTCAAGCACCTTCCCCTGTTACCACCCACAAACGCCTCATTCTGTCACTCACACTACTGACCTGGCTGTGTTCAAGGAGAGAGAAATTTCTGATCGTAGCAGCTAGTTTGCGAACGCGCATTGCAAACTTTACGCATGCACAGTTTAGCGAACATCGGTGGCATACGACTGTGCGGCCGCAACGACCGACTCTGAATGAGGTCCACAGTCTCTCCATCTCCCATTTGCAGCTTCTGTCAGAATGTGTGTGCTATAAGAGATAGACAAAAATTAGTTAGACAATGTCTAGATCTACCCCAGTTGTTAGACAGTCAATAGATCAACAGGTACAAAAGGTCGACAGGTACAAAAGGTCGACAGGGTCAAAAGGTCGACATGGAAAAGGTCGATGCGAAAATGGTCGACACATTTTTTTACAATTTTTTTGCGTAAATACCATTCAGCCACTTGCTTCGCTCGCCACATGGATTTATTCCCCTCCATGCCCACTTGGATGGTAGGGAATGACGTTGGATGGTAGGGAAGGACGTTGGACACTGGCTCATCTTAAGTGCCTAACCTTAAACCAAAATTAAAAAAAAAAAAAAGTTGATCATTTTTGTGTTGACCTTTTTCATATCGACCTTTTGACCCTGTCGACCATTTGTACCTGTCGACCTTCTTACATGTCGACCTTTAGTGTGTTCACCTTTTGTAACTGTCGACCTTTTGTACCTGTCGACCTTTTGTACCAGTCGATCTATTGACTGTCTAACAACTGGGGTCGATCTAGACATTGTCTAACTAATTACTGTCTATCTACAGTCTGGTCCCCATCAGAATGATCAGGTCAGAAGCTGCAGCAGGGGGAGAGAGATTAAGAACCTGAGCTCCCTGCATTGTGGTCCGCCCATCGGAATTAATAATTATATCATCCAGCCTCAGTGGTGCCCCCCCTGCTCAGATGCTGTCCTATGCATTTGCTTATTCTGCCTATGCCTAGGGTCGGCTCTGCATGAAGATCTTCCCACAAGTCCTGAGACAAAAATGGTGAGATATTGTAATCCTGGCTATGGCACGTTCCAAACGGCTACAAAATTTTCTGGCCGTGGGTATTACACTACAAACAATGGCCATGATTCAGAGCCGGACACTCTGACAGAGTGCTCAATCTGAATCAGGGCCGTCCTTCTAAATTTTTAGAGCGGTCTCCTGGCCAGGAAGATGGTCCATCGTGCTTGCGACGAGACCCTTGTGGTAGGGTCTCGTTGCTGCAAGCCCTGGAGTGCTTTCAGCTCTGCAAAAAAAATGGTAGTTGCTCAGATCAGCTTAATTGCATAACACAGGTGCTTGTAAAGGGCGGGGTTTACACTGAACGCAGAAAAAGAAAAAAAACAGATTTGCCCCAGCACACTGCAGCAAAAACAATACTTAAATCCTACATGATAATAGCGATTCAGAGGTATTAGTTACACACATTTGCAAATATATGAATAAGCACCAGGCCAATCGTCAAGGCTCCTCTATACTGGCGTCCCTAAAATTAAGGGGCTCACGTCCGGGAAGCAAGGCACCCCAAAAAAATTCCAGCCAAAGGCCATCCCCAGGGCATCACACGAAAAAGGGAAAAAAGGTGAAAGTGAAGTATAAAGAAAAGATGTGTAAAGATAAATCAATAAGTGTTAATGAAATGATAAAGAATTAAAATGACATAAATAATGAACAAACAAATAGAGAAGTGATAAAAGTATTCTATGTGAATTAAGTAGTGATGCCATGAGAAAGGCCCAGTCAGAACCCCCCTGGGGGCCACACTCCCAAACGCTCACCCCAAAATAATTATTGCTACATAATGGTAGCACTCACTCTGGGACATATAATTACAATTGATATACTGCACGATAACAGTACATATATAAGCTGAGAGCTAACTTACCTTGGAGGTACCCCAAAAAACCTCCACATGGCACTATAAGCATCAGCATCTCCTCCTAATGCTGACTGCCTTCATGCCTCTCCAAACTTGCAAAGAAAATGGTAGTTGCTCAGATCAGCTTAATTGCATAACACAGATGCTTGTAAAGGGTGGGGTTTACACTGAACACAGAAAAAAAAACAGATTTGCCCCCAGCACAATTAAGGGGCTCACATCTGAGAAGCAAGGCACCCCAAAATTAGGAGGAGATGCTGATGCTTATAGTGCCAGAGTGAGTGCTACCATTATGTAGCAATAATTATTTTGGGGTGAGCGTTGGGGAGTGGGGCCCCCGGGGGGGTTCTGACTGGGCCTTTCTCATGGCATCACCACTTAATTCACATAGAATACTTTTATCACTTCTCTATTTGTTTGTACATTATTTATGTCATTTTAATGCTTTATCATTTCATTAACACTTATTGATTTATCTTTACGCATCTTTTCTTTATACTTCACTATCACCTTTTTTCCCTTTTTCGTGTGATGCCCTGGGGATGGCCCTTGGCTGGAATTTTTTTGGGGTGCCTTGCTTCTCGGACGTGAGCCCCTTAATTTTAGGGACGCCAGTATAGAGGAGCCTTGATGATTGGCCTGGCACTTATTCATATATTTGCAAATGTGTGTAACTAATACCTCTGAATCGCTATTATCAAGTAGGATTTAAGTATTGTTTTTGCTGCAGTGTGCTGGGGGCAAATCTGTTTTTTTTTTTTTCTGTGTTCCGTGCTTTCAGCTCTATCAGAGCCGAGAGCACTCCCACTGACATCACTTGTGATGTCAGTGGGGCCGGCCCCAGATGGTAGGCATTCCCATGCCCCCAGCACGCCCACCAAAGGGGGCGTGCTATTACTCACCATCAACAGCACGCCCCCTTTGGTACGAGAACCGGAAAGACGGCTTGCCCGTCGCTATCCGGGTCTTGCGCATGCGCACGACGGAGCCGGCTCCGTTGTGCGCATGTGCACTGGGCCAACATCGTCCCGCTTGCGAGCGCTCAGCGCTTGCGAGCGGGTTTGAATCAGGCCTTATGTTCAAAAGGCCTATAAACGATTGAAATTTCTTTAGTGACACTTCCCCAATAATTTATCTATTTCACTAACTTAACCCAAAGGCAAACAACAAAGACTCAGCAAAGAGTTTATATCTATCCCCATATAGGACAAACGTGTAAGAAGGGCCCTTGGTCTTGTCGCGGAAAAACCAGAATGCTGGAAAGCACTTATCTACAGAATAAGCCTGTGCATCCCATATAATAGAAAGATCCTGGGAAAGTGGCATTAATCGGAAAGTGGATCCGATATCCACTTTAGCATGGGTTGCTCCCCTGCCAAAACTTTGTACCCTCTCCAGTGCCTCCTCAAAGGAATTGGTAAACCACTTGGCAAACTGCCGGATCGTACGCGTCTTTGACAGATTATCCCTCCGGGCAGGAAAGATGCTGGACCAATCTAAACTTGCCTGTCTCCCTCTTAGGTAAAAACCCCATAGGCGAGATGCATAACCCCCTCAAGAGGAAAGACAATAAAGGCAACACATGCACCCCAAAATAACTTCCGCTACCAATTTACACCGTACAACTTCCGGGTGATCGCGTATGGAATAAAGATTTCGTTCGGTTATGACGTATATATTGTGTGTTAAAAGCAAAAGCAAACCCATATAAAAACCCTCTAATAGAACATGCTGCATCCTCCAAAGGAGGATAACATACGAACACATCTGCGGTTCGCTCGCATTAATAGACGGGGGCACCTGATTCAATACCCCCTTGCTGCTCGTTTCATTATTCCCTCGACCCACTCTTGCACCCCCAAAAATGGCTGCATTTCTGGCCGCTGGCTGTTACCACACAGCCTGCAGATACTCCAGTACTGACGCCCGACTCCCAGTTGTACGGGCCATTTATTGAAACCCATAGCCATTACTGCGCCCGACACTTGAGGTACCGGTACAGACTGGACAGGGCTGCATCCGGGCTGTCATGGAACACTACCGGTATTTGGACTGCTCAGTGACCTCTAGCCCTAAACCTCTACATCCTTGAAGCCGAAGTGAAACACTGCCTGACCCCCCTGTGCCCTCCTGAATACTGCATGTACATCCATGGAGTCCCCGGTTTTCCCAGGAAAACTCACCATTGACCAAATCAAGTATGAACTACGGGCACCGTCCCCAAATGCAAACCTTCATCTGGCATAAGCCTTTTAGCATCTGCAGTAATGGCGAAACATGCCTACAAGCTTCCGTTTTTAATACGCTTTCTTCCTAGAAAACACAATACATGGGGGCACATACAAACTCCACACAATTAGGGTCAAGGTGGGAAATGAACCCACAAACTCTACACTGAGAGGCAGGAATGCTAACCACTATGCCATCTGTATGGCCTTAATTTCGACCTCAAAATCACTTAAGTATGGCTGCGTTCGCACCATGGACCACATACCCCTCTGCAATCGGGACCCTAGCTGCTAATACAGTACTAGATCTCTTTGGGCTTCTATGCTTACCCCTAATTGTTTGCACCAAACATCTCATGAACTTATGGAGCCTATCGGTGTATCTGTAAGAATCGGTATGTTCTGCAAAGAAAAAGAAAAATGCTGCGCAATAGGAGAACAACATGCTCACCTGATCCAGCAGAGGAAGGCCCAACCATGACCAACTGCCCATTAATGGTTGTTCCGCGATGTGCCCACCACGACTTGACTCGCCATCTGTTCAACATAGACATAGACACTTCCCGTGGAACACTGGAAGACTCTGAGATGGCAACTTAAGGACTTGAACTGATAACATGTGAGGTGGAAGCATAAGTGTGACCTCCGTCAGCTGATCAGGATGGTGAACAGTGGTAGCGGGCCCAGGATGAGGGGGGGGGAATGGTGGGTGTAGGACTGGAGCAAAGGAGGGGGGGGATTGTGCAATTGCGCTGACCTGTAGTGGCAGCTGTGAAGGCTAGTAAAACCAAGGGCTAATTGCAAAATGGGAACAGGCAGGGGGGCCATGAAAAGCTGCAGGGGGGTTGTTGGTAAAATGGGGGGGGAATGATAGGGGGGCTAGGCTGAAGCTGCATGGCTGCTGTGAAATAAGGGGACCAATCGGTGTGCAACAATGGTTAATGGTGGAACTGACAGCGTGAGCTTATCCTTGCCCATTTTCTGCATGGGAGTGATGGAACTACTAAAGGTGAGGGGGGGTGGGTATTGAGGCACATGTCGCACTTGGAGAAAGCCGCGAATGCTGTGATAGGGGTAAATTAAGTTGGTTTTCGTGGGGCAAACTGCGGTGATGGGGCATGGTGGAGGAGGGTAATGCCGGGGTTGGAAGCAGGGGGGGTAAGCGGAAAGGTACTGCTGCACTGTGGCACGGGGTGGAAGGACACAGAGGGGGTTAGACTGGAGATGGAAGTGAGGGCAGTAAAGCCACAGCTAGCAATAATACAGTGGAGCAGAGAACAGCAAAATCATTTAGAAACATTGATACTTAGCCCAGTCTGCTTCCAAAACTGGAAAAGAGGAAGTTGACTCCTCTTCCAGACTATTTATAATGAATAGTATTGGGCCCTGCCCCTTATTACAGCCATAGGCTATTATTTTGATGGACACATTCCTGGCTATGCCCCCTCCTCTCCTTTAACGCCTGGTGAACTAGCAATATTCCATCACTAAACAGGGTACTTATCTTTCCTCAAACTTATGCAAGTATTCAGATCTATTTCTATTTACTGATGTAAGATGCTGTGTTATCATAATAATTAGTCATTTGACACATAATATATTCAATGTAGGAGGGTAATTTTCAGGGGTTATATTTTATCATCTATTAATATCTGCAGATAACATTGCATAATTAATTTCAAACAAAAAAGGGATTTTGTTGCCACTTGATAAGACTGTGACTCTGATTAGTTTAATTTGAAATCACAGAAGATTTGATCAGTAATCAGATGCTCACTATAAACAGTACTGTACATTTTATTTTATGATTGCTGGAAAAAAAATTGTAAAAATGAAATGAAGAACACTTTAATAACAGAAAGGCAGCCAAATAGAACAGAATAGAAGTCAAAGATCACGGATGAATAGGCAGGTTATTTTCTTTGATCTGTGCAGTATTTCAGGCTGATGTTGTAGGTAGCATACTTGATAATATGTAGACATGTCAAGTTATAACAATTTTGGAAATAGGAGAAAAGCGTCAGTAAGAAAACCCCCACTGTCAACACTATATAAAATGTAAAAAAGTAGCTACAGATGAATCTTGCACAAATAAAGAACAGCTGCATGGAACAAAAGGTTTTGCAGGACACAATGATGTGTGAGCTTTTTTCTTCATTATCCAGTTTTTTATACAGATAACTTATAACAGAAAATTCTATTTTATGTTTTGTGCTAAAAAAAAATCATTAAGGGTCAGTTTGAGTCAAAGCAACATTTTACTTACAAACAAAATTTTCTATATTTCTTTTTATTAACTATTTGCTTCATATGTTGGTTTTCTTGTAGAAAAAGGGTTATTAAAGTGAATATTAGTATACAGCAGGGTTGGATTGGCCTACTAGGAACACGAGACAGTATGCACTGGACCGGCAAGCATTTACGTACCCCCATCCTCCCTCCCTCTCTCAAATTGATCCATGGCCTGGCTAATAGAAAAAGAGCTGCAGGGCATTAGGACCCAGTGACTTACCAGAGGTGCAAACTCTGGGGGTCATTCAGACCCGCTCGCGAGCGGCAGGACACTCGCAAGCGGGTCGATGTTTCCCACTGCGCATGCACACGACGGAGGGAGCTCCGTCATGTGCATGCGCGAGACCCGGCGAGCGACGGGCTCACCATCGCTCCGGGTCTCGCACCAAAGGGGGCGTGCTGTCGATGTTGGTGGGCGTGCCGGGGGCATGCCTGCCAGACGGAGGCGTTCCCATGGGAATGCCTACCGTCTCAAGCTGGCCCCACTGACATCACTAGTGATGTCAGTGGGAGTGATTTTGGCTCTGATAGAGCCAAAATCACTCCAGGGCTTGCGGCAGCGAGACCATACCGCAAGGTCTCCGTCGTAAGCCCGTTGGTCACGATGGTCAAGACCATCGCGACCATCATCATGGACGCTCGCTATAGCTGTGGGTGGTAACCCACAGCTATGCGAGCGTCCATGAGGACGCTCCAAAAAAAGGTAGGAGGGCCCTGATTCAGATCGAGCGCTCTGGTCAGAGCGTTAATCTCTGAATCAGGCCCTCTGTCCTGTGCTTTCTCTCTACGGACATGAGTAAAGCTGGCCACACACTAGACCAACTTGCATCCAACCAGCCAACTAGTTGATTGGTTGGAATGAAAATCTGGTAAGGTATGAAAGCAAATGACAATCAGCGATTTGCTCTCAAACGCAGGAAAATGGACAAAAACTGTTGTTTGAACAAATTGTTTAGATCAAACATTTAACAAACTTGTCTGAACTACCATTTTCATCTATTTTCTGCCATTTAGGAGCAAATTGCTGATCATCATTTACTCCCATTCCTTACCAGATTTTCATTCCAATCAATCAACTAGTTGGATGGTTGGAGGAAAATTGGTCTAGTGTGTGGCCAGCTTAACTCCCAAATGTGAGCACCTTATGGGGCACATAACTACCATGGTACAAGGGGTGCCATTGCTCAGGGCCCCCCAGCACCCAGCTGAAGGCAGCTGCTGGTTGAATTTTACTGGAGCTGGAGCAGTCTCTAAACGGGCCCCTTGGTCCAGGTAATGGATCTCTGGAGCAATACCTTTTCCCTCTGCAATTTATTACACACACTGATAATATCAACAGCTACACAAACAGGTCAGTCTTCTGTGGGGGGCTGGGGCAATTAATGTATGTTTTATTTCTTGCAAGTGGGGACCAATGTGTTTTATATTTTCCTTTTTGGGCCAATGTGTGTATTTTTTTCTGTCAGGGGCCATTGTGTTGACTTTTTTTCCTATTGGAGGCCATTGTGTTTTATTTTTTTCCTGTGGGGGGACAATGGGCCTGATTCCAATGTGGGCAAAAGCGACTGTACAATACCATCCAATTAAAATGTCAATGCAGCAGAAGGTGTCTGTAGGGAATAGAAACCTCCTGCATGCATCTGCTATCTGAGTGCAGCATCTGTAGACGTTGCTTTTCCATCACCATCACAACCATTGTGTTCGGTGCCTTCAAGTTGTCTACTCATCCTGGCCATCGGAAACCCTCTGCCTGGTACAGTAAGTCTGCGTCCAATGATGCAGTCCCTTGGCATGGCATGCCTACAAAATGGAGGGTGACACCACCCCACAAACTAAGGAGGGGCTGTGAGTAATCACACCTGCATGCTCAAACCCACAATAATCGGCTATGTATGTAAACCATCTGGTTTAAGTAAATATGTGAATCAGGCCCAATGTGTGTTTATTTTCCTGTGAGGGACAATGTATGTCTTTTTCCTGTGGAGGCCAATTTGTTTATATTTTCTTGTGCAAAGTTACTCATTTGTGCATGCATCTGAGTTTCACCTCACATGTTTACCAATGATGTTCGTACAGAGGGCCTGATTCAGACCCGCTCGTGAGTGCTGAGCTCTCGCAAGTGGGTCGATGTTGGGCCAGTGCGCATGCGCACGACGGACCCGGCTCCGTTGTGCACGTGCGTGAGACCCGGATAGCGACGGGCAAGCCATCGCTATGGGTCTCGCTACAAAGGGGGCGTGCTGTCGATGGTGAGTGACAGCACGCCCCCTTTGGTGGGCATGCCGGGGGTGTAGCTGGCCAGATGGAGGTGTTCCCATGGGAACGCCTACCATCTGGGGCCGGCCCCACTGACACCACTTGTGATGTCTGAAAGAGCCAAAAGCACTCCAGGGCTTGCGGCAGATGAGACCTTACTACAAGGGTCTCGTCGCAAGCCCGATGGTCGCGATGGTCTTGACCATCGCGACCATCTTTTTGGCCGCTCACTATAGCTGTGGGTGGTCACCCACAGCTATGTGAGTGGCCAGGAGGCCGCTCAAAAAAAACAGAGGGACGGCCCTGATTCAGAGTGAGAGCTCTGTCAGAGCGTCCGGCTCTGAATCAGGGCCAGAGTCACAGTACAGATTCAGATGCATGCACGAGGAAGTCTATTAGAAATGTGTTGTCCTTTCATGGTTGGTTACAGGGGGTTGGCTAATCAGATGTAGATATAACTTAGTATGGGTGTGTTATTGTCACACAGGTATGCTGTGGAAAATGGTTCAGTACAGATGGGCTGATTCCACATTGCACATATGTGCAATGCTGAATGCAGATTCACGATTTTCAGGACCCGCTCTACGAATGTGCAGAACGGGTCCTGTGTGATCGCACACAGGGCCTGATTCAGACCTGCTCGCAAGCGCATAGCATAGTGTCCGGAGTGCGCATGCGTGAGACCCTTACAATGAGCTCTGTCGCAACGGGTCTCGCTACAAGACAGGGTGGCTGTCGATGTTGATTGACAGCTTGCCCCGTTTTGGAGGGGGGTGGCTGCACAAACGCAGGCGTTCCCTTAGGAATGCCAGGCGTTTGTGGGCGGACATACTGACATCACTCGTGATGTCAGTAGTGGACTTCCTGCTCTATTAGAGTAGGAAGACCTCTCGGGCTTATAAGAGCTGAGACCCTACCAAAGGGTCTCCTCGCAAGCCCGATGGTCGCGATAATCGTGACCATCGCCAGGCCACTCGCAAAAGCTGTGGGTGGTCACTCACAGCTTAGCAAGCGGCCAGGAGGACAAAAAAAAAAAATCCCCTCCCTGATTCAGAATGAGCGCTCGCAAACAGGGAGCGGCTCTGAATCAGGCCCGCAGTCCCTTCCATGCATTGGCTGATTGATAGGCTGCCAGCAATCCCATAAATGAGGCACGTCTGCCCCATTTACCGGGAGTGGCAAGGACAGGGGCTGCTTCCATGGACACAGTTTCCTGGCTTTGATAACTGGCCAGCCTAAGTAAGCTGAGGCTTACTCAGCTGGCCAGCAGCCCGGCACCATCCACCATTGCAACCGATGGTCAAGATGGTGATCCCAGCCTGCGATCTCAGACGCAGTGCTGGGATCGCAAATGCAGTAGAGTGTGTCATACACATATTAGCAAGGATTGAATCTCTGGGGGTGATTCAGCTTATGTTGGAATTGCAAAGCTGCACGCAGGCAGCTTTGCAATTCCAACATAAGCTGAATCACCCCCAGAGATGCTAAATCACTCACATAGAAGGCCATAACCAGATGATCTGCACCTAGCATAGGTCTGGTGCAAGTTTATTTTTACTGTCTTTATTGAAATAGTACTGCAATACATGAATGACGCAGTAACATATGTCAACAATGGGCTGGTGCAGGTTTCAATGGAGAAACCGATGGTGGGATCTAAAGATACACTAAGCATGATTGCAGCGTCTGTAGACATTGAAAATGGGCATCTCAGGCCTTGCACATTCGGATGCACAGGTGTACACAGGGAATGGCTTTGTAGCAGCATTAGCATAAAGTCGCAGTCGCAACTGCAGCAAAATACTCAAGGAAGACCGCGACTGCATCCAACTTAGAATCAGGACCTATGAGGAGGGAGTATCCCACCCCTTGACAGACCCTACCCCCTCGACGGACCCCACCTCCATTATGGTTTTCTATCCTAAACCGTCCCTGTTATACAGTGCTACTTATCTGAGAGAAAGTTAAAAAAGTAATTTGCCTTTGCTGTCAGTTAAGTGCAGAGCATATATTCCTAACTACATTTCTCTGATGAAAACATTTTGTTTTACTGCATATATTACCGGCATTTACATTTACAAAATATGAAAAATGTGGAAAACATGAATTAAAATTATTATTTTTTTCTTTTGATAAACTGAGTAGGGGAAGAGAAACACAGGAAGGATATAAACAAATCTAATTAGACGAAATAAGCTACACAAGCAGAGAGTGAGCCCTAGCATCTTGGGATGAAGATAAAACATCAAATTTGGCTCATGTTCAAAAATGTATTCATTTGAACTGACACGTAAGCAAGTTTGGGAAAATAATCTTCCTACCACTTAATAGATAGGAACTTAATGAAGGAATGCAAAGAGGTACTTATCTACTAGCAATTTTAGAAGCTTTGCAAATAATTTAGTTTAAAGGAGAGCTATACCAATTATTACAAGTTGGACTTAATGGGAGTAAATCAGCAAGTAAATCATACATTTCCCAAAAGAAACATGCAAGGCAAATTAGAGTATTTTTCCCAGAGCCAGATTTAGACCTCATGGGGCCCTAGGCAAGATAGCAGTTTGGGGCACCCCATCCCTCAAACAATCCATAGCACTATATTTGAGTTACTGAATCATGCAAAGCATCCCTACCCAAATCCAGACCCTAACTCAACCCTAAGCTCAACCTCACCATAACCTCTAACTCTAATACCCTAACCTGCTAAACCCTACACCATCCCTAATACTCTATCCCTAATATCCCAACCAAAACACCTAATCTGACCCTAATACCCTAACCCAAACTGATACACCAACTCTAATACCCTATCCCTAATACCATAACCCAAACTAAACCTAATACCCTAAGGTTGTCCCTCTTAGTACTTTAAAGGAGGGGGGGCCTCTCCCCATTACCCATTAAATACAACACATAAGCCTGAGGAGGGCTAAGGATTAGAAGGTGGCTGCGAGGTGGCATCTGCAGTGGGGGCTGTGGTGTGGTCATGCCCAGTATTGTGTGTGACTGTGCTCAGCTAAGTACAATGATGGGAATGAGTGATCACCATTACACCCCTCCCCTTTTTTTTAACGTGCACCATAGGATTTATTTTTTATGGTAGGTGGGGAGTGGACAGGACTGCATTATAGTATAGTATTTTACAAGTACCTAACATGAAAATACCATTGTCCTGGATTGATGTACTAAAAAAACTAATAATATCATGATCATCATAATGTATATTACTATATGCTTGTAAGATAAGGCAGTTCTGTCCACCTACCAGACCCCACCTTCTATGAAAAAATAAATCCTACATAATTAAATCTATATTAGTGAGAATAATAGTGTACCCTATCTGCCTGGCTGTTGTGGTTCCCTGAGATCCGGATCCTCGGTCACTGTCTCACTCAGCCAGACTCTGCAGCTCTGCCCCGCCTGTCCCTCTGCTCCTCGCTGGGTGCTGCCACTGCGTGCCGCTGGTGGCAAGCTGCAAGCCTGGCAGTCAGTGGCAGAAGCTGCTGTGCTGGAGGTGGGCTGGAGTTGGATGGGGTTGGGCGGAGGACCCTCCTCCCCTCTCATATGCACAGTCAGTCTGTGATAGCGCTGCCACAGTGGGACTCTGGGAGTATAGACGGGTCTGCATGACATCATGACATCACGCGCTACTTGCGTAGTGCTCCTCTGGGTGCATTTTGACCAGCCAGATTTCTCAGGTAAAGGGGGCCCATCAAGGGCCCCTTGGGACTCGTGGGGCCCTAGGCGAGCACCTCAGTTACCTTGTGGGAAATCTGGCTCTGATTTTTCACATGCATAGATGGAACCGCATCTGTATGGAAAGCATATTTCCTACTAGAGATGAGCGGTTCAGATTCTGTGGAATCCGAACCGCTCCCAACATTGGGGATCCAAGTCCACCCGAACCCTGTTCGGGTGTTCACCGCCTGACTCGGATCCCCGTTCGGGGCAGAACGGCAGCCGCCTGATGTCGGATTCTCACTAGAGAATCCGACATCAGGGCTCCTATTGTGTAGGGCAGAGCGCTGTGATACCGCTTTGCCCTACACAGACACAAACACACAGCCGCCAGCAGCAGCTGTGTGTTTGTTACAGCAGCAAATGAGAGTCACACAGACTCTCATTGGCTGCTGCACGGAGGGAGCCGGCTGGAGCTCACACATGAGCTCCATCTTCCGGCTCCCTCCTCAGCGTGACAGCAGAGCGGATGGCGTGGGAGCGGGGATACAGGTAAGTTTTTATTTATATTTTTTTACTTGTGCAAGGGCCGGGGCGCTACTGGGGGGGTCTGCTACTGGGGGTGTGGGGGGGCCATACTACTGGGGGGGCCTGCTACTGGGGGGGGGCTATACTACTGGGGGGGTCTGCTACTGGGGGGGCTATACTACTGGGAGGGTCTGCTACTGGGGGGGCCATACTACTGAGGGGCCTGCTACTGGGGGGGTCTGCTACTGGGGGGGCCATACTACTGAGGGGCCTGCTACTGGGGGGGGGTCTACTACTAGGGGGGGTCTGCTACTGGGGGGGCCATACTACTGGGGGGCTTACTACTGAGGGGCATACTACTGGGGGGGCCTGCTAATGGGGGGCATACTACTGGGTGGCATGCTAATGGGGGGGCATACTACTGGGGGGCCTGCTAATGGGGGGCATACTACTGGGGGGCATTCTACTGGGGGCACTGCGTAGTGGATCCTACTACTAAGGGGACTGCATAGGGGCACCACTGCTGGGGGCATTGTGTAAAAGGGGCACTACTGTGGGCATTGTATAAAAGGGTCACTACTGTGGGCATTGTGTAAAAGGGGCAGTACTGTGTGTCATAACATAAATAAGAGACACTACTTTATGGTGTAATGTGAATCAGGCCCTATGTGCGGTGTAATGTGATTAAGATTGTGCACATTGACTCCTAGGGCTGTAGCCCACTTTGTAAACAAGTACTGTGATTCTGCTGGCCGTACCCCACTGGGTGGGTGCACTACTTTTCTTTTCTGCCACTGCTGTGTGGCAATGCGTCATAGATGTGCTTTATATTGTGGTGTCTGTGCCGCTGCTTTGTCGCTTAGTAACCAGTCAGCTCACTGCAACCTTTGGCCAATAATGTTGAAAACAATATTATAAGCTGTGATATGGTCTAAATTGACTGGAAATTAATGTTATTGAGGTTAATAATACTCTAGGAAGAAAAAAAAGACCAATTTATGTGATTTTAGCTTTTTTTGTCAATTTTTGTAAAAAAATCCAAATCCAAATCCAAAGCCAGTCACCGCAATTTGGCAAATCCAAATCCAAATCCAAAGCCGGACGACGAATTAGAACCAAATCCAAATCCGGCAAAAATGTTCTGGCGCACATCCCTAATATATACCTGGTTTCATGATAGTCATCATCATAAGGGAGCAGTTACAACTTCTCTATACTTGGTGCAATAGATTTGCCTTCTGCATTTTGTGGGAACATGACCTCACTGGACTTTTCCTACATGAGAAAGCCATGTCACACACCAGTTCCACCTCTGGTTGTAAGCATGGGTCTTACAGGCCTGGCAGGGCTAATCCCTCAGAGCACAGGGTGCAGCTGCTTTCCCAATGCCCATAATACACACACTGACTAGATTCAACTAGAGCCTCTCATTCATGTTTACCTCAAGCAACAACAATCCATGGATGTCAGTGAATAATGTCACCACTCTCAGTGAGTGTGATGAGCTGACCAGGATGTGCACAAAGGAGGAACAAGAAGAGACTTTGCTCACTAAATGGGATAGAAAATACCTTATGGTTATTAGTCCTGTCCAAACTCTGCTCAGACTGTAATGGTCTGCAGGCATAATGTGAACTGAGGGCACTGTGTGACATAATGTGAACTGGATGTACTGTTTGGTATAATGTGAGCCTGGTATGGTATAATGTGAACTAGGGGCAGAGTTAGTAGCTGGTGACAACAAAAGTGACTCTCAAATGTGTAGACAAAGAGATAAAAAAAATAACTTTGCTAAAGACTTCTTCGAGTACATGGATAAATATAGACTCTTGTGCTGATATGAAACTTGTAAACAACAAATTTTGTTCATGGAAATAATCCCAAGTATAATGTTCTGATGATTTTATTCTTCTTAATGAGTTTATGAGCTACATAAAATGAAGTGTAGTTCAAATGGTATAGTCGTAGGTTCAAACAAAGACAGAGCATTTATTTTGGAGCTTCCATTCCATATAGAGTCTTGTTATTGTCCCAAAAACTTTTTATAATATTACTATTGAAGACAATAAAAACATCATGAAAATAATATAATAGTTTAATAACTAATAATAAGTATCACAGTTTCAGAAAAATATTTTGTATTAGTTGTGACTATAAGTTGTGAGAATATAAAAAAATAAAACAAACAATGATAAAGCATAAAATAAAAGCATAGATTTTCAACATTCTCAATTCCGCAAAGTCTAAAAAGATCACTTCACACAACACTCATCCAGGACTAAACCAATTAAACAGAACATTTTTCACAAATGAGCAGATCTAGCAGAAGGTAAAACACGCACTCACAAGGATCTAGTGCAATGCATTTCATGGTATGCACTGCTTGATAAGGCAGTTACTTTAGTTCACAAAGTGGGCTCGATTCAGACCTGCTCGCTAGATGCGTTTTTTTTGTTTGTTTTTTAAAGGTAATGCGGTGCAGGTGTGTGCAGGGACTTGCTGAATGGTGATGCGGTGCAGTTGTGTGCAGGAAGTAGCTGGAGTGATAAGTGTAATTAGGTTAGGCCAATGGTGTTTTTTTTTTTTTTTTTTAAAGGTAATGCGGTGCAGGTGTGTGCAGGGACTTGCTGAATGGTGATGCGGTGCAGGAAGTAGCTGGAGTGATAAGTGTAATCAGGTTAGGCCAATGGTGTTTATTTTTTTATTTTTTGAAAGGTAATGCGGTGCAGGTGTGTGCAGGGACTTGCTGAATGGTGATGCGGTGCAGTTGTGTGCAGGGACTAGCTTGAGTGATACGTGTAATCATATTGGGCCAATGGTGTGTTTGAAAGGTAATGCGGTGTAGGTGTGTGCAAAGAATTGCTGAATGGTGATGCAGTGCAGGTGTGTGCAGGGACTAACAGGAATGATAAAAGGTGAGGTGATAGTGGTTGGGGCTGGAGTAGAGCGTGGGTGGGATGGTTGGAGATTACTTCGTTATAACGGATTTGACTTCGATGTCAATGTTGAGTCCCCTGGGGGCTAATGTTTTCAGCGTGAATATCCATCTAAGTTCCTCCTTGTTGAGGATTTTGTTATGGTCTCCACCTCTCCAGTTTTTTTGCATGTGTTTGATTCCTATGAAAGTGGTGCCTTGTGTGCTGCTATGGTGGTATTCTTTGTAGTGTACGGGTATGTTATGGCTTTCTGTTTGTTTGGTGATGTTTCTCAGATGTTCGGCAATTCTGGTTTTTAGTGGTCTGGTGGTCCTGCCTATGTATTGTTGATTGCATGGGCATTGTATGAGGTAGATTACGTTGTTAGTGTTGCATGAAATGTTCTTTAATTTTATACGTGGTGTTTGTCTGTGTGGATGAGAATGTTGTAGTGGGTGTGGTGCTTCTATATTTTAGTGTGACGCAGTTGGTACATGAGCCGCAGTGGAAGAAACCCCCTGTGAGTTTGGAGTTGTCTAGAGTGCTTTGTGTTCAGATGGGTGGAGGAATGTGGTTGGATACGAGTTTGTAATGGATGTTGGGGGCCTTGCAGTAGATGACTTTGGGTCTGTTGGGTAGGATACTTGTCAGTTGTGCATTTTCCTTAAGTAAGTGCCAGTGTTTGTTGATGATTCTTTTTATTTGTGTCGCCTGGGTGTTGAATTGTGTGATGAAGGGAACGTGGTTGTCTGTGTTTTGTGGTTGTTGTTTGTATTCCAGAAGTGTTCCTATCTTCTAGTCCTATTCGGGTGAGTGTGGCTTCTAATGTGTCCGGTTTGTATGCTTTTTCCGTGAATTGTTGTTTAAGTGTTGTGGCTTGTTCGTGATAGTCTGTGATAGTTGCATCTGATCCACTTGAACTGTCCTGTGGGGATATTGCTGAGCCAGGAGGGGTGATGACCACTACTGGAGAGGATGTAACTGTTGACGTCTACGGGTTTTTGAAAAGTCTTGGTCTGTATCTGGTGATTATCAATGTATATTTCTAGGTCTAAGAAGTTGACAGAGGATTGGCTGAAATTGGTCGTGAATTTGAGGTTCCAGTCATTGTTGTTGATGTATTGAATGAAGTCAAGGAGTGTGTGTAGGGGACCCTTCCAGATGCAGAGGACGTCGTCTTTGTATCTGGTCCATAGGACCAAATTCGCATCCCAGTCATGACCCGTCCATATGTGGGAGTCCTCCCAACTGCTCATGAACAGGTTAGCATAACTGGGCGCGAACTTGGTCCCCATAGCGGTGCCAGTCCTCTGCAGGTGGAAGTCCCCATCGAACCAAAAGTAATTGTGTGTGAGAATGTATTCAATGCCCTGGAGGATGAATGTGATCTGTTCTGGTTCCAGTGTGTCATCGTGATTGAGATGGTGTTTGATGCTGTCAAGACCCTGTTGGTGATTGATGATCGTGTATAGGGATGTGACGTCGCTGGTGACTAACCAGTGGTCATCCCCCCAGGTGGTATCCTCGAGTATTTTTAGTATGTGTGTTGTGTCCTGTAAGTGTGAGCATTGGCGTTTGACGTATGGTTGAAGATAGTGGTCGATGTATTGTGATAGATTAGATGAGATGGAATTGATGCCAGAAATGATGGGTCTACCTGGAGGGTGTGTCATGCTTTTGTGTATCTTGGTGAGATAATAGAATACGGGTATGACCGGGTTTGGGTTATGGATGAAGTTATATTCCTGCTTATTGAGGATGCCTGTGTCTAAACCGGTCAGGAGTATGCGTTTGAGTGTTTGGTTGAACTTGAGTGTCGGGTCAGAATTGAGTTTCTCATATGTGTCTCTGTCTTGAAGGATGCGCTGTGATTCTGCGATGTAGTCGAGTTTGTCCAGGAGTACTATGCCCCCCCCCTTGTCTGCTGGTTTAATTATCAGGTTTCTGTCTGATTTGAGATTGTTCAGTGCACTTTTTTCGTTAGTGGTGAGGTTTGGGTTGTGCCGTTTGTTAGAGGTATTGAGTTTGTTGATGTCCTCTGTTACCAGATGTTCGAAGGTGTGTATGAGGTGGCCTTTTAGGTGACTGGGGAAGAAGCTGGATGGGGGTTTGAGTGTAGTGTGTTTGTATTGGTTATGTATGCATTGCGATGCGTGCGCATGTGCAAATTGTTAACATCGGCAGGCTGCATGCGAACGCAGCCTTGTGAGTGGGTCTGAATTGGGTCCTAAGATAACAATAGATAGAGACTTATATAGGCAGTGTGTGTTCATCTAGTTGATTATTTGGATGAGTGATGGGAGAGCAGATAAAAGGATGTGAATAAGGACATGTAACGGACTGTAGAAAATAATACATGATGGATAGAGTATTGAGGCAGTAAATGTTGATGTGAAGTATAGAATTTAAAACCATTGAATAGTAATATAATAAAATATTGCTGAAATATGAAAGGCATATATACAATGCATAATTTTGGGATAGCAGGAACAAATAAATATGATTTAAAATACATAATAATCAGATGATGTCGCTAAAACGAAAAACGTATAAATAAAATGCATATCTCAGTTAAAGGCACAGAATGAAATTACATTTGGATGAAAAGAGAGAACCTAAATAGATTTGTACATAAATATAAGGTGTTCAACCAGAATTAGGAGGATCATGGATAAATAAGGTTTGAGAGGCCAGATCATAGAAAAACTGCCATATATGTTCAGGCCATTGGGGGTAGCATATTTAATTGAAAGATTCAGCAGGTGTCCCTTTTGGAACGTTTCTTCTGTCAATCTTCTCCCCTCAGGTCTTTGTGAACTCTTTGAGGCCCACAGAGTTTTTTTTTTAATGATACCATTAAAATGTTTGGATACACTGGGCCTGTCTCAGAGCTGCAAGCAGTGTTGGTGCTGCACATGGTTGGCCAATGTTGTAAGTATGTGAATGAGATGCACAGCCCAAGCATTCTGGGCCTGATTCAGACCCACTCAGGAGTGCTATGTGCTCGCAAGCGGGTCGATGGTGGTCCAGTGCACATGCGCGAGACCCGGATAGCGACGGGCAAACCGTAGCCCCGGGTCTCGTCCCAAATGGGGCTTGCTGTCGATGTTGAGTGACAGCACACCCGCCTTGATGGGTGGGCCAGGGGAGTGGCTGTCCAAAAGGAGGCGTTCCCTTGTGAACGCCTCCATTTGAGGGCGGCCCCACTGACATCATGAGTGATGTCAGTGGGAGAGATTTCGGCTCTGTTTGAGCCAAAATCTCTCTTGGGCTTGCGGCAACGAGACCCTACCACGAGGGTCTCGTCACAAGCCTGATGGTCGCGATGGTCTTGACCATCGCGGCCATCTTCCTTGCCGCTCGCTATTGCTGTGGGTGGTCATATAGGCTCTAAAAAACAAGAAGGCCGGCCCTGATTCAGAGTGAGCGCTCAGTCAGAGCGTCCGGCTCTGAATCAGGGCCTCTGTTTGTTACCACATGGAGACGCAGTACAGATTTGGATGCAGGAGCTTTGGATATAAGTGGGCATTTCTGGGAGGTAACAAGAGGCTGGTAAAGCAGACAAGGGCATCTTGCTAAAAGGGGTCTGTCTCCAAAAATGAACAGCTCCTCCCACAGGTGGACTCAAATTAATTAGATGAATAAAATATAAAGATTTTAAATTCAGTTTAACTTTTTGGATAGACAAGAAAAAAAAGATATTTTCAACCAAGGTGATCAGTTTCAATCATCATCCAGCAGATTTAAAACTGTTTGAGATTGTCTTAGCTTAAATGGCTACATTGTCAAGTTTCTTTAATAGTTTTCCATGCACATGGAGAACACGAATACCAAGTTTGAACTGTAAACTCCAAACTTGCACACAATAATGTTTGCTTCTTTGATTGAACACATTTTAAAATTATTATAAAAAGTAACTATTTAATCTTGATTATGTAACATTCTATAGTTTACTTTAATGTTTTTATCCAACTAGGCCATTTTGATTAAATTTAAAGTTAATATGATTCTCTAATGATCATCAATCTAGTTATTGAATATAAATGACAAAAATCAAATTCTGAGTTCATTGTTCAATTTTTTTTCTCAAGATAAAGCAAATTGTGTCAATTTCGTTTGTGTGAGCCACATAATTTTCTTTGAATGTTTCAAGGAGTAGGACATGTCCAAAACATAAAAATCAACATGTCTAAGCAGAACTTACCATCTTCCCTCCTCCCAGAGTCACCATTTATTCTTAAATGTCATCTACAGTCATCATAAGAACTTCCCAAACCCACTGCCTTGGTGTCACACTTGACACTGCCTCTTCTTTCATCTAGTTCTGTCACTTCCACCTTTAAAATATTGCCAGAACATTCACTTTTTTTTACTTCTACTGCCTTGAATACAACAACCAGCCTTTATCTAGCATTCCCCTAATCCAGAGATGGCCAGATTTTTGGACTTGATGATCTACTCTAAAGACCAAAAATCTTTTGCAATCATGTGGACTGCCCTGCTAAAATGGGACAGTAGGGCTGTATGATTTTTAGGGCTCTAAGCCAATAAAACATAATCTAAGAAAACATATAAATTTTAAATTCATTAAAAAGTCAGCATTTCATCAGATCTCCCCAATATTTCCCTTGTTTGCCCATCAAACCTCAGGTGGAGGTACTGTATATGACAGGGACCTGGTGTCTCTGAGACAGGGGTGCAGCTACATATCAGGGACCAGGTATCTCTGGTACAGGGGTGAAGCTATAGACCAGGTGTCTCTGAGACAGGGGTGCAGCCGGGGCATAAGTTGCTGGGACTGACCTGTTCTAACCAAGATGCTTCTCACTTACTCTCTCTTCAGTTTTTGAATCAGTTCTCAGGGGGCCACAGGCAGGGACCACATGAAGAGTCTCTTGATGTCCCAGCTTTCTGGGGCTCGGGAACCACCACTGCCACTGTCCAGGAGCAGGGAGTGCTCACCGCTGAAATAGGGCAGGAAGAGACAGACACACCATTAGAGCAACATAGCAGGAATCTGGCTAAAAGGGATCGTGATGGCGGGAGAGCATGGCAGGGGACCAATGCACATTCTGAACCTGGCCTCAGCCAATAAGAATCAGGCTGATTCTTATTGGCTGTTAGCTGCTGCTGAGTGTCACAGCAATCTACTGGTCAAGAGTCCATTGTTAACAGGTCAATTGCAATCAACGCTTTGGCCACCCCAGCCCTAAACTATCTACTGTATACTTAAAACCATTTAAAATTCGGAATCAAAACTGATCTTTCCCCTCTCACCTTTACACATCTACCACGTCAATCGATAAATCCTTACATAAGATCCCTGTGTGCTCCAGAATCCAGTTTAAAATGCTCATTCTTATCTACAAAGCCCTCAACATCATGAGACCTTAATAATTTATCAAATTCTGTCCCTTTGATCGAAAGGCATAGCTACAGTAGGTGGGGCAGCTAGGGGCTCAGGTTGCCTCTGGAGCCAAGCACTTTCACAGGGGAGCCTGTGTAAAAGTTTGCAATGGGGCCCCCATAGGTCTTGCTACACCCCTCTGATCCTCTTACTTTAGATCTACCTTTATCCTATGACTTGTCTTGTTTCTGGTAGCTACCGCTTACAGGTGCCTACAAGACATGGGCTGTGAACAAAATTATGCAAATGTGGTTGTAACATAAGTGTAGCAAATATCCGAGATGATCGCTCCTAATTGCATCAACTCCTTCATGTGTTTCTACCCATTTACTGTATGTTATCCTCTAACATACAGTACCTGATCAGACTCCACCACAACCTTCAGAACTTTACACAAAGGCAACATAGCTGCAGTGTTAATCTCCATACTGAGTCACAACTACTCCTCCTATTTCTTCCAGTTACAATATTAACTCTCTCATGAGCAGGGCCATAATTACCATTTGTTTTCATGTTTACATTTATTTTATCTGATATTAATATCATTGTTTTATGTATGCCCTGTTTTGCCCTCTGTCCAGTGCAGAGAAGTATTCTGGCAACATCACAAAACAAACAAAGAAGATAAAAGGATTTAGTATACAGGTGCACTACTCGGCAAGAAGATTTTTTATGTATTAAAACATAACTTTTATTGTTATTATAAAATAAAATCAAATAACCTAAAAAAAATGAAATACTGGTTGAGTCTCCCATATCCAAATATTCCGAAGTACGGAATATTCTGCAATACGGATTTTTTTTTGCATGACTGAGATAGTGAAACCTTTGCTTTTTGATGGTTCAAAGGAAAAGACGTGTCTGAGTTCTTCATTCGGGAGGTACAGTATAATCCGTCACAGATGGTACCTAGTTCGCGGGTAGGGATTTTTTCATTTTTTTATTTTACGAAGACCAAGGATTCCTACAGGGAGATCAGTCCAGGTAATATAGGTGAGTATGTGTGAGGGAGTGTGTATGTACAGTATGTATTAAAACTATACTGTCAAGGTGTCTATGTATTGTGTTTATTTCAACATTTCTTTACAGGTGAACTACAGGTACCAGTGCCCCTCAATGCCCCACATGCTGGTACTTGTGGTTCTCCAAGTACCAGCATGCGGGGGAGGCTTGTTGGGACCTGCAGTTTTACTCGTAAAGGCAATGGGCCTGATTCAGAGGCGCTCACTGTTTGCGAGTGCTCGCTCTGAATCAGGGTGTTTTTTTTGGTTTGTTTCGGCCCCCAGGCCACACGCAAGGCTGTGGTTGACCACCCACAGTTAGTGCGAGCGGCCTGGCGATGATTGCGATTATCGCGACCATCGGGCTTGCATCGAGACCCTGCGGGAGGGTCTCAGCTCCCACGAGCCCGAGTGGACTTCCTGCTCTAATAGAGCAGGAAGTCCACTACTGTCATCATGAGTGATGTCAGTAGGGCCACCCACAAATGGCAGGCATTCCTAAGGGAACGCCTGCATTTGTGCAGCCACCTCCCCTCCCCGCCTACAAAACGTGGCGAGCTGTCAATCAACATCGACAGCCGTCCCTTCTTGTAGTGAGCCCCGGAGCTGCCGTTGCTCACCGGGACCCGCTTGCAAGCGCTGTGCGCTCGCGAGCGTGTCTGAATCAGGCCCAATGTTTACTATTCTCTTTTTACACTACACTTACACTATCAACCCAGCACCCACCACCCACTGGTTCTGGGGATAGCCCAGGGCTATCATTCTAGGCCTGGGGTCCCCTGGAGAGGCGTACACCTTTATTGGGGGGGTCCCCAACTCCCCAGGGCCTGGGATGACTAGCGTTCAGGAGTAATGTTTCGGCTGTGGAACCCAGTGATAGGGCTTCCCTGGCTGACACATTACCCCCCCTGCTAGAAAGGGTTGGTGCTGGTTGCTGAAATTACAGGGGAACCCTACACATTTTTCCCCTGTAATTCTAGAACCTGGACCAGATCAGAGCCTAGTGCTGGTTGTGCTAAGTACAGGGGAACCCTACGCATTTTTTTCCCTGTACTTACACAACCAGGACTAGATATGAAAAGGCTGGGGCTGATTCTGTTTTAGGGGGGGACCCCACGTCATTCTAAAAAAAAACATTAACTCTTTACAAGTTTTTTACAGTAATCTCACTGTATGCAAAATTAGGTGAGCTTCTCTTTTGAGGAGATAATTGTTAGTGTCCCCTCTTCGAATATCAAAGTGTATTGTATCGATAACAAACACCTAAAGTCCTCTAGGATTGCTGTCATGATGGCGTAAAATTGTTTTGCTGCAGTCGTGAGTGTTTTGAATTTATTAAGGTCAGCTTGGGCATGTCTTATTGTGCCCACATGTTCAATAAGTCTCTGTTTAAAGGGGATGCTCATTATACTGATATATTTGAGGCCACAAGGACAAGTTAGACAATATTCAGTATAACCCCTTGAGAGTTAAAATTAAGAAAATCTTGAATCTGCCAAGTGTGATTGTATTTATCCAAAGTTCTTTGTCTTAACTGTTTATTGGCATGCCTTGTAATGTCCACATTTTAAAAAAAAATGTATTGGTTAGTTTTGAGTGGATGTTGGTTTGAGATGACTATCATCAAAACAACTGGCATATATTACAATTAGACCCAGATTTTGATGCAATTATTGGAAACAAGATCAAATGTATAAAATATCAGAAAGTAATTAATCACTTACAGAATATGGCAATCTCCTAACTGACATTGTAGGAATGATTGTCTTTTGTGTTTTGTTTATGTTTTACTAAATAATTTTCAGTTACATATCTAATAGAATTGTTGTCAACTACTTCATTAAATATCATCATTATTCTGTCAGTATGTAGCTTTTCTGAGCTAGTTTCTTCTGTTTTATTTGATTGATTACTTTATGATTTATTTATTTAAAACACATTTTGAAGATAATGTGCATCATTAGAGTGGGGTCACCTTGACCATCTCCCCACATTAAATCAAATTAATTTAGTTTTGCTTTCTACTGATGACGCCACATCTGCATTGCATATTCATTTCTTGTCTGCCATCCCATTAATGCAAGCTTCTCTTGTCCTTTGGTATTTGTTCTGTCTTGTTACTTTCCATTTCATTTTATGGCAATTGCAAATCTGAAATTTCTAAAATGTAATCTCTATGGAACACATCCCTGGCATCCTATAATAAAGAAATCACCTGTTTCATTTCATTTACTTCCCAGGAAAGGCTACAGTACATGTACATCCCTGACCTTACTGGGCTCCTACAATATAGCTTTACAGTATTGCAGTTGGACTTGATTGTCTGAATTTTTTTAGTGTGTATTTAATCTCATTTTTATCTGATACAACAGTGTTTTAAAACATATTTAGCTTGGGGCTCTCTGCAAATGCAGATAATCTCTCTCTTCACTATTTCTATTGTAGTCGTACCACTACCTGAGAGATTCCCCAGACAACAGCAACATATTAGAGAATTGACTTTATGTAGTGCTGTGAATTGTGTACTGTACTTCAATTGAAATGTAATAAGTGATGGATTTTGAAAAGGCTAAACCTGAGTTCTTTGGAAAATACAAATATTTTCCTTTCAAAAATAAGAAGTATTTAAGCAGTAAAACTGATTTATAAACTCAGCAGCCCATTCAGGCTTATTTGCTAAAACACAGCTCATGTCCAAAAATAAAAGTACTTAGAAGTGTGCATTGTATGTCAATCTATAATATGTTAGATGTATTTTAAACTCTTATGGCTAACTGTACTTATTAATCTCTAGTATAAGAACAAGGAAAAAAAAGTATTCTTATATTGGGTACTCACAGGTTATGTATAATATCAAAAATAATCATACTTGCTAATCAAGGGGATTAGATTAATACAATAATTCTCCAGTGCGGACAACTACAGTCTCTTTTTGTATACTTATTAATCTCTCTCCCTCTAGTAGTGTTCATAAAACACATCAATTTCTTGTGTAATCTCCAATTGTCTGCAGTTTTTTGTCTATGTTCGTCCCCCGCCAGCACATCAAAAAAAATTCCCAATAAGTAGTAGATTGTTAAATGATATTGTGGAAATACCCACAAAGAATAGAATAGACTATATGCACTGTTGTTGTTTTTTATTTCTTGTTGTATATCCTAGTTGCTTTCTGGGGGAACAAGGTTCCAAAACATTTTTACTTTGTTTTTGGGGACTACCGGAATGCATCAAGTGTTAGGGTAAAGCTGGGTACACATTAAATGATATGTGTACCCAGCGATTAGACGGGTGACAGGCCGACATATCAGGCATCCGGGACACAGTAGATGATCCGGTGCCTGACCACCCGATATGTTGGCCCCTGCCACATCCTGCTGCATGGGGTCATCAGTCGCATCAATAGATTGAGCTGCATGTAGGGAGGACCTAACGATGCAGCTGATGACTTAACGCGATTGCACATGCCCCAACATAGAGCATACACAATAGACGATACTGACAATATATCGGAACGATCCGTCGGATCAGCCAAAATATTGTCTAATGTGTACCCAGCTTAAACCTTTCAAAACAGTAAATCCTCATTATAAATATAGATGAGTGGTTAGGTAGGTTTTTGTGAAAACCAAACACACCCGAACTTAAGGGATCTGAATGTATCCGAGTTGCGGCTCAATTCTTCCCACCAAGTTCAGTTCCCAGAATGAGACAAAACATCATTTTTCCAGAGTCGCTCTGCTCGCTCTGAATCAGGGCCCTCCTTCATGAAAATGGAGCGGCCTCCTGGCCGCTCACATAGCTGTGGGTGACCACCCACAGCATATGCGAGCGGCCAAAAAGATGGTCGCGATGGTGTTGACCATCGCGACCATCGGACTTGCGATGGAGACCCTGCGGTAGGGTCTCCCTGCCACAAGCTCTGGAGTGATTTTGGCTCTATCAGAGGCAAAATCACTCCCACTGACATCACTAGTGATGTCAGTGGGGCCGGCTTCAGACGGTAGGCGTTCCCATGGGAACGCCTCCGTCTGGAAGGCACGCCCTCGGCACGCCCACCAAAGGGGGCGTGCTGTCAATCAACATTGACAGCACGCCCCCTTTGGTGCGAGACCCGGAGCGATATAAAGCCCGTCGCTCCCCGTGTCTCGCGCATGCGCATGACGGAGCTCCCTCCGTTGTGCGCATGCGCAGTGGGGAACATCGACCCGCTTGCGAGCGTACTGCCGCTCGCGAGCGGTTCTGAATGACCCCCTGTGTCCGAAATAAGTTTAGAAATGCCATTAGAAGTCCCTTAGGACATCATCAAGATACCAGAGATTAGGGGAGAAACAGTTATAGTTGTAGTGGGTAGATGTAGTGAGTGTGGGAAGAATGACTGCAGTCATCATTGTCACTGTATGTGTGTTTGTTTGTCAGACATACTGTACAATGCACACACACTGCAAACAAACAGGCCGCTGCAAAAGATAAACTAGGCTCTTGATTGTTTGCTAAAGTGAACTTACACTTTTTTTTCCTCCCAAGGAAATCTATATACACTGCAGTATATTGTTTATCACTTGTGTATGAGGGCAGAGACAGTGTTTATTTCAAGATTATTTGTCCAAAAAATGCTCTGCTGTGTCTGAGATGCACCCCAAAGAAGACCTCTTTTCCTGTTATAACAATATATAATTGCAAAAAAAGATTTGCTTTTGTCTAAAAAAAAACCTGCAGACTTTTTTTAATTCAATTTAAAAAAAAAATCAAGAAGTGTGTATTGAGAGGCACTGTACATTACTGCTCTAATTGCATGTGGTGGTATCCCCATCATCTGCACCCCAAAATAATTCTTGCAAAGGAGACTTTTTATGTTCTTACTGTGTAAAAAAATTGCCAGTGTTTTGTAAAGGAATTTTAGAAAATACATAGGGGCATATTAAATAGGCTGCAAGAATAGCAAATATCCCGCACCTGCGAGGTTTTTCCTGCAGGTGCGGCTTTTTCGCTATTCTATTAGGTGTGTGTTTTTTTTAAAATACACACCAGGAGATTTTTTTCAAGCACCTCCTGAGCAAGCGTGATTTTTCCTAAAATCGATGATTTTAGGTAAAATCACCGGGACTTGCTCTGACAACCCCCGAGGACTAATTAAGCAATTGGAAGTATCCAATTAGCTTAATTAGTCCTTAATTGCTTACCTCCTGCAGCGCTGTCTTCTTCATCCTGCGTCGGGAGCTGGCTCTTGTGCAGCAGGGTGAGTATGTCAGTGTATGTGGTGTATGTAAGTGTGTATGAGTGTGTGTGTGTGTTTGTGTGTGTCCCACTATCAGTGTGCTCCTGGAGTGTTTGTGCGCCCCCCCCCGGAATGAGCGTTGGGAGAACTACATCTCACAGCAGCCCTTACCCCTACCACCAGCCCATCAAGCCTCCTCGGAGCCCCTGGGACGCCCAGCAGCCCCCTCTCCAATAAGAAAAGAGAGGGGAGGCCACCGGGAGCCACGGAGACCAATGCAAGGTAAGTGGAGGGTTCTTTTTTTATTTAAAAAAGTATGCAATGTGGGGTTTTCAGAACTGAAAACCCCACGACCAGTATTTTTGGAATTGAATACCACGGGTATCGGGAGAGCGCATACCTGCGGTATTTCTAAATTGGGAGCAAGGGGCAGCTACTGTGTGTGGTGGTATCCCCAACATTTGCACTCCAAAATAATTCTTGCAAAGGAGACTTTTTGCATTCCTAGTGTGTAAAATAAATGCATGGTAAAGGTAACAGTCCCTCCTTTCCCTATCTCATTGTAGGTTCACTTGGTGTGGTGGCAGATAAGTTCAAACACAGTAGCTTTAAAAAAGTAAAACCAATCATAGATCAGTCGATAAAAGAGCAGGAACAACCCAGTACTAGTACTAGTCATAGTACTTCTTCAACATCTACTAAAGAAGGTCAAGGGGAAAGAATGTTTACAAAAGGACACCTAGAAACTAAACAGTATTCACAATCTTAAAGAAAACATCACCTTTAACTATGATGGGAAAATTTACTGGCGAAAAATGTAAAAGCACCAACATGCCATACAAAACATGCAGTATCAAGGAAAGGCTCAGACTAGCCTTTCTTTGCAAGTGGTGGTCCTGCTACTGCTGTGTCATGCAATAATTGCTACTGCTGTTTCATCCAATAATATGTCTATTGAGAAAGCCAGGACCAAACACAGTCAGGCACTTACTGTAATCTCGTATTCAACACCTTCTCTCTCTCAGTCTATGTGTATCACAAAAAGAACACTAAGGGATATATTTACTAAAGTGCAGTTTTTAGAAGTGGACTTGTTGCCAATAACAAACAATTAGATTCTAGCTATTATCTTTTAGAAGGTGCTAGGTAAATGATAGGTAGAATCTGGTTGGTGCTATGGCCAATAACGCCACTTCTAAAAACCTGCACTATATAAAATGTACCCCTAAGCCTGAAGAACAAATTGTGTTTTCACAAAATGTTACAGATCCCTGAGGAGTCTAAGGGTATTTATGAGTGCTATGTGTGAGTCTGACATTTCTAACACTGTAATTGTAGAGAAGTCTCCTTCCACCATTTCAGCACCCCCTGCAAATATGAGAACGATTAGTAGTTAAAATAATGATGATGACATAGAAATTAAGGATGCTACTCTGGAAGTTCAACAGAAAGAGGGGGATATTTGTGTATTTTCTGCTAATAAGGATGTTGATGATGAATGTGTTGGACAAGAAAAAGCTAATAAAATGCAGGTGGTAGATGTTGTTTGTGTCAAAGTAAGTCAGCCACAAGTGGTATCAGTTCTTGCCAGTGATAAGAGGAAGGTCATTGTCATGTCTGGGCATAATGCCAAAAAAGCCACTTCTTTCATGTGGAATGTTTTTTACTCGTATCCTGACATTTATCAAGCCATCTGTACCATTTGTCAAGCCAAAGTACAGTAAGTAGAGGTAGGGACATTCACCATCTAGGCACCTTCCTCCCCGTTATGTCATTTGCAGTGAGTTCAATCAAATTATTTGTGAAAACCTAAAAAATACAGTAAAATAAAAAACAACAAGCATTCCAGCATCAGCTGCCTCCAATGTGGATAGATCCCAGCACATGCACCAACACCATCATCATCAATCTCCTCATTAATAATCTGAGGTAGTCCTCCTGCATCCAATATGCAAAGGCTAACTGACTCCGCTTCTATTCATGAGTCCCAAGAAGTATCCTTGTGCACTAGGGCTGCTGCTGGGGGTGAACTCTCATCACAGAAGGAGACCAAGAAGACTAGTTGTTTAAAATAATGATTGACTGTAAAACAATAATTTGCAAGGGGAACCAGTTATGACTGCCACCCCACTGTTGCACAGTGGATCACTAAAACCATGATGGCTGTGTTAACTTTCTATACTTATGTGACCAATATCTGGTATTCCCAGGATACTCGTGATTGAGTTAATCAATGCCAGTCACCCACAGCAACACAGACTACAGTGAAGGTTGACGGGGCCATGCAAGGTGGTGCGTTGGTGTGTGGCTGTGCAGTGTGACCTCTATGATTTCTCATGCAGCTGCACAGCCATAGGAGGCTTGGAGGCACCATCTGAGCTAATGCAAGTAGTGCTCAGCTCTGCCCCCGGGCTGAAGACAGGCCTGCGCCAAGCAGTGCATTTTAATCCCGAAAATCCCAAGATTGGAGGCACCAATCCCAGGATTGAAATCCCACTGTTTTTTTGCTCTAACTCCCAGTATCCAGCCAATCCTGATCCTGGGATTGGTTTCCCTACTGGAAAGTTCATGTTCTTTATTATCTTGCAATGCCAACCATTTCCACCTTCTCATTTAGCCATATATGCCACATTTCCTTCAGTTCTTCAGAGATACAGAGAAGTATAATCAAATCATAGAATTAAGACTAAGCTATTACTCTGCCTTGACTATTTTGTATTGTTCTTGTATTGCCCTGAGACATGTGATTTGCTATTTGGATGCAGTTTCCACTTTAAATATCTCTTGGGGATTTTGTTAGCTTTTAATAGTGTTTTCTATGTCTCTGAATTGTTTTTAATAGTTATACTGGTACTGTAAGCAATAAATCAATAAATGAATCCTTTACCTGGCTTCCACCAAAAACTCCACCTCCAGTTATCTGAGCTGGCTCTAATATATGTTTTGATTAATTAAAACATTCTATAGGATCATATAGTTTATTAAACTGCCATCATGTCTGCCACTGCAGTACCACTATGTTTAATAGATGTGCTTTATTATTTTTTAAACTGCCATGTGTTTGTGCGTGCTGCTCTGTCGTTTAGTTTAGTATAGCCAGCCAGCTTGCTGCTGCCTTTGGCCAAAATGGGTGAAAACAATATTGTGAGCTGTGAGGTAGTCAAAACTAACTGGAATTTTAAAGGAATTCAAAACCAAACCGAATTAAAACATTTGATGAGGTTTTTTGCCAAAACAAAAACATTTGAAGTTGTTTTGCCAAAATCAAAATACAGAGGTCTGCGCACATCTCTAGTTATAAATGAATGTGTTCTGCACTTATTTTGTGTCTGACGCTGTGGTGTTGGTCCTGTCCAGTGCTGGATAAAAAAATGCAGTTGCTAGGATTCCAACTCCAGAACTTTACTTAGAAATAGGCCCATCGGGATGTTGATGTCAAACCACCTGGCTTATCACACTCCCTCCTACCCAGCCACCTGCTGCTGCCTCTTACCTATTTGGTTATATCTATAGTGCAGTTTTAGAAGTATCAGTTCACCATGGGTGTTTATCTTCATTTTGATAATTGTCACAGTGTCACTAGGGGCCTGATTAAGCAAGGATTGGAATTGCAAAGCTGCACGCAGGCAGCTTTACAATTGCGACCCTTGCAATAAGGCAAATGCATCATGAGGTGTATGACACCGCTTGCTGCATTTGTGATCTCAGCACTGCCATGGAGGTCACAGGCTGGGATACCATCTTGACCATTGGTGGTAAATGGATACAATGGCAAAAGGTGCCGGGCCTCCGGATAGCTGACTAAGCTTACTAAGGCTGGCTGGCTTGTGAGCCCAGGACACTACGTTGATCAATGCAGATCCTAGGCTAGCCACTCATGGAAAATGGAGCGTACATACCCCATTTCTTGGAATGGCGGCCGCCCCTGCACCGCTCCTTAAATGCCTCTGCCTGTCAATTAGGCAGAGGCATTTAAGGGTTTACATGCATCTATGCAAGAACCATTCTGCACACTTGCAGAATGGATCCTGTAAATGCACAGATTCCCGATAATCAGGAATCTGTGATCAGCTCTGAACTTGTGTTCACTGCTGAATCAGGCTCTCAGTGTCAATATGCCCATAATGGAAACAGCTGCACATACTAAGTAAGCTCCACCCATTGGCCTTTCTGGAGCTCAGGATTGAGGTATGAAGTACAGAAGTAAGTAATTCTGTCCTGGGAGGGAGATGTAGGTGATTGGATAGAGACACTACACATACCCATGCACACACAGCAGTGGACATGCTCCATTACACAATAGGCCATTGATCATTTTCAATTTGATGACTTGGCCTTTAATCTGGCCTGGGTCTTGACAGTTGCTAGTGAAAAAAAAATCAGTGTTTAGTCTATGTGCTCTGGAAAAAATATACTTAGTAGAAACTCCCCAAAAATTATTTCCAAGTAGATATAACAGGAAAAAGGAAAAAGAGAACAGCACTACAATAATTCATGTATTGCAATATACATAAGGACTCCACCCAGATGTTGAATTTCTAGATTGTAAATTGCTAGATACACTCTATTATAAAGTTTAACTAGAACACGAGTATTGTAGACATAACAAAACACGTAGGGCTCTATTTACGAAGCACTGGTTTTGTCAGCTTTCATGCGGTTGTACAGTAGGTGAAAATTTTACACTGACTGTGGGTGCCATCTTAAATTTTCACCTGCAACCCATAGAGAAGCAGAGGCTTTCTTGGTAAATAAATCCCCTAAAAACAAAGAGAGCTCAAACATTGTTCATCCTGTTGTACCATGATTCTGGTAAAATAATTTGAAATAGATATGAGTGTCTTTAACTCACTGATAGAAAATCAGTCCATGTTATTTTAAAATTTATACATTTTTTAACATATTTAATTAATGCAATTAATTAGCTATTGTACTATATAGTGTTGTTTATGAAGGTAAATAATACCACTTTTTTATTAAAGTCTCGGGTCTGTCTCAGGATTTGGAACATGGTTCCAAACAGGAACCATGGGACATTACCAACCTGGGGTTATTCCCAAGTCGGTGCCGTTCACTCTGCACCCACGTGCACTGGAACTCTTCAGCTGGCACGTAAAGATGACATCATCTCCAAGCACTGATCTCCCCATGCTGGAAATTGAACTGGGTCGGATGACCCGGGATACCCAGTCCTACCCAGGTCCTTCCCGGGTAAAACCCTGCTAGCTACCAGGGTTAGATTTCTGGGACACTGGACCCAGGTTGACCCATTTCCGGGTTAATGCACACTCACATGCAATAATCCGGGATTTTGAGGTTAGTGGAAAAGGAGTATAAGTAACAGTGATACAGCTATAATTACAGCATGGATTTAATGGGAGCTATTTATCTGGTATTGGAGTTTTTATACCACTTTACCTGATTAACAATAGGTGCAATACAATAAGCATATTTTTAGGAACTTTTCAGTGATTTTAGGACACCATTTTTTCCCTTCAACCATATAAATGTATAATAAATAGGAAACATCATCATACTTATTTATGAACTTAGTTTATTTATATAAACATATAACTTCCATTATTTAATACTTCCTCATTGCAGGAAGAGATTTAGAGGTTCTGAGCTGGACTGCTCTTTAATGTACTTTAGGGAATCAAAACAGTCCATATATTACTAGAGGCAGCTACATTGTTACACAAATGACTTTTAATGATGATATAAACATGCATATATTTTTTTAAACAGATATTGATAAATGCTGCTCTTTTCCCAAGCTGTACCCAAAGGATGGCCGCTGCAGTAAAAGTAAGTTTATTGCTAACTCATGCACAGTTTTCTGAAAGAAGAACACATTATTCCTGTCACATTTCAGATGCAGTGTGATTACTTTATAGATTTTTTTGGCTTGCTCTATTTTGGACCTTTAACTTTGTTCCATTTTACTTTTCAAAATAAAAATAAATGGATTGACACCTTGTGCTTTAAATGCCGATCAGGGTAGATCTTAAAACTTGCAATGCATATAAAGGTGTCGAAACCGTATAAATTGGTTACGATCGCTTAATTGCGCATGAATCGCAACACGACATCCATTGGACGATTTGATCATCCACGGCCATTTTATGCGAACACAGGCTCCCGCCGCATTTGCGCACGCACTTGCGCACGCGCAATTGCACATGCTCGCTATACATGCACACGCATCCCATGCCCCCGCAACTCGTCATATTGTGAATGGCGAGCCATGCTTCTGTGCTCACAACAGTCAAGCGCCATTTTTACATTACAGAAACACATAAAGTTAGTACAGCAATACTGTTTAAATACTGTTTTGCGTTTCAATCGCATAGCCAGCTTTTAAGTATTATTGTCGGAAACCTTACCCCGACGGACAGCAGCCTTTCCATACAATAAACTTATATCCCATTTAACCCTAAACTGACTGAGATATGCACAATGCTATGTGTTTTAAAGGTATACAGTGAATGTTACATGTTAAATAGCAGTTATATGATATCTGGGATTAGGAATAAGATAAATGGGTCATGAGTAGTATCTACCGATTTCCCTCTGTCTCAACAGGAATATGAAACCAACAGAATGAATATGGAAGGGATCACTATCGAGTTATGAAGACCTGCCAAGAATTATACTCTATACTGTATAAATCACTGTACACCTCCCCTGTAGATTTGCATGCCAAATGTTAGTACAAAGGGATTTTTTAACAGTTCAACCTCCAGTGACGTCAACCATTTACTAACAAATGAATAGCAACAACCATTGTGACTCAGTAATAAAGGGCCAATAGGGAACCCCTCTGAGTATTCAGCTTATGTTCAAAGGTAATTGTACACCTATAAATTGCCATGCAGTCTGGATCCCAGCCCCTTTTTCCTTTGCTACCTTTCTCCCTGCCTGACCCTAAAGAAACACACAGCAATCCTGATGGACAGCTGTTAGTCTAGGATCCAGACCGCATGGCAAAATATTGGTAATTGTATCTTTGTCTTTATCCTGTATATAGCTGCATTGTATAGATTAAGGCTGATTATACCCTTTTTACAATATAGTACGTGTGTGTTGGAACCGCAAACTGTTTCTGTGTGACAAAGTTATTTTATATTGAAATGGGAGGTATGGGCAATCTGGTCTGTGCAATCAATTCTCTCTAATATCGATGCTGTTCAAACGGTATCAATAAATGGGGGCTCATCGAGTTGGATATCACCCATCACTGTGTTTTTGAACTGCTCCCCTCGTCTTGGAACAAAAGACTGGAAAGGCGCCCGCAGATTTTTTTCCTGCGTTCCTATTTTTGTTCAGAGACGGAGACTCGCAGTTTGCAAATTCAGAGAGGGCTGATTAAAATCTGGGATAGTGGAGAGAGATTTGTGCTTGCCCACGTTGTTGTAGAATGGCCGCGCATTGCATGCGCAACCGATCGCACAATAACGCCACAAAGGTTTTAGTGTACACCACGTGCAAACAGTCACAGCATAGTGCGTGCGACTGGATGTACGGCCACTTCCTGCCATGTGTAGTGATTACATCTAATTGTTTGTAACCGAACGCACAATAGCAAGTGAAGCATGTGACTAGCATTTCTGTTAGAATTCAAAGAAATCATCAAGACTGAAATACGTCATATTGATAGGGCTGTAATCTCCAAAAGGCTATTATTCAAAAGAAAGGTATTTTTTTTTTTTTTTGTTATTTGGCCACAATATAGAAGTGTGTAAGGTGTATGATTGAGATTGTTAAATAGGTTGTGCCTTCGTGGTCCCTATTTTAGGTAATAAATATAGGGTATACATAACAGGTATACTGGCAGAGGGGATCCTCCTGGTTATCTATCGTTAAAGAGTTAACGATAAAATATAGCTTCCAGTGTAGTTGTAATATTCATCGGTCAGTTAGGGCCTTTGAGTGTTGCGACCGGACCATACGAGTGTGGCATCTCTGACTGAGGCTGGTTGCAGGGACAAAAGGACAATAGGTGGTTACTGTGGTTTTATCTATAGCTAGATAACTCCTGTGTTCCCTATTATAGGTGGTACTGTGCTTGCCTTAGTAGGTATTGCTGTGTTCCCTATTTTTAGATATTAGCTAACTGTAGAATAGGTGCGTGGAGGCAGCCTATCGGTTAATTCTTCCACCGGTCTCATCATTGTTGTTGTTTTTTTCGCAAAATGGGCGCAAAACAGTCAACAGGGATGGTAGACGATGCGCTGTGTATGCAAGGTCCGACCGGGTCAGCTCTTCATATAATGTACACTAAATATGGTGCATACACAACGACGCACTGTACTGTGTGGGTTAAGATGACGAGTAAGAGTGAGAAACCTTTCCCAAAGATTGGAGGCTTTAATATGGAGATTTTAAATAACCTTAGGGATCACATATGTAGAGTGAAATCCCTAAAGAAAAGAGTGGAGTATGATGATTCTTTGAAACTCTGGCTGAATGAGATTCGCACATGGGTTAATGGCGTGCATGGGGCACCGCGTGGAGCCACATGCATGCCTAGGGGTGATGCACACGCAACGCTACACAGTGTAGCATACGCATGACAGGGAAATGCAAACTTGCGGCACGGTAGCATTGCCAAAGGTATTGTGAATCGCGCTTGCGCACCTCCGCCACCTTCTGTGGTGGGCGGTGATGATACATTACCACATAACAAAAACTATAAAAATGTTGTAACTGAACCAAGTAAGTTGTACCCGGTCCTGAGTGAATATTTGGAAAATGTCTATGATGCAGAAAGTGATCCTGTAGCAATGTCTGCTGTATCCCATGCTGTGCAGTTATTAAATGTCCCTTCCCAGCAAGTAGAAGTAGCTGCCCCTATGGCATCAAGAGGGGGGGAGGGATCCTTAGCTCATGGGGGGGAGGCCCTAGTAGAACCCATGGTGGGGGAGGCTCCTTTAATAAGGCTGCAGGAAGTATTAGAACCAACTGTTTGAATAGCGGAGGTTACTAATACCGTTCGCTGCAGTAATAGGCTTAAAGGTATAGAGGTGGGAGGCATCCACCCTGTAAGGACAATTATTGTCCCTAATGGGAACGCAGATGCGAATGGTGTCGTACCCACAAGGGAAGTAGCGATGCACTGTCCTTGGACACGGGCGGAACTACATTCCATTATGTCTGAATTTTCTGACCCCAAGAAACATCTGGCAAAATGTCAGCGTTTCATAAAGGATCTAGGCAATGCCCATGAGCCAACCAACAAGGATTGGCGAGTGGTGTTAAGAGCATGTCTCCCAGAAGGTACAGATGTGAAAAAGTTTATCACAGCATGTACTCTGGATGCAGACATCCCCTTAACTGATCAAGGTAATCAGGATTGCATTGCCCGTATAGTTGCCCAACTAGCCATATTTTTCCCGTTAGTTGTTAATTGGAGTAAAATCTTCTCCATTAAACAAAAGGAAAGTGAACCTGCAGAAGATTACTTTAATCGTGGGCTGCAGATGATCACTCAGTACACTGGGATCGAAAACATTAAGGATAGCACGCACTACCGGGGAATGGTCATCACAGTTCTAATGGACGGTCTAAAAGACAGTTTGAAAGACAGAGTTCAGACCTCACACCCTGGTTGGAGAGGGATAACAGTTGACGCGCTCAGGGAAACTGCAATAGACCATGACAAGAATATCACCAGGAAACGTGAAGCTCAGAGCGAGAAATTGATGGCTGTTAGCATTCGAGCTCTAGAAGATATGCACTTACAGCCAACAGACACATATCCACCTGCACAGTTACAAGTCTTAAACACCTACCATCCTGCGCAGGCCCAACCCATACAATTCCCTCACACATACCACACCAGACCACAACACACTCTTCACACACATCCAAAACCATCATACCCACACTCAAAATCCCCTCCTCCCGGACTTCAACAAAATTTCCCCAACAGATCAGCTAAGAAATGTTTTAACTGTAACCAAGTAGGACAGTTTAGGAAGGACTGTAGAGTCATAATTCAGGAACCCCACATGCAGCAACGTATTGATGCATCTCGTAACCATAAGAACTACCAGATCAATCCTGCCCACATAGTTGCTGCAAATGCCTTGCTGGGGGAAGATAGCCAACTATAGGGGTTAGGTCATACCTGTAGTCTGCAGGCAGTCAGGATAACGGGAGGTACTAGGGAAGAGCCGGTAATAAAGGTTAATGTAGCTGGTACTGAACGTTCCTTCCTAGTAGACACAGGGGCGACCAGGTCTGTTTTAAAATCTCTTGAAAATCTACAGATAACAAACCAGACAGTACCAGCAATGGGTGTAACAGGTAGCGTACAGCATTACCCTTTAACCAAACCCACAGAGGTTACCATTGGACCTTTGCATGCCAGGCATTCTTTCCTCCTGGCAGCAACAGCCCCTACTAATCTCCTGGGAAGAGATTTATTGTGCAAAATGGGATGTATTATCTATTGTACCCCTGACAGGATATTTATGGATGTCCCAGGAAGGTTTGCACACGAGGTAAGGGATGTGCTAGACACTCCCCAAAGGTTAATGCTGCACACCATAACATCAGACAAGGGTTCAGCTCAGGTAGATGAAATGTTAGAACAAATACCTAGTTTCCTTTGGACTAAGGATGGACAGGACACTGGGTTAATGGCAAATGTAGCTCCCATCATGATAAACCTGAAAAACGGTAGACACGCTCCTAAAATTCCCCAATACCCATTAAAGCCAGAAGTGGAGTTAGGGGTTCACCCCATAATTGAGCGTTTACTACAGCAGGGAATTTTAGTCCGTACAGCCAGTTTAGCCAACAGTCCCATCTTCCCTGTGAAAAAGAGTGGTGGGAGGGGGTACAGGCTGGTACAGGACCTTAGAGGGGTTAATAAGGTGGTAGAAAGTCAATTTCCCGTAGTGCCTAACCCAGCTGTCATCCTTAAGCAAATCCCATCAACCGCAACCCATTTCACAGTAATAGATTTATGCTCCGCTTTCTTCTCCATCCCCCTTCATCCTGATTGCCAATACCTATTTGCCTTCACATACAAAGGCGTACAGTACACATGGACACGACTACCCCAGGGCTTCATTGACAGCCCCAGTATCTTCTCCCAGGCCTTACATGATTGTTTACAGTCTTTTCAACCTGCCAATGGATCGGTACTAATCCAATATGTAGACGATTTGTTGTTATGCTCTGATTCATTTATGTCATGTTTAAATGATACTAAACTTTTGTTGCTACACCTCTCGCACACAGGGCATAAGGTTGCTAAGGACAAGGGTCAAATACTTGGGACACTGTCTTACCCAAGGCCTCCGACATCTGACAGCGGACAGAATCCACGCCATACAGACCATGACACTACCGCAGAACCAGCACCAGATCCGTACCTTCTTGGGCATGTGTGGGCATTGCAGGTCATGGATACCCGGTTTTTCCATTCTGGCTTTACCACTGCAGGAGTTAGTATCTTCCACAAAACCTGACCGTGTCTTGCACTCTGAAGAGTCAGAGCAAGCCTTCCTTAATCTTAAGGACAGTCTGATAAGAGCACCTGCATTGGGGATTCCAGACTATGGGAAACCCTTTGATTTATTTTGTACGGAGGCTGCTGGTTGTGCGGCAGGAGTTCTCACACAAAAACATGGTGATGCCAATAGACCAGTAGCATACTACAGTGCCCAGTTGGACGCTGTGGTAAGAGCACTCCCAACGTGTTTAAGGAGCGTAGCTGCAACCGCACTCTTAGTGGAAAAGAGTGAGGATGTAGTGTTAGGCCATGACATGACTGTACATACACCACATGCTGTTTCTGCCCTGTTAAATTCAGCCCAGACCAGACACGTTTCCTCCGCTAGGTTCACTAAATGGGAACTAGCATTAATTGCACCGACCAACATTACTATAAAGAAGTGTAATACTTTAAAACCTGCTACATATTTACCAAGTGTGCCTCATGATGCACAAAGGGTGGAAGGTAAAGGTGAATCGTTACCAGTGGTAGAAGGTGAGTTTGGTACAGGAATTAATAGGCATGACTGTATGGAGTATTTAAATCAAAATTTTACAGCTAGGCCTGACATTCATGACACACCGTTAGAAAATGCAGACTTAACGTTTTACACGGATGGGAGTTGCCATAGACAGACTGATACAGGTGAGATATGTACAGGTTATGCTGTGGTTGATGACAAGGACGTTATAGTGGCCGAACCACTCGGTCCACCCCATTCAGCGCAGGTGGCGGAACTTGTGGCACTAAGGAGAGCGTGTGAGTTGGCCGAAGGGAATACGGCCAATATTTGCACAGACTCCAGGTACGCTTTTGGGGTGGTGCACGATTTTGGGGCCCTATGGCATCTAAGAAATTTTCTAACGGCAGCAGGCACACCAATCGCACATGCACATCACATAAAACGACTGTTGATGGCAATACAGCTACCCAAGACAGTAGCTGTCATTAAGTGTAAAGCCCACACCTGCGAAGATGATCCAGTATCATTGGGTAACAACAGGGCTGATGAAGCTGCCAAATGGGCAGCAGGTTTAAAACTTAATTAAATGGATAAAGTGTTGGTATTTGAAACGGTTGACATGCAGAAACTGGTTGAAATGCAAGGTGTGTGTACCCATCAGGAAAAGGCAAGCTGGAGATCCAAGGGATGTGAGCAAGAGTCCTCTGGGCTCTGGAGAAATGGACAAGGGAAGCCAGTAGCTCCTAACGCATACTACCCAAGCTTAGCAGAAGCAGCACATGGTCTGACCCATCTGGGTAAGCAGGGTATGTGTAAGTTAGTGAAGGCATACTGGTATGCACCTGGCTTTTCTTCCCAAGCAGAGAAGAGGGCAATGTCCTGTTTGACCTGCTTAAGGAAGAATATAGGAAAAACTGTACCCACCGAACCATCTCACATCCCTCCAGCAGACGGCCCTTTCCAGGTCATACAAATTGACTTCATCCAGGTACCACCCTGCAGGAACTTGAAGTATGTTTTGGTTTGCATAGACATATTCTCTAATTGGGTAGAGGCATACCCAGCTGCTACCAACACTGCTGCATTCACGGCAAAGAAAATAGTTCAGGAGTTTGTATGTAGGTATGGCATCCCTAGAGTAATTGAAAGTGATAGGGGTACCCATTTTACCGGAGATGTTTTTCAATGTATGTGTAAGTTGATGGGTATTAATAGTAAGCTTCACACCCCATATCGACCGCAGGCCAGTGCCAAGGTGGAGAGGGTAAATGGTACTATTAAAAACAAGCTGAGTAAAATCATGGCTGAAACTGGTTTGGGATGGCCTGAAGCTCTGCCTCTTGTGCTCCATAGTATCAGGACCACCCCTAGATCCCCTCTTAATCTTTCCCCATTCAAAATACTGTTCGGGAGGCAACCTCATTTAATTATAAGTCCTCAGGAAGATTTGAAAAGTAACAATGAGGTTACTGTGAGGTACCTTATAGGGATGAGTAAGCAGCTCCAACAGCAGCAGCAGAAACTAAAACTGTTATCACCTGATATGCCTGAAATGAACTGTCATGATGTTGAACCTGGAGAGTATGTTATGATCCGAAACTTTTTACATTCAGGTTGTTTGACTGACCGTTGGGAAGGACCGTACCAAGTGCTACTGACAAGTACAACATCCGTGAAAGTAGCTGAGAGAGACACCTGGGTCCATTCCAGCCATTGTCGGAAGGTCAAAAATCCTGAGGAGAACCAGACCAGGGGAGAGACAGAGAACCTGGACCTGTCGATTGCAAGCCTGTTCCGTGAAAGCTACTAATTGTATCAGTAGCACTTGAACAAGGCTGGTAAGACCTGGTATGGTGATGGGGTTTCAGGTTGTAACTGCTTTTGTGTATCCTCCCAGAGTTCATATCATACTGTTGTGTTTCGGGATGTCCTGGTTCTGTGCTGATGGTCGGAGGATGGAGAGAGAGATCGGTAGTGGTGTCGGTGGAGAGGAGCTGGGAGAGAAAGAGCTGCAAAAACAAGGCCAGTACCTGACCAATATTAGCACTGTAGTGGTTAAAAGATCTGCTCTCTTGGAATCTCGGAGGCAGTGTGATGGTTTATTGTCTGAAGAGTATTGTATATGCACAAATTGTGGGCCTGTAGTCAATGATAAATGCATCCTACGATGTCAGACCCAGAGTAATTTATACTTGGGCGAGCATCCGTTAGAGGACTACCATTCCCTATTAGGCAAGGTTTTGAACCAAACCGAATGTTGGGTTTGCTCCCAGGTTACTCAAGGAAAGCATAATGTAGGGTTAGTCCCATTCCCCTTAAAGGTCTCTGAAGTCATTGACTTACAGGGAGGCAAACCAGTGGACAGAAAATTTAACATATCCGATTCCCCTAATTTGAAGCTCCACCAATATCAAGTAGATAAATCCCTGTTATGTTTCAACTTCACCAATCCCAACAAACCTGGGAATTGGGAAGTCACAGGAATTAATCAGACAATGACCTTCTCACTGAGAGCCGATAATGTATCTATAGACTCAGCACTTTTATACAACATTGTTACAAGTGGGAAATTCTATAGGTACAGGTATACGCAGAGTAATGTTAAAGTGATGGTTGGAAGAGTACCACCCGGGTACTGTGCGAAGATCATACAACCTGATACTTGTATTAGCCAAATGGAGGTGATAGGGATGGGATCATTCATAGAAAAGATGTGTACCGGTATCATGAAACATTCCATCCCATTCATCCTCCCAGATGATGTATATTATATTTGTGGTAGAAAAGCGTATAAATGGCTCTCTCCAAGTTCCTGTGGACTATGCTATTTGGGAAAGGTACTCCCTGAAGTCATGACTCTTGCACATAATGAAATGATTGATGTCCATAGGAACATACCTTCTCCATACCTTCATACGCATTATGAACACAGAAATAAGAGAAACATGATTCCTGGTGATGTGCATAAAGCCACTCAAATGATAAGTGAGACGACTGGCTTCCAGATTTTAGTTGCACTTGATCCCACCAGGATTGCTCGGGGATCTCTAAATTTTAGGTATATTCAAGATCTCGCAAAATTAATAGATAATATCACCGAGCTATATGATGACACCTTTAGGTACACTGGTAAGGAGTTGCAAGTGTACAAGAAAGAGCTGGTCCAACATCGTTTAGTGCTGAATTATTTAACTGCTGTCACTGGAGGGTATTGCATAACCCTAGCCACCCAGTTTGGTGTTAAATGCTGTACTTATATCACCAATAGCACTAGTGACCCCAAGGAGGTGATAGACCGGAAAATGGATGAAATTCTGCAGTTGAAATGGGAATTTCGGAAGAACCATAATGCTTCAATCGCTGAAGTGGAGGAACAGGTCGAAGAGTGGTTCTCCTGGTTGAACCCTATGAAATGGTTCTCGGGTCTAGGAGAGTGGGTCCAAGGACTGATTGTGAGTATAGGGAAACTCCTGATCCTAGTGTTGGTGGTCATCCTAATAATTGGCATATGTATCAGATGTGTTCCAGCGGCTATGAAGTGTGCAAAAGGTTGTTCCAATGGAAACCAGGAAAATGAAATAATTATGGTAGTTACCCATGATGCTGTGAATACTAATGTAACTAATACCCTACATTATAACCCTGAATTAGAGAGTATGATCTAATGTTTGCTTGCATATTGCCATGTATAATAAAGTATTGTCAATGTTTCTTTAGAACACCCTAGTTTAAATGTAGTCTTCATCTCCCCTTTCTTCCAAGGTTGTCCTCTCCATGGAGTGGTGCTTTCCCACACTAGCTCCCCATTGGTCCTCGACTTAGAGTCCACGTGGTATGCGTACGAGGGGCTACTTTATGTCCCCAGGGGCGCATTATTCAACGATTCAAATGACCAAACGGAGTCATATCATTAAGAACATTGAACAATACTTTATGATACAGTGTCCACATGAAATAAGATCCGAATGATAGTAGAAGTCCCATAAGAACACGTACCTTGTAATGATGTGATTTGGATTTGTTTAGCAGTGCATAAAAGTGTTATTAATGCTATTTCAAAACATCTTAAAATGAAGTCTCTAAACAATTCAAAATTATCCTTATGGGTTAGGTGCATTCCCACATCTAACATATGGTCACGACCTCTTCAGTCTGGCCTGTGGTGTGCACATAAGACTAGTTTTATGTCCCTTCCCCCAAGAGCGCTTCATTGATGGGTAAATTAACAACTCATGCCATCCCATAACAATAACATTAACTAATGTCTTATAGTATGGCTAATCAGATAACCAATTATTAATTGTTGCTTGCGTATGGTGATAGCGTATAATTGCTATCAAAGGGTGGACTGTCGAAACCGTATCAATTGGTTGCGATCGCTTAATTGCGCACGAATCGCAACACGACATCCATTGGACGATTTGATCGTCCACGGCCATTTTATGCAAACACAGGCTCCCGCCTCATTTGCGCACGCACTTGCGCACGCACTTCCGCACGCACAATTGCACATGCTCGCTATACATGCACACGCATCCCATGCCCCCACAAATCATCATATTGTGAATGGTGAGCCATGCTTCTGTGCTCACAACAGTCAAGCGCCATTTTTACATTACATAAACACATAAAGTTAGTACAGCAATACTGTTTAAATACTGTTTTGCGTTTCAATCGCATAGCCAGCTTTTAAGTATTATTGTCGGAAACCTTACCCCGACGGACAGCAGCCTTTCCTTACTATAAACTTATATCCCATTTAACCCTAAACTGACTGAGCTACGCACAATGCTATGTGTTTTAAAGGTATACAGTGAATGTTACATGTTAAATAGCAGTTATATGATATCTGGGATTAGGAATAAGATAAATGGGTCATGAGTAGTATCTACCGATTTCCCTCTGTCTCAACAGGAATATGAAACCAACAGAATGAATATGGAAGGGATCACTATCGAGTTATGAAGACCTGCCAAGAATTATACTCTATACTGTATAAATCACTGTACACCTCCCCTGTAGATTTGCATGCCAAATGTTAGTACAAAGGGATTTTTTAACAGTTCAACCTCCAGTGACGTCAACCATTTACTAACAAATGAATAGCAACAACCATTGTGACTCAATAATAAAGGGCCAATAGGGAACCCCTCTGAGTATTCAGCTTATGTTCAAAAGTAATTGTACACCTATAAATTGCCATACAGTCTGGATCCCAGCCCCTTTTTCCTTTGCTACCTTTCTCCCTGCCTGACCCTAAAGAAACACACAGCAATCCTGATGGACAGCTGTTAGTCTAGGATCCAGACCACATGGCGAAATATTGGTAATTGTATCTTTGTCTTTATCCTGTATATAGCTGCATTGTATAGATTAAGGCTGATTATACCCTTTTTACAATATAGTACCTTTGTGTGTGTTGGAACCGCAAACTGTTTCTGTGTGACAAAGTTATTTTATATTGAAATGGGAGGTATGGGCAATCTGGTCTGTGCAATCAAATCTCTCTAATATCGATGCTGTTCAAACGGTATCAATAAAAGGCCCCCTTACATCAGAGATGGATTGCAGCAATCGTGCAATTTGCAATCGATTGTGTATAAAAATCTGCAATGTATGGGCTTCACAGATCGCAGATTGCAACCAAAAAGTGATTGGAATTGTTTAATCAGATTGTCCAACATGTTGGATTTCACAGATCGATTGGGGCTGTAGATTGCTAGTGTATGGACATGATCAGCAGATTTGCAGACTGTTTCTAGCAAAATGATGGGCCTTTCAAGATTGCCAGATCTGTGTTTGCTGCAATCGATCTGCAAATCACTGAAAAAGATCTGTAGTGTATGGGCGCAGATTGCTCGATTGGGAAATCCTAAGATCGGACAATAAATCTTCAAATTGTTCAATGTGGTTTTCAGATTGCTGATGTATGGGGGCCTTTAGTCTATAGAAGAAACAACAAAAAAAGGTATCCCCCAGCACTCAGAATGAGGTCAGCAATGAGATTTGATGTAGTAGATACAGTGGCGTAACTAGGGCAGGGCGAGCGGGGTGCGTGCCCTGGGCTACATTGGACCAGCGGCGCGGGGGGGCGCCGCTGGCCATGGTACCGGCCCGCCCGCCCTAGTTAGCCAGTGTAGCGCCGACCGCAATGAGTGCGGTCAGTGCTACACCTTTACACAGGACCGGCGCTAGGCTTCCAGCGCCGGTCCTGTGCTGCACACCTGAGCTCATTCCCTCCCCCTGAGCACTTGCCAAATAGCGCTAGGAGGCAGGCTCAGGCTGTGCATAACACATGCATCACCACCAGTGCTGGCGGCAATGCGTGTGTTAAACAGCAGCCAATGAGAGTCAGATAGACTCTCATTGACTGCTGCAGCACCCACTGCAAGAGCTGGACTTCCATGCAGTGGGACTGACGTCATGACGTCTGTCCCATAATGCTGAGCGCGCCAGCCCGGGACAGGAGCAGGAGCAGCGTGGATTCAGGTAAGTATATTTTTAGATATATATATAAATCTCAGGTGCACAACTCCAAATTATTAATAATATATAAATGTAATAAAATTTTGCAATCAATAGAGGTTTTTAGCATAATCTTGGCCAAGGTTATGGGCCTACCCACCATATCCAGGTAACCTCTGTAGGGTAGGTCCCTAACATACTACGATTCAAATCCAGAGCACAGGACACCCCCAAACTAGCCCAGCTAAGCCGCCCCAGGGCACCGCCATAGTAAGAAAAGTGCAGTGTGAAAGAGATAGTTAGGAGCAGCTACTGCTGCATATAAAGAATGAAAATAAAAAGTGAGGTACATATATAATAAACAAACAGTGAAGGGTTAAAATGTGTTATAAAGGAAAAATGTGTTATAATGCGGTGCCCTGAAACAGATCAACAAAGGCAATCCAGGGGGACCCACGCCCCAAAAATGAACCAAAGTTGCACTACAGTATATAAAACTTGTAGGACTTACCTAGAATTGTGCCTAATACCAGTGTGCATATTCATTACAAGACTCCATGCTTTTAAACCAATAAAGTAGGGGTGCTAATCCAGACTGAGGGCGTCTCCTTTCCCTCAGGTGTGCAATAAAGCACATTAAATGGAGTATATAGGAAAGATTTCTGGACTGCACACCCTGAACATATATATATATATAATGGGAGGTGCTACCTGATGAGAGTAATTGCAGGCACAAAAAAAGACAAATCTCAGGTGCACAACTCCAAATTATTAATAATATATAAATGCAATAAAATTTTGCAATCAATAGAGGTTTTTAGCATAATCTTGGCCAAGGTTATGGGCCTACCCACCATATCCAGGTAACCTCTGTAGGGTAGGTCCCTAACATACTACGATTCAAATCCAGAGCACAGGACACCCCCAAACTAGCCCAGCTAAGCCGCCCCAGGGCACCGCCATAGTAAGAAAAGTGCAGTGTGAAAGAGATAGTTAGGAGCAGCTACTGCTGCATATAAAGAATGAAAATAAAAAGTGAGGTACATATATAATAAACAAACAGTGAAGGGTTAAAATGTGTTATAAAGGAAAAATGTGTTATAATGCGGTGCCCTGAAACAGATCAACAAAGGCAATCCAGGGGGACCCACGCCCCAAAAATGAACCAAAGTTGCACTACAGTATATAAAACTTGTAGGACTTACCTAGAATTGTGCCTAATACCAGTGTGCATATTCATTACAAGACTCCATGCTTTTAAACCAATAAAGTAGGGGTGCTAATCCAGACTGAGGGCGTCTCCTTTCCCTCAGGTGTGCAATAAAGCACATTAAATGGAGTATATAGGAAAGATTTCTGGACTGCACACCCTGAACATATATATATATATAATGGGAGGTGCTACCTGATGAGACTAATTGCAGGCACAAAAAAAGACAAATCTCAGGTGCACAACTCCAAATTATTAATAATATATAAATGCAATAAAATTTTGCAATCAATAGAGGTTTTTAGCATAATCTTGGCCAAGGTTATGGGCCTACCCACCATATCCAGGTAACCTCTGTAGGGTAGGTCCCTAACATACTACGATTCAAATCCAGAGCACAGGACACCCCCAAACTAGCCCAGCTAAGCCGCCCCAGGGCACCGCCATAGTAAGAAAAGTGCAGTGTGAAAGAGATAGTTAGGAGCAGCTACTGCTGCATATAAAGAATGAAAATAAAAAGTGAGGTACATATATAATAAACAAACAGTGAAGGGTTAAAATGTGTTATAAAGGAAAAATGTGTTATAATGCGGTGCCCTGAAACAGATCAACAAAGGCAATCCAGGGGGACCCACGCCCCAAAAATGAACCAAAGTTGCACTACAGTATATAAAACTTGTAGGACTTACCTAGAATTGTGCCTAATACCAGTGTGCATATTCATTACAAGACTCCATGCTTTTAAACCAATAAAGTAGGGGTGCTAATCCAGACTGAGGGCGTCTCCTTTCCCTCAGGTGTGCAATAAAGCACATTAAATGGAGTATATAGGAAAGATTTCTGGACTGCACACCCTGAACATATATATATATATAATGGGAGGTGCTACCTGATGAGACTAATTGCAGGCACAAAAAAAGACAAATCTCAGGTGCACAACTCCAAATTATTAATAATATATAAATGCAATAAAATTTTGCAATCAATAGAGGTTTTTAGCATAATCTTGGCCAAGGTTATGGGCCTACCCACCATATCCAGGTAACCTCTGTAGGGTAGGTCCCTAACATACTACGATTCAAATCCAGAGCACAGGACACCCCCAAACTAGCCCAGCTAAGCCGCCCCAGGGCACCGCCATAGTAAGAAAAGTGCAGTGTGAAAGAGATAGTTAGGAGCAGCTACTGCTGCATATAAAGAATGAAAATAAAAAGTGAGGTACATATATAATAAACAAACAGTGAAGGGTTAAAATGTGTTATAAAGGAAAAATGTGTTATAATGCGGTGCCCTGAAACAGATCAACAAAGGCAATCCAGGGGGACCCACGCCCCAAAAATGAACCAAAGTTGCACTACAGTATATAAAACTTGTAGGACTTACCTAGAATTGTGCCTAATACCAGTGTGCATATTCATTACAAGACTCCATGCTTTTAAACCAATAAAGTAGGGGTGCTAATCCAGACTGAGGGCGTCTCCTTTCCCTCAGGTGTGCAATAAAGCACATTAAATGGAGTATATAGGAAAGATTTCTGGACTGCACACCCTGAACATATATATATATATAATGGGAGGTGCTACCTGATGAGACTAATTGCAGGCACAAAAAAAGACAAATCTCAGGTGCACAACTCCAAATTATTAATAATATATAATATAAATGCAATAAAATTTTGCAATCAATAGAGGTTTTTAGCATAATCTTGTTTTATATACTGTAGTGCAACTTTGGTTCATTTTTGGGGCGTGGGTCCCCCTGGATTGCCTTTGTTGATCTGTTTCAGGGCACCGCATTATAACACATTTTTCCTTTATAACACATTTTAACCCTTCACTGTTTGTTTATTATATATGTACCTCACTTTTTATTTTCATTCTTTATATGCAGCAGTAGCTGCTCCTAACTATCTCTTTCACACTGCACTTTTCTTACTATGGCGGTGCCCTGGGGCGGCTTAGCTGGGCTAGTTTGGGGGTGTCCTGTGCTCTGGATTTGAATCGTAGTATGTTAGGGACCTACCCTACAGAGGTTACCTGGATATGGTGGGTAGGCCCATAACCTTGGCCAAGATTATGCTAAAAACCTCTATTGATTGCAAAATTTTATTGCATTTATATATTATTAATAATTTGGAGTTGTGCACCTGAGATTTGTCTTTTTTTGTGCCTGCAATTAGTCTCATCAGGTAGCACCTCCCATTATATATATATATATATATATATGTTCAGGGTGTGCAGTCCAGAAATCTTTCCTATATACTAGATATATATATATATATATATTTTTTTTTAACCTATCTGCACAACGGGGGAGGGGGGTGGCTACTACTGAGGGGACCTCTACTGGGGGGACCTCTACTGGGGGAGGGGTGGCTACTACTGGAGGTGCCATTATTGGGGGGCCTACTACTGGGGGCACTTAATCAGGAGGGGGAACCTCTACTGGGGACTACTACTTGGGGGGGAACTACCACTGGGGGCTTTATAAAAGGGGCCTACTACTAGAGGCACTGCACTCGGGGGACCACTACTGGGGGCAATAATAGGAAGGGCTACTACAGGGGGCACTGGATAGGGGGGATCACTACAGGGTGTCTGCATAAGGGGTCCACTACTGGGAAAACTGCATGGGGGGGACTACTGCTGGGGGCACTATATAAAGGGCACTGCATGGGGGGGAGACTACTACTGGGGGCACCATATAAAGGGCACTGCATGAAGAGATACCACTACTGGGCGCACTGCATTGTGGGGACTGCTACTGGGGGCACTGCATAAGGGGGAACACTACATGGGGCACTGCATTTGGAGGGGCCACTGCTGGGGGTACTGAGTAAGGGGAACTAATTGGGGGCTGTATAAGGGGGACCATTACTGGGGATACTGTATAAGGGGCCTTACTATGGGCCTGCATAAGAGGGACCACAACTGCATACTGGGGGTACTGTATAAGGGGTACTACTGGGGTTAAGGTGCATATGGATTGGAATGTTCAGTGTGAAAATAAAGGGGTGTGTCATGATGACACGCCCCATTTTTAAGTGACCACGTCCATTTTTTTGCGCACATCAGGGGGGACCTCCCTTTTCAAATTTGCCCTGGGCTCCAAATACCCTAGTTACACCACTGAGTAGATAATTTGAAGATTATCTAGTACATGGTTTTAGATCATTCAGAGATCTTAGGCAAAAATCTCCAGGCCTAGGTCCAGAGGGGGCCGCACCACACACCCTACACCCATATTTTTTAATACTTAACTTCCCAAAGTCCCGCATCGGGTGTCGCAGCCCTGCACAAAACGCCTGGAGAGTGGCTGCCGCTGAAATTTTTCATCCGTTTTGCACATGTGCAGTTGAAAAATCACAAGGAAAAGGAGCGGTATGGCCCAGTAGACTCTCCGCACAGACTAGTGCCCAGAATCTACTGCTGCAGTCAGTCCACTGCCAGCAGCTGGGGAGAGAGGAGGGGGTCCCGGAAAGGGGAATGCAAATGGACCCCCTCCTCTCTTAGTATGCCCCAATGTTAAAACTTGCTTGCTTCTCTTTCCCTCCACTCTTCCTTACCCCCATGATACAAGGAAGCTACACTAGCTAACCTATACTTTGATTAATATAAAAACCTCTTTCACTAAGTTGTGCTTCCCATCAATGATACCCATCAATGGAGGACCTCAGTACATCCTCATATGAGAAACTTGCCACTCTCTGAGTACTAACACTTTTAATTTCTTGTAGATCTGCACCCGCTGCCATAGTAGGGTCAGACCTGGTGTAGTTTAGATGAATGAATTTATTAGATTTTACCGCACTAGTCCTGCTTCAAAAGCAGTAAAGTTTTTCAAATCCGTGAGGCATGGTCACGCCCCCTTCCAAAATAATTCTGATAAAATACTATGCGCGGCACCGTGCTCAGCATATAGGAGGCTCCAAGGGGCTCTGGCGCCAACACAGTAAACCAACGTGCAATTTATACACCGCACAATGCTCTATTTCAACACTTGTATGCCGAGGAAAACTTCTGTATAAATGTGGTAACCACAAGTGACATACAGTATCTCTGTTGTATTGCATTAGTGATACAGACAGGATAAATACAGATCAGATATAGGGAGCTCTATAAAACCTCAGAAAATGTATACATATATACTGTACTATGCAATGCAGAACAATAATCCTTCTAACCACACAGCTGTCACTGATAAGAATGTTACATGTCCAAGGCAAGGCAAGATATGGGTTTGTGCATAAATACAATATACAACTCTGGCATAACCTTAAAAATTGTGCCTTCTAGTTATTTAAAGCAAAAAAAGGGGCAGTAGCAGGTAACTAATGCAAGAGCCTTTAACAAAGGCAGCCACAAGTGTTCCACCTCCTTTTCATGCAAACACTGATTTTTTGCAAGTCTCCTATTGAACACAATTTCCTATTTTCTATATCACAGGTTCTCAAATTCATTCCTCGGGATCCCAAACAGTGCATGTTTTCCAGGTCTCCTCACAAAATCACAAGTGAAATAATTAGCTCCAACTGTGGATCTTTTAAAATGTGTCCATGAGTGAAGACTACACCTGTGCACCTGCTAGATGACATGGAAAACATGACCTGTGTGGGGTCCTGAGAACCGAGTTTGAGAACCGCTGTTCTATGTCCATCCCGTGTAATCAATCAAGAGACATGGCCACGGTCTCCACGCACTGACACCCCCACTTACCATGCACAATAGCTACACCCTTCTCCCTATAGTTGAATCTGCTCTCTTAACACAAAACCACACTGGCAACAAGTGCAGGCTCATGAAAAAGGGAGCCAAAATAAATGCAGGCTCACAAGTGACAGGTAGGATCCTAAAGTGTCTCACAAGTTCTCAACACAGGGGTGGCTCCAGGGAAGGGGCGGCTCCAAGGAGGGAAAGGCTCCATGGAACGGTCGGCTCAGCTGCTGACCTGGGCCCCTCCAGCTGGCCCAGGTTTGGGTAAGTAGTACCAACACCCCTCTCTAGTCTCAGCATTCCTGTTTAATATGTAATGTGTCTCAATGAAACAAATATCTACAAAAACAGATTTCATTTTAACAAATTACAGGCACTCTCCACTCAGCTCATTAAAATTGCAAAACAGAATTCCCCATTTGGACATTTTCCTACCCTCCTCAAAATTCAACACCTTCTTTATTAAGTTTCAGGGAAATTTAAAAATACCATGGTATATTCATCATCACTTAATTTATACAAAAGCAAGTGAAGATTAACATTTTCACATACTTTTGTATATTAAGTGTCAGGGCCATTTTATTTATTTATTAACAGTTTCTTATATAGCGTAGCATATTCTGTTGCACTTTACAATTGTAAGTATTAATAGAACAAAACTGGATAATAACAGACAGATATATAGGTAGGAAGGCCCTGCTCGCAGGCTTACAATCTAAATCAAGATTTATCAAGTTCCGAAAAAGCATTTTTTTCAGAATTTGGTGGTACATACTGTACGCCATCCCTCGTTGGCGTTCAGCCTCCAATAATCTTCACAGGGAAAAGTTTACATGGCTGCCTCTGCAGCCAGTATTCAGATCCCTCCCTGCTGTATCTGCATACATCCAGGAGCTGAGAACTGGCTACCTGCCTTCTAAGCTTACCGGGCACTGCAGTCCTGTGTCCCCAGACTCCACACTGCCTTCGGCTCTGACTCACCTGCTCACTGAAGTTCCTCTTCCCATGGAGTGGTGGATTTGGAGAGAAGACTGGTGAGAGGATGAAAGAGAGGACAGGGCGGAAGGTATGCAGGACGACAGGACACAGCAGCACGGGTGAACATATGCGGGAAGGAGAGGTGACACAGAGGACACCGGGAGTGGATGTGATGGGGGTAAAGCAGCACTGATGAGATGATGCAGTGAGGGACACAGTCGCATTGATAAGATGATGAGGGGGGTTACAAATAGCAGCAGGGTTAGCGGGGGGCATAGATGTCAGCAGAGGGGGTGGGCACAGACATCAGCTTGGGGGCTGCAACTGTGGGCGGGTATGGCACAGACATCAGCGGCAGCGGGAGGACACAGCAAGTGTAGGGGTTTAAATATCACTTTTCCAAAAAGCAGACTCTGCAAAAAGAGCAGCTTTTCAGATGTGTTACTTTTGTTATTGATGTATGATGAATGCCTTCGAATAGCTTTTTAACCTTGCATTGAGTTTAAAACATAATTATCAATGGTGATAATTATGCAATGATGAATAGACCACAAAATATTTTCTATAATACTTGCATTATCCCCTATGTGTCCCACAGCTTGGGACACAGAGGGGATAATGCAGAGGATGAGATTTATCAGGTTTGGAGAGAGATAAGGGTCTAGGGGCCTGATTAAGACCCATTCGCTAAGCTGTGAACGCACGCTATGAGCAATTATCACACGTTTGCGCATACGTATGCATCACAGTATGAATGCGCGAACCAGTCACTGCGTCCAGGAATCGTGCGCTCGTAGTACACAGACTGGACGCTACTTTGAGTGTTAGAATGTGCCGTTTGTGGGTGGTAACAGGGGAAGGTGCTTGTGAATGGGGGAGTGGTGCTGCGAACGTAGGCATGTCTCAGCATCAAAATGGAGTTTTATGGGTGTGCATAATTAGCATGAATGCGTCATTGTACACGTCACTTGGTTGTATTTCAGACTGCAGTGATCGCAGTGCTTCTGGTGGAGTAGGGTCTACCTCAAGCGCTGCGTGCAGCTCCAATGGCTCTAGATGTATCCGATTAATCATACACCTCCTGGAGATGACGTGAACTAAGAAAGATAGGTGGGTGTCTTTATACTGGCGTGCGTTTGCTCTGCCGTCGCTCTCTAAGGCATAGAGTGCGTCCTTCCACCAGACAGTGCAGTTGTGGCATTTGCGTACCCTGCCCCTTTTAGCTGCCTGAGAGCGTAGCTTAGCGTCATGGTCTGAATGAGCTCCTATTTACTAAGCCTTAAAGAGAGAAAAAGTAGATAGAGATTAAGTACCAACCAATCAGCTTCTGTCATTTTTCAAACAGTCTGCAAAATGACAGGAGCTGATTGGTTGGTTCTTTATCTCCTTCCAAGACTTAGTAAATAGATCCCAAAGTACTTATAAATCTGCTTCTGTCATTTTACAGGCTGTATTTGATAAATTACTGTTGGAGCTGATTGCAGACCCTCCAACATGGCCCCTTCCATCAGCTACAAAATGCTCTGCTACTGGGTTTCCCATCTAATTTATGATTGCAGCAACCTGTGTTGAAATACCCTTCTTATGAATTAACTAGTTCAACACAGAACAGATGATGTCAATCATAATTTAAGTAGGGAGTTCAGGAGCAGAGCATTTTGTACCTGATGAAAGGGGTCATGTTGGAGGGTCTGTAGTTGGTTGGTATTTTTCTCTCTCCAAACTTTGATAAATATAACCCAGGGAAAGATCTATTCCAGCTAGTGTATTTTAAAATATGCAATATAGCTCTGCACATGCCCAGCAAACAGGCTACATAAATATATGTACCCGTACATAGCTGCATTAATCTGACATCTACTCCCACTTTTGCCTGACAAAAAATGGGTGGGATGTGACAGACTAATAAGTAGTCTGTAGAGTATGGGCATGTTCATGTAATTGTGACCAGATGCTGAAAGACACAGGAACCCTGTGGGCAGAATTTACAAAGCAGCGGCAGGTGAATATTTTAAATGGCACTCGGAGTCAGTGTAAAGCATGCCGGGGTTTACATTGATTCCAGTGCCGTTTTAAATATGTACCTGCAACCCGCCGGGAAGCAGCGGCTTACAGAAGCCGCTGCTTCATAAATTCTGCTCTGTGAGATGTATTATTTGCAAGTACATGAGGGCAAGTGCAAATGCATGATGTCGCCAGCTTTAGTAAATTAGTTGTGATTAGCTGATCACAAATGCACTGCTGACACTGATTGGTGCATTCTTAGTAGCTAATTCTTATATCAACTGACATGCAGATATCAGGATTATTTTGACTATCATTGTTCTTAGTACTCAGAGTGTGCACCTGTGTTCTTTGTCCCCTGCATTGTACTACAAGTCTCAACATGGTAGCACCTCTTATTATGTTTAAAATTATGGTGTGCAGTCCAAACCCCCTCCCTCGTTCCACTATCTTTGTGTATTTTGTACACTTGAAGGCTGCGACTCCTTCTGCATGGTATTTGCACCCCACCCGTCTGCCTTTGGGTGCTTTTAATCATCTGCACAGGTTCCTACATTGCTGTCTACATATTAGAATGGGCACTATTATAGTGCTGGATAAATTGACATAATGTGTTAGTATTAGGGATGTTAGGGACCCATCTTATGGGGTACACCTTGATGTGGTGGATGGGCAAACAGTTTTGGCCAAGTGTGTACTAAGATCCTCACTTATACTCCATTTTAACTCGAGTTTATCAGGATTATTTTGACTATTATTGTTCCTAGTACTTAGTGTGTGCACCTGTATTCTTGTGGGGGGTGTGGGCCGCACTCGGATGTCACCCTTGGAGGGGGTGACACCAAAATTTTGGCTCCTCTGCACTGACAGGAACTGCAGTGTGACTTTCTCCTGCAGCACCCAGCTCTTGTCATAGAAGAGGAGCCGACAGTGCAGACTTCCAAGTCTCCGGGGGCAGCCCAGCATCTCCGGTGATGCCACGCTCCATTATTTAGACCATTCCCCCTTTTTAGGCATGGGCGCACCTTTGGCATGCAGGGATAGTCAGAGTGCGCACGAGTGTCACCAGACTGGGTGACGACTTTGATCTGCGCAGTCCAAAACTCAAATAGGGGAACCACACCTACTGTATTGCCAGTGAATCCCGACCGGCATGTTTGCCAGCATTTGGAAGGGCAGCTGGTGTGGCTCCCCTATTTGAATTTTAGACTGTGCTGCAGCCCCACTTCTGGAGCCGCCACTGGTTGTAGCCTTTATTGAAGCAGCTGAAAATAAAAATGGTCTCCATGGAGAGGACGTAGATTAAAAGCAACAACTCCAAGACTGCTGGCTTCAAAGACAGCAAGCAAAGTGTTCTAGTAATGTAATACAAAATGGTGTAATTATAGCAACAACTGGTACTGCCTAGAAGAGTAACATACAGTACTTAGGACCTGATTCAGACCCGTTCACTAGTTGCAGCTGCTCGCTCTCAGCGTATGGAAATTCAGCTAAGTGACATAGAGGCAGCCGCTCGCAGAGCAAGACATACTGAAAGCACGCCCACTATGTCTTGGCGAGCGATCACTTTGTGTTTATAGATGCCCACCAGCCTGTCTTTAGCCGCCCACTATCATACGCCATCTCCAGAAAGTATATACAACCATCGATACATCGGGAACCATCGAATCAGACAACAGCGCTTGCGGTTGACTGTACCCTACTGCAAGCACTGCGAGCAGTTCTGTGTAAAAATCTACCAGGTGACGTGTACTATGACGCTGCCTGTTAATTATGCACGCTTCTGAAATGGCGTTGAAACACTCTGGCATGCCTGCGTCCGCAACTCCACTCCCCCCGTTACTACTGCCCTGCCCCTGTTACCACTCTCAAACTGGGCTGTCCTGGCAGGGTGAGCGAGCACATTCCGATCGCTCTTACTAGTTTGCGCATGTGCACTTTGAACTATACGCATGCGCACATTAGCGAACATCATCTGCAACAAGCAGCCGCTTGCTAGCGAACGGGTATGGATCAGGTCCTTAATCTGGTCATTTACTCTTGCAGTACACTGTTTACTTCATCATTATGATGTCTTATAGAAAATCTAAGAACATAAATGATGTTTCTGATTATTATTATTTAAGTGTATAAAAGTCAATATATAATATATATTATGCATGCCAATATTCACATTTCTTTAATTTTTAAAATTAGTAATACACAAATTAACCTATGTAAAAAAGGCATCTAATTTAAGGATACTACCAAAAATCCCCAAAAGACAGAGAACAACACTAAGGGGTTTATTTCCGAAGTGTCGGGTTGTAAAACCCGACACTTCGGTTCATGTTTATGCCTGATATTTAAAAGGGCAGTGCTTTTACTAGCAAGACATGGCTTGAAAACATTATAAGAATGTCGACAAAACGTCCCTGGTGGTCTAGTCGTGACTTACCTTGTACAGTGGTTCTGGCTGCTCCAGCTGTGTCTTCAAGATCTGGTAGTGACATCCTGATGACTTCAGGGAATCCTGCGGCACTACTGGCAGTGAGTATATACCTAACCTTAACCCTCCCCTAGTGCCTAACTCTAACCTCCTCTCCCATAGCCGAACCCTAACCCTCTCCCTAGTGCCTAATCTTACCCTCCCACAGTCTAACCCTAAGCTTATCATTCTGGTCCAAGCAGAATGTTGACATGTTCAATGTTGGCATTTCAACAATTTTGAAATCATAACTCTCTACATTGTGGTGTTGATATTAATTGTTGACTTTATGACTACATGCCCTCCAGCTAGATTTTCAGCTTTGGTAACTAACTTTGCATCCTTGTCTTTAAGGTTTTCAGCTGTTTCAGTCAGTATTGTAACTTGCTCTGTAGGACTTATAGCTCTGTTTAGGGAATGTAAAGCCCTTCTCATCCACTGCAGTCTAGAAATTCTGTGAAAACTGTCTGCTCTTCTATGCGACACTAGCAAGGCCATAGAGAGCCGGCCAGGGCCCCATGACTATATAGGGGGTGTGGCCTAATCGCGGAAGGTGTGACCATACACCCTTAGGAAAAAATTAAGGAAAAGCCTATTTGCAACACCACTTCACTGTGAGCCCTTCAGCTCGGTGCAAAAACAGGGGGGGGGGCGCGATCAGGAGAGGAGACTTGTCAGCGGCAGCAGTCTCCCTGGTCTTCCACTGCAGTCCAGCATACAGCAACATGTCCTGGGCTGCTGACAGGTAAGAAGGAGGGGGGATGGAATCGGGCCCAGGCCCCCACCGTGTCCCTCAAACAAGCCCGGGTCCGGGTAATTAGTACCTGCTTCCACCCCACCCTCTCTGCACCCCTGGGCACTAGGAGTCACTCACAAGGAGCCCTATCTGGGCGTGATTCTGAGTGAGAAGTAATTCACATATTTGAACGATGTTTTTTAACTGCGCATGCGTCTGAGTGATGAAAAAGTCACACAGCGCATGCACCATTATGTATATGTGTATAGGGCAGCAAGATTGATTGAGAGGCACAGACTCTGATATGCATTGTAAATTTAATGGGCATGTCTGGCAGGTGACTGGGTGGTGGCTATTTAGATGCACAGAGATGGTCCTTTCTATTGTCATATTATAAAAGTGACATGGGCAGGTCACAGAATTGGTTGTGGTCTTAGACACACAATTGCATACATTGGAAGTCATACTCCAATTGAGAATCTATATCTAGCGTGGGGCTGGTGCAAGATAAAGATGCAGCAAGCGATTTTTCAGCATCTAAAGCTGCTGACACAGTTGGCGCCTCAGTCCTTGCACATTCAGATGCATGGCTGTACACCAGAGAAGGACTTGAAATGTAATTAGCATAAAGTTGCAGATGAGACAAAACATGCATACATGGATGCATCTGGTCCAAAATGGTCCCCTTTGTGTTTTCTCCTCCCCTGCAGAGTCAGAGGCTTGGCAGCACTGACCCCACATGGCCGTGCTTATCTCTTAAGCTGGCCACACAAATAGTGATATTTTACCCGATCTGTCCAATTCCGATACATTGGAACAACAGATCGTGTAAAATATGGCCAAATCCTGAGTAAATCGTGAGTCCCCACTCACGATCATGATGCAATGCGCTTCCCCGCTGGTTGCACATCGCATCTTCAGATCTGCCATGCAGTAGGGCAGATCTGACAATCTAGGAAAGCGATGCACTGTGAAAGTCTGACTGCAGGAGAGATTGTATGAAGATTGGACACCAAATCGTGCGTAGATTGTGTGGAGATCATGTGCAGAGCTGCTGGGGAGAGTTTCAAGGGAAATCGTACACAAATCGTACACATCGGCTGATCGTGTGCAGATCGCTATGTGTGTGGGCACCTTTACTCTGCCACTCTCATGCTTTCTCCTTCTCTTCCCCCTGTTCTAGGGCCAAAAGCCCTGATTTGTTCTGGATTATATAATATCCTTAGTTCAGACAGGTCAGACATGCTGGGAATATGTATGTATGTAGTATTATGAAGCTGCCTACAGCTGGAACCTTCTCCTCTTCTGTCAATCAAATCCTAGGACCCATATATTGTTAAGGGTCATAGTTTCATGCATGAAGTTCTCAATGGTGCATTCCATGGTATTACAGAGGAAAAGTAATATATATTATATATTTTTTTAATTTTGTCAATGTTATAGAGTGCTGTACATTGTGGAGGTCTCATAAAATTAGGCAAACTGATATATACAATGACTGAAAGCAGAAGTAAATGGTGAAGATATAACACATAAGGTAGCAGAATAACAATTGGATTTGCTGGAGGAGAAAGCTGGTGTGGCTATTGTTAAGCAGCAGCTTTGTCAGTCTCCAATAATAAAGCAACTGGTGTTTCTGTGCAGTGACCAAATGATGTAGTATGGTTGTAAGGAGGAAAGACAGCATGTGGCAGAGACATGAAACATGAACCAATCACTGTAGAAATATTATAAGAATAAGCTGCTGGCAGCAGTAAATGTCCTTCATATTTATCATAACTGAGTGTTCTTTCGCAGCTAGTTCTAGAAAGGCTTTTGCTTTTGTGCTGCAAGGCATTCTTGTGGTTATCTCTTAGTTTGGAGTAACTGTGTACAGTCCAGAGTTTTTCTTTAGTGCCATGTTCAATGCCGAAAATGTAGCTAGGACTGTTGTTTTCCATATAATAAAATTGATTTAAGTAATTATTTGCATGTGAAAAAATGTCTGTGCAATTATATAAAAAATCTGCAAAATGAAAATATTTAAATTAAACAATGAAGTAGAAGATTTTCAGATTGTGAATGTGCTTCCTTGCACAACAAAACTCCTTTCTAGCATCCAAACCTTCAAGTGTTTCCTGAAAATTCACCTCTTAAGGCAAGTTTATAATTTTTTTTAACAAATCACAAAACCTCTCTATGCTGGTCTACCAAATTAACCCCCCTCTACACAGTTCAAACAAATGTTATATGTCTTATTTTTCTATACTCAAATAAACCTCTGATCCCAGACCAACACTGTTAAGTGACTGTGGGGACTATTCATCATTACATAATTATCATTATTGATCATTTATGTTTTGAACTCGCTGTGAGCTCAAACTACCGCTAGGAGGCAGTCATCATGCCTCATAAAGTATCACTTCCTCTGACTGTCTCCCCAGCCCGCAGCCCCTGCTCTGTGTCTCATCTCTTCCAGAACCCCCGCCAGAGCCTGACCCCCATCATCACACACCCCATCCTCCCCTGCGGTTGCTGCTGCTGCTTGTCCCCCTGCCGGTGTCTGTCCCAAAAGCCACCCCCCACACTCCGCGGCTGCCACAGCCGCTCTGTATGTTACCCCCCCCTGCCGGTGTCTGTTACAGCAAAGATTGTACATATAATAAACAAGCAAATTGGGAAGGGGGATGGGGAAGGGTGGTACATAATTATCATTAGTGATAATTATGTTTTGAACTCGCTGCAAGTTCAAAGTACCATTAGCAGGCATTCATCATCATTAACTAAAGTATCACTTCAGAAATGCTGCTCTTTTTGTGGAGTCAACATTTTTATTTTTGTGATACTTATCTCCTTTATCTATGTCCTCTCCGCTCCCAGCCCTCAGCCACTGCCTGTCTCCACACTCCCAGCCCACAGCCCCTGCTCCATGTCCACCAGCCCGCAGCCCCTGCTCCATGTCCACCAGCCCGCAGCCCCTGCTCAGTGTCTAGCCTCTTCCAGAAAACCCCCTACTATCAGTGTCTGTCCCTAAGCCCCCCCCCCCCCCCGCAGCCACCACAGCCACTCTGACAAGGGAGAAGCTGCAGAAATAAGAAGACCTGAACTCAGAGCCACTGAAGGTAAGGAGGGAGACACCGCTGAAGGGATGTGATCACTCTGCTGCAGCAGCTGCCTTGTAAATCTTCACAGGCTACTGGGTAAATGCCAGCTTGTGAAGATTATAGGGGGCTGTACACCATCTCAGGGTGGCGTACAGTAACACCTTCAAGTTCAGAAAAAAATGCATTTTCGGAACTTGATGAATAGCCCTGACACTTAATTAATTAAAAAATGATGTGAAAGTGTTAATTTTCACCTGCTTTTGTAAAAATTAAGTGATGATGAATAGACCCCTTTATCATGTAGCCCACCAATCACTAGTAAAAACCCATGCAATCTGGCTGGATCAACAAGCAACATAAATCAGGGCCCTCTAATTTTTCTGTCTGTTAATACTCAGCAGTTTTTTGTTACTATTTTTGTTGAAATTGTAAAGCGCAACAGTATGCACTGGCTCTATATACTGTAAGTAAATGTTAATAAATATATACATTTGCAATAGAATAGTATCCAGTACATTCTTTAGAACAATATAGTTGCATGAAACAATAAAGACTTTAGAAGGATATGCTCTTGAAACATTTGTACAAATGTGTCAAGAATATATAACTAAAGTACTCTGGGAACATGGCCTATTATGAAATTTGAAATGCAAGATTTTTTTTGTTACAGGGTTTTGTTCTACCATAGCCTTATTAAGATGGAAAGCCTATTTATTATAATGGTTTGCAGAAATCTGTTTTTAAATCAATCCAGAAGTTTTTTTATAAAACAGGATTCAAATTAAAAATATTGTTGTATTTTTTTTTGCCTCTGTTCAATTTGTAAATTGATTTGATACACAGGTGAAGTAATTGTCAAAAATACACATGATTTCATGTTTCTGCAAAGTTCATATAATAATGAAATATAGTCGAGATATATTTGGCTTTTGTCACAATTAAATGAAAGATCTTTTTGCATTTTTTGTGAAATATTTTCCTTTTTCTCCCAGTAAGAATTTCTTTGTTTTCAATGCATATACAAGATATAACAGTGCTATTTAAACTTTAACTTTATAATTACTTTATTCAATTATTTTTTATATTTTAATTTTTCATTAATTCTGAAATAATTATGCAAATAATTGTTGTTTGTTTATAGTTTAATAGATGTTTACTATTTATCAGCCTACCTTGTAGGAATTTACAGTATGACTTGTTCTTTCTCGTACTTTCCCTGTATACATTTTTTAGCCAAGATTCTTCAGGTTTCATATATTTGAGGAATAGTACAAATTAGTTTTAGGCACTTAAATTACCCTTCTGAAGTAATATGAATCCAAATATGATGGTGTGTACTGGTTTTATCGTCTGCAATCAATCACATAAGATGAAAATGGCATCTATACATATAAGAAAGTTGACATTGCAAGTGCCTACTATATACACACATTTTATATGTTTCGCCAGACAAAGGGGTATAATTACTAAACTGCGGGGTTTTAAAAGTGGAGTTGTTGCCTATAGAAACCAATTAGATTCTACTTATCAATTATCTAGCAACTAATAGAAGATAATAGCTATAATCTGATTGGTTGCTAAGGGCAACAACTACACTTCTAAAAACCCTCAGTTTAGTAAATATACCCCATAGAGTACTATTAAATGGTTTGCATGTATTGAGGCTGATTCTAATACATCTTTTCAATTAGAAAGCTGAGACCCCATAGTGACACATGGCCCGACCCGGCACTAATGCCGGGTCGATGATGCTATCAGCATCACGTGTGGAGCTGGCACTTGGAGATGAGTGGAGATGATCTCATCTCCAAGTGCCGGCTCTTTCTATGCAGAGAACGGGACCGGGTATTATCAGCCCGGGTTATATGTTTACACTGCTTCACGAGCAGGGTTAAAGATGCGTTCAACCCTTCTTGTGACCAGGGTTGAAATGCTAGGTCAATCGAAATGCTAGGTCACTCGACCCGGCTTATTTCAACCCTGCCCTTTTACACTGCACCATAACCCTGGTTGCTGCATGCTCATAAGCAATAACCTGGGTTATTGCTGCTAGTGGAATAGTGGTATGAGTCAGACATACTGTATCTCTGTGCTTAGATGTAAATGGAGAGTTTTTACATATAGTGCTCAGATGAGAATTTATGCATTCTGAGTTGAACAGAACTTGGACACATCAGTCTTTCCATGAAATTGGGCTATTCAGGTCAGGAACTGGGAGGAAACTATGCGAGTGCACAAAGCCGCCCTTTCTTGTAGCAATGCCATGGAAGTGTCATGGGCATGTATGAAAAACTCTGTGCTTCTTTGTGCCTTGCATATATGGGAGGCAAGCCCATTTCTTATGGATCTCTATTGAACTAGCATGGGGCTGATGCAAGTACAGATACTAATGATAATGGTTGCAGCGGTTGGTGTAAAATAAATGTTTGACACTGCTTCTTGCTTGCAGACACACAAAACCTCACATTAGCAGAATAAGGAACACCACAGTCATTGTAGAATGCTATTTATTTAATGTTACTCATAGTGGTCTAATACTATTCAGTATAAACTACTCATTTACTGTAGTTCCATCAGAAATTATTATTATGTTTTATCTATTGTAACAGTGTACCAGACACCGCCGATCACTTACCAGGTCCTGCAACATTTGAGCCCTGGTTGGTGGCGGGCTGCAGGTCCCCAGCGCCTGCTGCCTGAGACCCTGCTTCTAGCTCCGGCTGTTTCTGTGCTACGGCTGTAATGGGCAGGTGGCCACAGCTCCCCTAGGAGAGTGCGCACCAACCTAAAGATGAATTTAAAGAGACAGGTGCACCAAACGTGACATCATCTTTGGCGCGATATTCAAACTCCTCCCTATAAAAGGGAATCTCTGCCAGAGTATTGACTCCAAAACCATACATCTGCATCCCAATGATTTATTCTTCTCATTTCTGACCTTGGTTGAACCGGACTCTGTCCTTCTTCCTGGTATATGTTTTTATAGATGTAACCGCCGCCATTGTTGCTGCGATGTGTGCACACAGCATCACACATCGCGGCATAGTGCAGTACACTAGGCACAGCCGACGTTCTCCCCATTGCAGTCTATAGCGTGTATATAGATTCAGGCACACTAGTCATTAGTATTTGGTGACAGATGTAACACAGTTTTAAAAAACGAAACTTTTATAAATACCTTATAAATTTGATGCAAACATACTGCATAAAGTGATCATGTGACATTTTGGTCACGTGAGCGGGAGTCCGAGAACCAGAAACTTCTAAGAGATATTAGTGTAAATGGGTTACCCCAGTAACAGCCAAAACACCTTATGGATCGATCGTGTGTCTGTCAAATGACCCCCAATTAACTGGATTATACAACTCTGCCATTACTATAGTGATAATAAATCTATACATCATTTGAAGCGATCACATTAATCACGTGATCGCAAAGTAGATCCAATAGAAAATATCTATCAAGAGTTTAGAAGATGAATCTGTCTCTAAGTAGAAATTATGCCTCCAAGTGATATTAGGTAGGTACAATACAGGGTCTCCATGGTAACTATCCCAACAACCTACATAATGGTCATGTGTCTCACATGTTACACCCATTCTTCAGAAAATTACCATTTGGTTGTTGTCCTAAAGATAATAAACAAAATACAGTACACATGATTTAGAACAACCCTTACTCAAAGATCATCATATAAATCCATGGACATTATCTCTTGAAGGTTATTAACATTCTGAAGTAATTAACATTTTTAAAAACTATGTTAAGATAAAATACACTAAAATATATATAAACATAAAACATTATATATATATATATATATATATTATAAACAATAATGTCATAAAAAATAATAATTAAAAAAAGAAAAAATAATAATAAATAAACAGGACTACTTGACAGTCCTATATGTGGGCACATAGGAGTATTTGGCATCAGGATGGACAGGGGATTTATGAAAAAATATCAGACATGTTGGTTATGTAGTTGTAAGTCCGTTTATTCATAGACATTAAAATAAGCATTGATTAACCTCTCATTTCATAAAAAGCTGTGTATTAGGAGATGATCTTGATATAAATGACTTCTCCCTAGACTGATATCTGTATGTATTCATATAACCAATAATGTATCAGCATTAGAGGATCAAATGCATAGGATCTATGAAATAATCAAGACATAATTTGCATGTCCACAGTGTGTATGGAAGTGCATAGTTGTATAAGTGAGTAAACTCATTCTTATGATGATATACATCAGAAAATCAGTAGCCCTGAATGGGCTAAAACTACAGTTACAAAAATTAACATTTAGAGGGTGTAGGACTCTATGGGTATAATGAAACTATCCTATACATACTAGAGACATCCACTATAGGAGACTGACAAGCATGGAATATGATGCAGAAAGGGAAAAGAATATGAAAATCCACAGATAGTGCATGAGTCCCTGTTCGGGGATGATGTGACCGGCAGTCACTAAAATCCCCACTGATGGATACAAACACATCACAGGATGGAATGTAATTCATTCTCTTCGAGAAGACCATCTGGGGTGATAGTATTACATTTGTATATCCAGTAGAGTTTCTGCTGACATAGTTTTTGATATCTATCTCCCCCTCTGAAGGTAGTGGGTACGTGTTCAATCCCCATTTGAGAATGATCCCATTATGCTAGAAGAGTGGAATTAGACTCTGGAGGCTTGCTCTTTAAGACTTATGTCTATTTTGGTAAAATTTAGAACAGATTAAGTGGGAAAATTAGATAAAGAAACAGACACCTTTAAAAAATAAACTGGACTCTTACAAATATCAGGATTTGAGGAGTGTGATAATTTAATTATCAAAAGAATGGAGGACTATGAAAGAACATTGGTAGAAACTATAAGGAAGAAGTTCCTAAGGGATAAATGGGATTATAGAAGGGGTTAAACTAGATTATATAATAATCTAGGAGAACACACTCCTATCAAATAAACCTTAAGACAATACAAATTAGACTATCTGCGCAAAAAAAGCAGTTAAATGTTCAGCAACCTGGGTCCCTTCCCAGTTAACAGGATAAGAGCTAGAAAGAGCTAGAGACTAAGCTATAGTTATGCTTATGGAACCTAAACATTTTAAGATTAGATAGAAGGAAGATAATTAAATCAAAGATAGTATAAGGAAGAAAAGTAAAAAAAAAAAGAGAAAATTTCCCGCTCTGAATAAATGGCTTAAAAATATATGTATTTATTCTATAGCAAAGTATTAATAAAATTGTTTCACAAATATCAAAAAATACCAGGTACCTGGTAATGTATAAACAATGATATATTATAAAAAGCACAATTGCAAGCAGTGATAAAATAGTATATAATGTGTCTGTGTGTATATATTCACACAACAGACAAGGTGCATCTGCTTGTGATGCAAAGAATTAAACCTGACCATCTTAGATAATGTCCAGGGTCCAAATAAACCTTAAGTCTATTACCCAATCTGAGAGCCCTAGACCTAAGCTATCTAATACTAATGAGAAGTTTCCTAAGAGAGCCCCTGCACATAGGAGAAAAAATTCTGTCAAACCTATATCAGAAACAATCATATCTCCACCTACATCACACTTGGGCACACATCCCAAGTCTTCTTTTCAGATAAAAAGTCTAAAAATAGATAACAAAATCAAACAATTTTTTAGAACACAGAATAAACACTCAAGGGAAGGATCCAAGACAGTCAAATTTTCCACTACCTCACAACCAACCAAAAAGATCAAGGCAAGAAAGTTTTGAGGATGTAGAGGAGGAAGACGAGTACAATAGAAAAAAAATAGACATAATAAAAAGAGACCTGCAGGGTATCTTTAATTTATCATCAAGGAAATTGAGACCAGATGAGATTTCAATACTTAGTGAAGGCCTAATGTTCTCTCCCAACTGCCAATCCCAATTTATTCGACTGTTTTGTGGAATTGAACAGCTTCACGAGAACATTATGTCGCAAATAAGAATATTCTTAAAAATAAGGAAATGGCTATGCTGAAAGTATTAGATAAAGAAGACTCATATACTCTTAACATCCTTAATGAGCTTTTAGAGGAATCCAAACATTTAGTTACTCAAACTCCATCTTTATCATCACAACAAATTCCTATATATGATACGACTAACAACGAGAAATTCAGGAACAAATCTGAAGTTTTTCCCAATGTTTCCTAAAACACAATTTAATCAGTTTTATAAAACCACAATGGAAGATTTCAAGACACTATATAGTTCCAAGGAATTGAAACCTAAATCAAACCTTAGGCTCTAATGGAATCCGTGAGAGACAGCTCTATCATCATAATAAATGAAGCGTATAAGGGTGGTGGCCTTGTAATATTAGATAGAGCTGATTATAATTAAGAATCTTTAAGACAAATACAAAATATTAAGTTTTATATAGAGCTACAACTAAATCCGACTAGGGAATATTTGGAGGAATTACTCAGTATCTTGAATCTAACATTTGGAAATGAAGTCATATCCAAGGAAGAAAGGAGATTTTTGTTAATCCTTATCCCACCATGCCCATTTTTATTATTTCCCAAAACTTCACAAGTCCCTTACTAACCCACTGGGTTGCCTTATAATTTCAGGGCTCAATTCACTTTCTTCTAACATTTCTTTTTATGTATATCATTTTTTACAACCATGTGTCTCTACACATAAATCCCATATTAATCACATAACTAATTTTCGGCACTGTACACTAACATTCCACATGACCTGGGCATGTTTATTATTAAATCTAAACTAAATCACAATGGAGATTTATCGCCCGCACAATGGGATTTCATTTTGGATTGTATTACGGTGCTATATGGTCACTATATAAATGATTAGTTTATTATTTGGGATGGGAATTACAAGTCAGCTCTTTCATTTGTGCAAACTCTAACTGTCTCTAATTCTCACCACTTCACATTCACTCACAATTTTCATCATTCTATGATTAATTTCTTGGATGTGACCCTGCATATATATGACAATAGAATAGTTACCTTAAACTTTAGTAAGCCTGTGGATTCTAATAACTGTCTGCATTTTTTTAATGGTCACTATAGAACTTGGAAAACTAATATTCCAAAAGGCCCACTATATAGAGTAAGAAGGAATTGGTTCACCTTCAAAATTAAAAACAGAATGAAAAAATGTTAACCAATATTAGAGATACCTGTAGTATTATCCAGAACCATTATTAGTAAAAGCACTGGAAGACACAAGGAAATTGAACCAAAAAGATTTTATTAACAAGCTAAACATAAAAGATCCTTCCCCTAATAATTTGTCCAACAGTAATTCTTTAATCGTTGTTCTAAATACAATAACTGCTCTAACCACATTAAAAAGACTATTCATTCTAATTACTCTATCCTAACCCATGATCCACAACTTAGTGATGTAATTCCAACTAAGATGAGGATAGTTTTTAAAAAGAACAAAAATCTTAAAAATATTCTGGCCGCCAGCTTTGTTAGACCCATCCCTCATATAGAGCCCAGTACTAAAGAATGGCTACCCCAAAAACCTTTGGGTTTCTTTAAGTGTGGCAAAAAAACCCCAATGTATTATGTGTGAGCAAAACTAAATATTTTTATTTAGATACTCTCCAACTAAAAATGAATATTAAGCAATTTATTAATTGTGAAACATTTTATGTTATATATGTTCTTTCGTGCTCCTGTCCCCAGTATTCTGTTGGCAGAACAAAGAAAAAGAGGTTCCTTGAACATAGAAGAAATGTAATTAATAAAACGATCAATCATAGTGTACCCAAACAGTTTTTGGAGCATCATGCAAAGGATCTGAAAGTGGTGGGGATTGAACGGGAAGCAGTTGGGAAGCCGACGGATGTAATCCTGACTGCCGGCTTCCCGACTGTCTAATCCTGGCAAGTGTCTAATGACAGGCATTGAAATCCCAACACCTGTCATTAGACCTACGTCGGGAGCCCGACACCCCGCTTACTGATTGAAGGTAAGCTGGGTGTGGACAGCCGCGGGGGGAGGGTTAGGTTAGGGGCTCCTGGGGGGGGGACTTAGGGTTAGGCACCCCCCGGGAGGTTAGGGTTAGGCTAGGGGAAGGGGGGGTTAGGGTTAGGCTGCGGGGAAGGGGTGATTAGGTTTAGGCACTTAGAGGGGGGGTTAGGGTTAGGCACCTGGGGGGAGGTTAGGGTTAGGCACCCCGAAAGGAGGGTTAGGGGTAAAATTAGGTTAGTTTATACTTACCTTTGGACGTTCACCCCTGCTAGGCTTCCACTGTCAGGATTTGAACCACCGGCCATACTGATTCCAATTGAACATGTACCCACCACTTTCAGAGGAGGAGATAGATATCAAAAACATCAGCAGGAACTCTACTGGATATACAAATGTAATTTAGTCACCCCAGATGGTCTTAATGAAGCAACTGAATTAAATTCCATCCTGTGATGTGTTTGTCTCCCTCAGTGGGGATTTTAGTGACTGTCTGGTCACATCATCCCTGTCCAGGGACTTATGCACTATTTGTGGATTTCCCTATTCTTTTCCATTTTTCTCCAATAGTGGAGGTCTCTAGTATATATATAGGGTTGTTTCATTATACCCATAGAGTCCTACACCCTTTATATGTTAATTTTTGCAACTGTAGTGTTAGCCCTTTCAGGGCTACTGATTTTCTGATATACTGTATATCATCACGCAAATTAGTTTACCCACTTATAAAACTATGCCCTTCCCTACACCCTGCGGACATGCAACTTATGTGTTGATTATTTTATTTCCTATGTATATGATCCTCTAATGCTTATACGTTATTGGTAATATGATTACATACAGATATCAGTCTAGGGAGAAGTCATTTATATTAAAATCATCTTATAATACACACCTTTTTATGAAAATAGAGGGTTAATCAATGCTGTATAGATTGTAACCATTTGGGTGGTTATTTCAATGTTCATGAAAGAATGGACTTATAACCAACATGTCTGATAATTTTTCAGAAATCCCTTTTACAAACTAGTCCCGAGTACTCCCATTTGCCCACTATTATATCTGTACTCATCTGGTTGAGTCTAGACTGAATCATTGGAATGTTTGCTGACTTGATATGATGATGTCAGCCTGGGTGTTGGCCTGGTTGGCTGTGATTGGTTTGCCAGGAGTTTTAATCAGGTGTTGGCTCTTGGGCCTGTGTGAGTTGTTCTGTTCTGGCTGTGTCTCCCACAGGATTCCATGTCTTGCCTGGTCCCTGGTTCTAGCTGTTTGCAATCTGCATAAGAATGATTGCTCTTTTCTTCATCTGCTCAGTATCCTGGATACACTCTATTACATATTATTGCTAGCAGATGTACACTTGGCCCATATACCACTCTGGATAGTCCATGTGTTTTGAAATGTCTTATCCTGCAGTTTGCAGGATATATCTAAATAAATTACTGAGTTTTGCAATTACTCTCATGTTTATTATATTATCATTCTGGAATTATTACTATTGCTCAAGAATGTATATATTACCAATGTACTCTTTCATACTGTATATCAGCATACAATTTTGTTAGCTGCTTAAATAGGTAAAATTGAATCCTTGTTTATTACTAGCTTAAAGTAACATTAACTGCAGGACAGTATTCTGGTAATCACTCCTTAGGAGTGCTATTTGTACTACTACATCAATTAGCTTTAGACAGACTTCTTCTGTCTAGTGTGGGAAGCTAAGCAGTAAGGGCTTTGGTTTATTCCTGGATGGTAGACCTCCTAAGAATCTAGGTGAAGTTTCCTATATGAGTTCTAAGAGTGTCACATTCCTATGTCTTTATTTTGACACCTGTGCTTCCTGCACTGTTATTACTTTAAGTGTGAAGTCCAGATGGCAGCCGAGTACCTATGAACAAGTGTGTTTTCTTGGAAAGGGGGTTGTTATTAGTGAAGGGCATTTAGTTTAGGTTTTGACAGTGCAGAAGTTTTCAGGTATCATAACACCCACTTATAGGAGTGTGAAGTTGTCCTCTGTTTTTCATTTCTTATTATGTTTTTCATTATTTTTATGACATTATTGTTTATATTATTTATATTATATATATATTTTTAATTTTATGTTTTATGTTTATATATATATATATATTTTTATTTTTTTATTTTAGTGACTTTTATTTTAACATCCTGAATGTGATTTAAAATGTTAATTACTTTCGGAATGTTAAAAACCTTCATTAGATAATGTCCATGGATTAATATGATGATCTTTGAGTAAGGGTTGTTCTGAATCATGTGATTTTTATGAGTGCTGCATTTCGTTTATTATTACTATGACAACAACCAAATGGTCATTTTCCGGAGAATGGGTGTTTTGAGACACGTGAACGTTACATAGGTTGTTGGGACAGTTACCATGGAGACCTTGTATTGTACCTACCTAATGCCATTTGGAGGCATCCGTTCTACTTAGAGCGTGATTCATCTTTTAAACTCTCAATAAATATTATATATAGTTATAGTGCCTGCACTAGTTTGCATAAATTTATAGGTGCCTAATGTGACAATCAAAATGTGTATGTAGATCTAATAATACTAGGCACAAAGGGATAATAGTTAGGTGGTTTTAATGGATCTAGTACATACTACAAAAAAATCAATTGAGAAGTCACAATGCTCTCTAATTTGAGGAGTAATGTATGCAGGATATGGTACAGGGAATGGGTAGTATATAAGTATATGGTCAAATGAATGTAGAAAAAAATGGGGGGGATAAAATAATAAACAGTGTCCTTTAAGTATAGGAAAAAATTTAAATAATATATATTGCAGATGGAATTAATGTCCTGGGGGGTTGCACTGTGGAGGGGCGGCGTCTCGTGCCCTCCGGTCCGACAACTTACCCTTCTTCCTGATGTCGATGTAAGTTACACACTCTCTATAGGTCCTGTTGATTCACTACACGCAGCGAGACCACCGGGACCACTGCATACATTACTCCTCAAATTAGAGAGCATTGTGACTTCTCAATTGATTTGTTGTAGTATGTACTAGATCCATTAAAACCACCTAACTATTATCCCTGTGTGCCTAGTATTATTAGATCTACATACACATTTTGATTGTCACATTAGGCACCTATAGAATTACGCAAACTAGGGCAGGCACTATAACTATATATATATATATATATATATATATATATATATATTATCATTGTCTGTAGGAGGTCTGGGATTGTCTCCATAGTGCCAGCAGCTACCATTATCCTATACCAAACAACAAGTGCAGGTTTTGCATCAACGTCATATCAATAGATATTGTCTATTAGATATACTTTGCGATTATAGGTGTGTGCAGCATGTTACATTATGGTGTGTACCACCGGAAAAACATTTCTATCTCTGATTATGGATGTGTCTAGAACTGGTCTGGACTTAAAGTCATCAATTCACTTCTTATCATAATTAAACCCAATCATTCAAATATCATGCCCCACACAATATTCCCACATTATTCCACATCTTGCTTACCCATGACTTTGCAAGCGGCTACTGCTTTCTTCTACTGCAACAGATGTCTACCCTTTGCATCTTCATCTCAGGCAGTTTCTAAAACTTTGTTGAAATCACAAACTGAATGTGAAGTAATGCTGAAGTCTGTGAAGTAGGCTTTGCTGATATTTAACATACAAACTTGAGGATTACACTTCTGACAGGCTGACAGATGCTGCCTGAGTCAATGTCTGCTGTCTGCCAGTGCCAAGTAAGTGCCAGTGCACTGCAACTGAGGGATGTGCAATCATCCTAAGAGGAGCAACATGCTCCTCATTGCCTAGCACAGGAGGAGAGACACATCGGGCTGGTGGGTGGGTATGCACGCAATGTGATGTCATTGCGTCACATCGTGTACATCCTCAGAGTTAGAAGGCACTGGGAGGTGGAGCAACTGTGCCCATGTTTAGCCCAGTCAGTAATCAGACATGTCTGGGTGCTGGGAGGTGGAGCAACTGTGGGAGGTGGAGCAACTGTGCCCATGTTTAGCCCAGTCAGTAATCAGACCTGTCTGGGCGCTGTGGGGTTGACATTAATCGGCAGCGATCACTGCAGGTGTGTTTGAGGGGGATGCTTAACATTAGGGTGTGTCTGTGTATACCAGTCAGCCCCCATGTGCATGCCTATGTTTGCGATCAAGTGATTCACATGATCGCTGCAAATGACATATAGGTTTATTATCACTAGAGTAACAGCAGAGTTGTATAGTCCTGGGAATTGGGGGTCATGTGACAGACACATGATCGATACATAGGGCATTTGGGCTTTTACCAGGGTATCACTTTTACACTGCCAAGTTTAACATCACTTAGAAGCTTCTGGTCTTTGTAGTCCTGCTCATGTAACCAAAATGTCACATGATCGCTTTATGCAGTATATTTGCATCAAATCGATAGGAAATAAGGTATTTATAAAAGTTTTGTTTTTTAAAAACTGTGTTATATTATCTCCAATTACTAATAGTGTTTTGAACTGTGTGAATTCTTTATATGTTTGTGATTACTGATTTGCTGATTTTAAATAGCAATCTCAGGTGAACTGCATTTACCTTTAATGAAAGGGGGTATATATGTGTATGCTAGTGGGAACTAGAGCTCATTCTGCCTCAGAGTAAGCTGTCAGTTAACAGGAAAACGCGTTAGGTCATTCCACCAGTATTCACCAGTTATTACTGGATTATGACCTACCGCATTAGAAATCAGGACCACCTGATTTCAGGACCTTTTTGGATACATTACTTGTGGGAGTTGGATAACAGCATAAAGGACTGCACCCTGCTGGAACTGCTTCTCACCAGCCCTATAGAACTGAGTGGTACCGGTAACTATGTGTGCATATTGGAGCTCCATTCCATTTTTTTCAGTGACTATATTTATCAGGACATTAGTCATTTTCTAGGGGATAAATTCATAAATGATGTCCCACAGACATAAAAACATATAAGCTCATAGCACTTAGAAAATCAGTTTTTATTGTGTTAATATTTATATTGTTGTGCCGTTCACTCTATGTGCCGTTACCCCTTTTTCTTTAGCCCAGGCTACATATGCCGCTGATTGGTTCATATTTTTAAAGACAAAATTGATGAACTTTAATTTTTCTTGATGCAGCTTATTAAACTACAGAATGTTGAATTGAATGTGCTGTATCATGCAGTATGTACAACTCAAATTATGAAATAAGAGGATCATTTTGGGTCCACATTTTATGTATAACTAGTGACCTGCCGTGGCTTTGCATGGGAGCAATTTTTAATTTACACCAATAGTCTTGTTTAACCAAGGTCTTATAAGATTGTCTTGTAGACAACATTAGTTATTTTTACTCCTGACGGCAACCAGAAAAATTTAGTTTTGACAAAAAATTGTGCATTAGAAAAATAGTTTCCACTTAGTGTAGGTAAAATCCAGCCACGCTAATTGTCTGTCCCTGTGCATTATTTATTGTCGTGCCAAAGCAGACTCTTACCGGGTATGGGACTCGTTTGAAATTAAAGAATCGTTTCTCACATAAATGAAATAAGACAGGTAAAAAAGGGAAAAATTTAAATTTTGTAGCAGTAAACAGGGCTTATATCAATTTTTCTGGAGAAAGCAGATAATCCGTATTAATCTCTACATGGTATTAAATAAAGTCCATTGTTGTGATACAGTATATCTTTAATGGTTTGGGCAGCTTAAGAAAAGAAAGCACTCAGATATCCGCTTTTTCACTGACTTGCTTCCCTAAAATTGTCACTGTGTGGCTCCCTTTTGTTATACAATAATGTTTCATACACCTAAACCTTCCTCGACAAATGCCTTGAATGGTTCTCGAGATTAGCCCGAACAAACAAACAGATGCCTACCAGTGACTTTATTTTATACTATGTATAGCATTGTGCTTGCATATTGTTTTCAACTCGACATGATCCCCAGAGCAGCAAAGTGTAATGAGGTGGTACTGTATATCATTCATGTTATATACTGTCTTTTTGTTCCTTTTTGGATTTACATTTTTTTGGTGTGATATTCATGAACTGGTTTCTTGTCTGTGGAGAATCAGAAAATTTAATGAATATTTTGTGTATTAATAAATTCCTTTGCACAGTTACTGGAACACACACATGGGTTTAACTGTAGTTGTAATACAGATACTGTAAAAGAATGTAAAAATAGTTTTGCGTCACTCACAATAGATATTTTCATCTCAGATAATTCTATACTGTAACTAAACAGAATTTCAAGATCATGGAACTGATGTAGAGTTGGGTGTAATAGTATATTTATGCTTATTTGCTGAGGCGAGATGTGTACAGCCAGCATCAGATGCATATGCACCCAGGTTTTTGGACCATTTCTCCATGGTTGCAGAATATGCATTAACTATATTAGGCAGCAGAATTCTTCACAAATCTCTCTAAAACAGCAAAAACAATCTTCTAAGTAAAATAACAAACTACCAAATTACCTAAAATACACACATAAGAGCATAATGTATGCACAAGCAATAAAGAAAGCACCTATATGTGTTAGCAGTGCATTCACAAGCAGCCAATTTTGTCATTTTTGCTGCTAATCTTCATCATTATAATTCGGTATTTGAACCTTCCCCTGGCTATCCACAAATAATATGTCTTTCTCAGGCTGCTATGCTTCCTTGTTCAAGTCTGCTTATAATCGCTATTGTAGAAACATGCCTTTAATTACTTGACCAAGGTTAGGACACCCAGTACAATAGACAGCCTTGCTGGGCCCCAGTAAATAAATAAAAAATGTATTTGCTGTACCGCAAAGTGTTGTAGTGTGCTCAACATGGCGGCATCGTGTACCTCTCAGCCAGAGGGGGCGCATTTAGTGTAATCATCCCCCTCCCCAGTAGCACATGCTGGGGGGTTTCTTAGTACCCAGAAATCCCCTGACATACTCGAGAGCAGGCTCCATGTTCTTAAGCCCCGCCAACCTCGTGGCAAAATGCCGCCATTTGCGGGTGAATCGGAGGAGGTGGAGCCAATATGATGTGATACCATTAGAATTGCATCATATGGCTCCACCACCTCCTGATTGACCTGCAAATTGCAGCATTTTGCCACGAGGCGAGCGGGGCTTAAGAACATGGATTCAAGGTAAGTGTGTATGTGTGTAAGATACAGTATGCACAAGTCCTGATGAAAAGGTCCGCTGAGACCTTGAAACGTTGACACTATTTGTGTAGTATGTTACTTGTTTAATACAAGTTGTTTTCTATACTTGGAGTGCCGCCTACTCCTTTTCTTTAGGGCTTGAACAGCTCCTCAGGAGATACCCTGCCTGTATCCCAGACCTAGGGAGGCACCCACACAGCATTGACTTCATACTCCAAGTGCCAAACTGCTACAATCTCTCTCTGTCTCTCTCTCTCTGTCTCTCTCTCGCTCTCTTTTTCTCTCTCTCTCTTTCTCTCTCTCTCTCTCTCTTTCTTTCTCTCTTTCTCTCTCTCTTTCTCTCTTTTTCTCTCTCTCGCTCTTTTTCTCTCTCTCTCCCTCTCTCCCCCCTGAACTTCGCATTCCGAGGTGATTTCCGAGTCCTACTTGAATTTTCCCATGTTACTCTGATCTCAAAATGAGGCAAAACTTCATTATCCCACTGTCAGATTCTCGCGGGTGATCAGCTCCATTTTCATTCCGGCTGGGGACAGTGAACAGAGCAGACGTGCTCTTGGTGCAGTTAATGTAGTTATCAAATTGTCAGTCATCAATCATTGTCAGTGACTTGTCATTGTCCTTATTTGTTCAAGGGTGCAGTTTTGTCAGGCTGGGGCTGTAGTACATAAAGTGGGGGGTGCTGCTGTGTCACTCACTGTTGTTCTGTCAATCAAGGGGCAGAGGCTGCAGTATAGAAAAGGCAGCTGCTGTCTTGTCCTGTCCATCAAGGGGCTAGGGCTGCAGATCATAAAGGGGTGCTATGTTGTCCAGGGGTGCTCTGTCAACCAAGAGGTGGTCTTCCCCTGTGTAAACAAATAAAAGTTCAAATAAAAATGTGTTTATTTTTTTTTTTTCATTCTTTCCCATGTAAAAAAGACTGACCTTTACCAGCAATTATGTAAAAAAATACAAAGGCGCCTGTAATGGTGGATTCCAGTGGGACAAATTAATATTGTGTGAAGAGGAGGATGTACCCCCTGCTGGGGATGACGACGACGATGGCGACATCTGATCTTACCTATGTTGTAAACTGTAAAGCCAGTTTGTGTATGGGATCATTGCCACCAATGTCCACTGCACGTTGGCAGCTTGTTTTGTGGGGGCCAAAACAAATCAATCATTTCAGCTACAAGTGGCAGTCCCTGTCGCTGAAGTAATTGGTTTGTTAAACCGTGAATGTTCTGTTTCATATACTGTATACAACATAAGGGTGGGTGGGAGGGCCCAAGGTCAATTCCATCTTGCACCTCTTTTCTTTGCATTATGTGCTGTTTGGGGCATTGCTGCCTGACATTTTTAATGTTATAGTTTATGAATGTCTAGACATTGTAATGGCCACAGACAGCATCTCCTGTATGCCCCATTCATTTTTTTAAATTCTGAACCATCAAGTTGATGGGGTGGGCAAATATGAGCAGCAGCACAGAGCATCTTCCTGCCGGGATGTGTGCAATAAAGTGCAAATACGTTTAATACAAAAATTACATGTGTATATTGGTCACATAGATAAATATTTACATTTTTACCCTTTTTTTAAAACACTGGAGCAGATGAACACAGGACAGGTGTGTCGGCAGCACTGGATCAGATGGACACCAAACAGGTGAGTCGGGAGCACTGGAGTGGATGGTCACTAGACAGGTGCATCAGCAGCAATAGAGCGGATGGACATCGGACAGGTGCGTTAACAACACTGGAGTGGATGGACATCATACAGGTGCATCGGCAACACTGGAACGGATAGACACTGGACAGGAGCGTTGGCAGCACTGGAGCAGATGGACATTGGGCAGGTGCATCGACAGCACAGCAGTGGATGGACATAGCTCAGCACTGAGCACAGGAGCAGCCACTGGAGCATATGGAAGGAGCACAGCACAGCCCCTGGATGGACTCAGCACAGCCCCTGGATGGACTCAGCACAGCCCCTAAATGGTCTCAGCACAGCCCCTGGATGGTCTCAGCACAGCCCCTGGATGGACTCAGCAATTCAGTGCTATTGCTGTTTATGGCCATGCAATGGATAATTTATGCACACCCCTGCAACGGCATTGAAGCACATCTGCCTTCACCTGACCACCCCCCATTAACACCCACAAACAGCACTTCCTGTCACTCACTCTGCTCTGCATCTGCTTAGCCTCAGCAATCACAGTTCCGATCGCAATTGCTAGTTCGCACACTGCAATGCATATGCATGTGTAGAACGCAACAATCGACCAATTGTGTGCGTATTAACAACTGTATTCCTTGCTGAATCAGGCCCTGAGTCTGGTGGAAAACCCAGTATCGGACTTGGATCAGGTATGTTCGAGTGGATATGGTTCGCAGAGAACCGGACCCACTTATCTTTAATATATATCTATATATATATATATATATATATATATATATATGAAGGCAATTAGAGTGGCACTCGCTGGTCTTATTCAATATCAATAAATAAGGACACACAGTCCGTGATGCTGCAACATTTTGAGGTTTAATCCTCATCCTCAGGCAGTAGATACAAATGTATCTACTGCCTGAGGACGAGAATTAAACTATTGATAGTGAATAAGACCAGCGAGTGCCGCTCTAATTGCCTTCTTGTAAATTTCCTGGGGGTGAGCACCGTGGCTGTTTGTTCATCATTGGAGAGTGCCGGCTACAAGGGACCTAATATATAATATATATATATATATATATATATATATATTATATAATCAAAAGGCACTTTGACCTCCCTGGGCCCAATATATGCTGAGCGAACTGGTGTAGTACTCACTCTACATAAGGCCCAATATATTTTATAATAACTAGGATACATTTATTGAACATTTATACTATATACTTAATCTTCTTTACCTGTATATTAAAAATAATCTAATGATTCATTTTAATATACAGGTAAACTCAAAAGTGTAACTATGGGGTATATTTATTAAAGTGAGAGTTTTTAGAAGTGGAGATGTTTTTGTATTATTATTATTATTATTAGTCTCCTGGTTAAATATAGTAAACAAGTGTTCCTTGAAAAGGGTTTCTTGGAAAGATGTGGATATCTAAAAATAATGAGTTGATATAAATACCCTTTGAACCTTATTTTCTTTAAAGAAATGAGAATAATAATTGTGATTAGAAAGACTACAGTATATGCATCTACTCCACAGAGAAATATATGAAGTGAGAATTAATGTTTGTGAATTACATTAACTTTCTAGATGAGATACATTTATTATATAGATACATGTGTGTTGTAGACAGGAATACAGAATGACTACCGTTCCAATGAATTGTTGGGATAGTATGTTAAACAGCTGTTCTTCTAATTCAATGTGACCAATTGTGATATAACCATGAATAGAATAGGATTAATATACCTACAACAAATCCCAGAATTCCGGCGGGTGACCCCTAACTCTTGATAGGCTGTATTTTGGGTCATATGACCTAATTTGCAGTGGATTGGATATCCACCCAATCACGTGACTTACACACGTGATCGGACTGGCGATTAATGCCGACTGGGAGCGAGAGAGTTAAGCGGCAAAGGAGAAGACAGATGGGATGTGTTTGCCTCCCTTCAAGTTCCCCTCGGAGTGTATATCTATGATCTGCGATGCGAAAGGTACATTCTGACCACCAGCCTTTGTTTACATCACATGATCAGGTGCCAGGAAACCGGAAGTGCCTGGACTATTTAAAAAATAATATACTACTTTCTCTAATATGTGCAAATATCAAATGGGTATGCCTCCTAACTATATATTGATGTGATTATGTTTGTATAAACTGTTTTTTATAATCATATTATACATATGGCATTTTATTATTGGAACCAGGTGTTAATTCACAGCCATTTTTAGAGGGGTATAAAAGTACCATCTTATACACTTGTGGACATCTTTGAAAAAGCTGCACCTTGATGCAGCGAAACTCATCAGAATCCACCAGGGAGTACCACCCTCACCCTATTTTATTGGACCTATTTGTTCAATATAATCACTGATAAGCCTGAACCAGCCCTTGGGGCCAAAAGGATTAAGTCAATTGGGAGTATATATATCATCTTTGTTTGGACTATACCACCATGGAAACAAAGAACAACCAAAGCGTTTAAATAACACTGGTAATATCTGTAGCTGCCGCAGTTAAAAATAAGGGGAAATTGCAACCCCACATGAAAACATAAACAAAAAACTGCGCTAATATACAGACAGATAATAATTAAGTTAATTGTTTAAACCAAAAATCAATCAAATATGTATGATGTGGTATAAATAATAAATGGTGGATAGGTTTATGGATGCTAAATTAACCACAACTATCAGAGGCAATACAAATAATATCAAACATAATTTAATATAAAAAATTAAATACATAAATGACATACATAAGACAATATAAACCACATGATCCACAACAAAATTAAAAAAAACTAGCTAGATAAATTTGCTTATGCAAAAACTGGTATAAATAATATATTAAATAAAGTAGTTAGATAACAGTCATTGTATGGAGTAGATCCAATTGCATCAAGTAGCAGTGTTAATCGCACTAGTTGGTTAGTAGCGTTATATTGCAACATTGTAACTGCAAGCTTGCAATTAATGTATCCTTTTCAATATCCACAGTAATATGTTATCTGAGGTTTGTATTTGACGAGATGGTATTTTAGGAAGTTCAGGATTTAACCCTAACGGGTGCACAAAAAAAGGATAGTAATACTGACCGGCCTGAAGCTCTCAAGTGGCTGCTGGTATATAATATAACTCTCTATCCAGCTGTATGATGAGAATGATAGCCGGAGAGAAAAACACGGCCTCCGTGTCTCGCAGTGATGAGGTATCAGGTGGTATGACTCTCTGTCCGGCTGGACAGTAATAATAGCCTGCCGGTGACCAGGGCCAGAGGTGAATAGAAAGGTGTAGATGGATATGTGAGCGTGGCCGTGGCTTTTCAAATCCTCTGCACCGAACACTTGTCAGATCTCCCCACCCCGAAATTAAGCTGTGAGCACTGGCACACTTTGCAGGAGCTCGTTACAAGGCAAGATGCATTCAATCAATACAGGCAGCTATGCATTTCATCCCGGCTCGGGACTTTTTCAAGCTCAATGCCCATATCAGGAAGTCCTTCCCTTATAAAGGGAACTTTGTAAAACACTTCAAGCATAAGTGGAAACAGGTGTGTTCACCATGTGCAATCTCATTAGCAAATCTATAGCAATCAGCATAAAAAAGATCCCACTTATATACCTAGAATGAATATCTATACACAAAAATCAAGGACAAAATATTCATATAAATGACAGTATATAAAAAAAATGAATATAAAAATAGTGTGGATCAATGGAGTATAATCACCATTAACTATAAAATTATCCAATAAAGTTAAATAAAATTCATTAATGTAAACATACACACTAATAGATTCATAAGGAATAAATGTAAAATAATGGAGGTCTATATAATTGGGAGACACATTGGACATATTAGCTAGTAAATAATTAAAGCACCCTAATATCAATATTAAACAGGAGTATACATAGAAAGTATTAAATATTATTAAATATATGGATGTGGTAAGATAGACATACAGACTAAACACATAATGGGGGTGCATATAGACACCTAGCCATATGTACGTATGAATAAATAAGCACACATACATACATGTATATAATCCATATATATATCTCTGTACACATAAAGCAACATGCGCCTCTATATTGACATAGTAGCAATGTATAGTCTAAATGTATCTATGCATGTATATAAAAATTAAATAAACGAACATTAATTAAGAAACTAATATTATAAACAAAAAAATATATATACATATATATCACAAAAATTATAATAAGTTCGACACAATCACAGTGTGTAGCATACACTGATGGGACATGATCAAGATCGAAAAAAGAAAAAACGATATAATGATAATAGTGGGATAAAGATGGGAGGCAGCAGGTGGGCACAATGGGAATCCACTGACCAGACAGTACATGTGGATGCCAACAGTGACCACCAGCCGCATCCCAATTCTAGTCAAAAAATTCCAGGGCTTCATTCAACCCGTCAGGAACTAATGTTTGGAGTTTAAATATCCATTCTGATTCTGCTTGGCAGAGTTTTTTGAAGCGGTCACCACCCCTAGAAGTATGTTTGTATTCCTATAATGGAGATATCTTGTGGATCTTTATTATGAAATTCTGCAAAGTGGCGAGAGACACTATGTGTCATCAACCCTTTAATTATATTAGTACGATGTTCCCTGAATCTCTCTTTTAAGGATCTTGTAGTATGCCCAATATACTGTTTTAGGCATGTACAACTAAGTAGATATATAGTATATTCTGATTGACAATTAATAAAATCTTTTAAAGTATATTCAGAATCATTTATTACTGAACAGAATGTTTTTGTTTTGTTTTTAATGAATCCACAAGTTAGACATCTCGATCGATTGCAGCGATAGCAACCCATAGGTCTATTTGGAAGCCTGGTGGATTTGGCTTCTTGAGTAGGTTGTAGCAATTTTATCATACTAGGTGCTAAAAAGCTGCCATGGTTTCTGTTCTTTCTGAATACAACAGTGGGTAGAGGTTTAATACATTGAGATAGAATAGAATCATTAAACAATAGTTTATAGTTTTTATTAATAATTTATCAAATCTGTCTAGATTTATTATTAAATTGTGAGATGAACAGGAGAGATGGATCTATTTTTGTATTTTCAGAAAAGATCTCTTTATTACCTCTACTATTCTCAAGATTCTCATTATTATTGACAATAGACCTATTGAAAGTCTTTCTTTTTTCTCTAGCATGTGTTTTAGCTTCATTAATTTAGGTTACAGGATAACCTCTATCTATAAAGCTAGCTTCCAACTTCTTAGTATGTGATTCAAAATCTATATCTCTTGTGCAATTCCTGACAATACGGCCCATCTGGCTTTTTGGAATATTATTAATCCAAGGATGATGGTGGCTGCTTCTATAGTGTAGATATGAACAACAATCTACCGTTTTCGTAAGTAAGGTGGAAATAATCTTATTTCCTTCAACAGAAAGAGTGACATCCAGGAAGTCAACTGAAGTGTGACTGAAAGTGGAGGTGAAGTGAAGGTTCATGGTGTTGGTGTTTAAATAATTAGTGAATTCAACAACAGAATCGTGATCTCCATCCCAAATAAAAATCAAATCATCAATATACCTGCCATAGAAAACCAGGTTCGCCCCGAACGGTCCATTCCAGACATAATGGTCTTTAAATGCACCCATATATAGATTGGCAAAGCTCGGAGCGAACCTGGTTTCCATGGCGGTTCCGAGTACCTGAAGAAAAAAGGTGTAATCAAACAAAAAATAATTGTGCGTTAATATAAAATGTATTGAATCCAAAATAAAATTACGTTGTCTCTCTGGTACCGCAATATCTTTCTTAAGTGAATTTTCTATGGCTAAAATGCTTCCCTTATGTCTGATATTACTATAAAGAGACTGAACATCCAGGGTAAGAAACCCATATCCCGGACGCCAATGAACAATCTCTAGTTGTTTCAGTAAATGTATGGTGTCTCTGATGTGCGATCTCAGAGAGACAACGTAATCCTGAAGAAAGTGATCTAAATAAAGTGATAAATTAGATGTGAGAGAATTAATTCCAGAAATAATAGGGCGACCAGGAGGTGTAGTGAGGGATTTGTGGATCTTAGGCAAATAATAAAAAATAGGAGTGATGGGATAGTGTGTAAATAAAAAATTCCGTTCTTCCCTGGTAATCACCCTATCTGTCATAGCACTAGTAAGAAGTTCAAGCAATTCTGATTTATATTTAATGGTAGGATCATCAGACAGTGTTCTATAATATTTGCAATCATGCAACTGCCTGTAGGCCTCCTTCATATAGTCCGATCTATCCAAGATGACGACCCCACCACCCTTGTCTGCAGGTCTAATGATGATGGAATCATCATCCTGAAGAGCTCTTAAGGCCTGTCTCTCAACCGGAGTGAGATTTTTCTTCCCTAGATCTAGATGGGGATTTCTATTACAGAGCATTTGAAATTCTTTCAAGGTATTTTTGTAAAACAATTGTATCGTTGGACTTTTATGACTCAATGGAAAAAACAGAGATTTCTTTTTATAAATTTTCCCATTTGACTTTAAGGTGTTGATAATATTAAATCTTCATCAAGACAGCTTGTAGTGAAACAAAGGTAGATTTATTCAGCTGGACCAGTCACAAGATTGTGCGCACAGACGTGGACCATGCACATTGAGTTATCAGTGAGATATCCTATATTTCATTAGGTTACAATATATTTTAAGCTCTCCAATAACAATGATTAATGAAAAAGGTGTACATAATTACATTGCAATGCATCATATTACAGAAATATGATTTGTTAATCCGTTATCAGGGGGAGTGACAGGGAGGTGACAAGGAGGTGAGGGGATAGCAAGGGGCATTCAGGGGAGTCGGCAAATAAAGCAAGTCCAGGGGAAAATTACTGGGATACGTGATGAGAAATGCAGTCTCTTCACTTTAGGGGGTATAAAGTAGTTCATTTTAGTTCATAAGCTTCTCTAGTCAACAAGTCCATTGTCCATCTTGATTTCCAGGTGGCATGATCATTTTAATCCTTTTATTAGGGGTCCATAATCAATATAGTATCAGGATAAGTTTCTATTATCTTCTTCATTACTCATAATTCCAACGTGTCCTTTCAGCTCATAGTCCAATATTAAATGAAATCAGTTCTTATAATATGGTTAATATGGTTAACCCATTCCAAAGCTTTTGTGGTCACTGCAATAATTAGCTAAAGACAGTTTAATGCATTCACATAAATTCACATAACTTCATAATTATTTAAGCGCAATACAGAAGTATTTTATTTTAACCTTATCAGGGTCTAGATGATAATATCAAAAAGAGCCATACTCTCTAATCTAGTAGATTCATTGGCTTCTCCTTCAAGTGTTTCTAGCATGGAGAGACATTCCATGTCATCAACATCCAATAATATGGGTTCTACACATTCTTCACTATTGGATTGAGTTTTCTGGTTTTTAGAAAAAAATACCTCTGTCTGCACAGAGACCGCACATAGCGATTAAGTTCAGAAAATAAATTGAATAAATTTGGGTTGGAACTGGGAGCATATTTAAGACCCTTATATAATAATGTGATTTCTGATTCTTTTAAGGTTTTCTTAGATAAATTAAATATACCTTGAGTTATAGGGTCTTTTAGTGATGTCTGGGTCTTCGTAATTCTTGCTCGTCCCATTCCTCTCTTTCCCCTACGTCTCTTGATCTTTTTGGTGTGGGATTTTGGAGGGGATCATACCGATTGTGATGAATCGGTATTTTCCACTCTGGATCTCTCTCTTGAAAATCCTGATTTCTTTGTCTATTGTATTTTGGTCTAGCTCCCATCTCAAGTTTAGGTGTATCTCTGTATGAATGAAGTCTAGAACGTTTAAATTCATCCAATTTAGGAGATGGAAAGCTAGTGGGTTTATTTTTATTCATATTATTCACATAATACAGATTATCATATTTTCTCCTATCATTAATAAACCTTTTCTTTTTGTAGTATATATTCTTTTTTTGAAGATATGATTGTTTTCTAATTGGACCAGGTCTCTCATCTCTAAAGTTTTTGTTTCTTATTTTCAATTAAATTCTGTTCATACATTTGGATATTATGTTGTAATTCATTCCCTCTCTTTTTAAAGTCTGGATTCGTTTTGAATTTCAAAAGATTATTTTTAGTTTGTTCAATCTCACACGTCATTTTCCTGACTTTCCCCTCTCTATAGTTAATCAAGAGTTTTATTAAGGAAATAGAACACTGCTTTAATGTTTGTTTCCACTCTGTAGTTAATTCTGGATCGTCTAAAATAGATACATTTTTGAAAACTTGCAGGCCCTTAGGGATCCTGTCAAGATCAATGTACTTTTGTAAGAAAATCTTATCCCACCAATGTCTGCTCTCAGACTGTAACAGTGTCTCCAATTCCAAAAAACCTCTATTCATATCAGGTTCAGGGATCTCAATTCGCTCCTCTTTATCAAAATTGGACAAATATAATTCCCTTCCAGTTTTTAACTCACTAAACCGAGTGAATTCCACCATGATTATTACAAGTGTATTTAGCAGCTCAGGAAAGCAATTAAAACAAACAGAGAAACAAAGATGAACCAAAGCGCTTAAATAACACTGGTAATATCTGTAGCTGCAGCAGTTAAAAATAAGGGGAAATTGCAACCCCACATGAAAACATAAACAAATAAACAAAAAACTGCGCTAATATACAGACAGATAATAATTAAGTTAATTGTTTAAACCAAAAATCAATCAAATATGTATGATGTGGTATAAATAATAAATGGTGGATAGGTTTATGTATGCTAAATTAACAACAAATATCAGAGGCAATACAAATAATATCAAACATAATTTAATATAAAAAATTAAATACATAAATGACATACATAAGACAATATAAACCACATGATCCACAACAAAATGAATGAAAAAAAGTAGCTAGATACATTTGCTGATGCAAAAACTGGTATAAATAATATATTAAATAAAGTAGTTAGATATCAGTCATTGTATGGAGTAGATCCAATTGCATCAAGTAGCAGTGTTAATCACACTAGTTGGTTAGTAGCGTTATATTGCAACATTGTAACTGCAAGCCTGCAATTAATGTATCCTTTTCAATATCCACAGTAATATGTTATCTGAGGTTTGTATTTGACGAGATGGTATTTTAGGAAGTTCAGGATTTCACTCTAACGGGTGCACAAAAAAAGGATAGTAATACTGACCGGCCTAAAGCTCTCAAGCGGCTGCTGGTATATAATATAACTCTATCCAGCTGTATGATGAGAATGATAGCCAGAGAGAAAAACACGGCCTCCGTATCTCGCAGTGATGAGGTATCAGGTGGTATGACTCTCTGTCCAGCTGGACAGTAATAATAGCCTGCCGGTGACCAGGGCCAGAGGTGAATAGAAAGGTGTAGATGGATATGTGAGCGCGGCCGTGGCTTTTCAAATCCTCTGCACCGAACACTTGTCGGATCTCCCCACACCGAAATTAAGCTGTGAGCACTGGCACACTTTGCAGGAGCTCGTTACAAGGCAAGATGCATTCAATCAATACGGGCAGCTACGCATTTCATCCCGGCTCGGGACTTTTTCAAGCTCAATGCCCATATCAGGAAGTCCTTCCCTTATAAAGGGAACTTTGTAAAACACTTCAAGCATAAGTGGAAACAGGTGTGTTCACCATGTGCAATCTCATTAGCAAATCTATAGCAATCAGCATAAAAAAGATCCCACTTATATACCTAGAATGAATATCTATACACAAAAATCAAGGACAAAATATTCATATAAATGACAGTATATAAAAAAAATGAATATAAAAATAGTGTGGATCAATGGAGTATAATCACCATTAACTATAAAATTATCCAATAAATTTAAATAAAATTCATTAATGTAAACATACACACTAATAGATTCATAAGGAATAAATGTAAAATAATGGAGGTCTATATAATTGGGAGACACATTGGACATATTAGCTAGTAAATAATTAAAGCACCCTAATATCAATATTAAACAGGAGTATACACAGAAAGTATTAAATATTATTAAATATATGGATGTGGTAAGATAGACATACAGACTAAACACATAATGGGGGTGCATATAAACACCTAACCATATGTACGTATGAATAAATAAGCACACATACATACATGTATATAATCCATATATATATCTCTGTACACATAAAGCAGCATGCGCCTCCATATTGACATAGTAGCAATGTATAGTCTAAATGTATCTATGCATGTATATAAAAATTAAATAAATGAACATTAATTAAGAAACTAATATTATAAACAAAAAAAATATATACATATATATCACAAAAATTATAATAAGTTCGACACAATCCCAGTCTGTAGCATACACTGATGGGACATGATCAAGATCGAAAAAAGAAAAATGATATAATGATAATAGTGGATATTGAAAAGGATACATTAATTGCAGGCTTGCAGTTACAATGTTGCAATATAACGCTACTAACCAACTAGTGTGATTAACACTGCTACGTGATGCAATTGGATCTACTCCATACAATGACTGTTATCTAACTACTTTATTTAATATATTATTTATACCAGTTTTTGCATCAGCAAATTTATCTAGCTACTTTTTTTTCATTCATTTTGATGTGGATCATGTGGTTTATATTGTCTTATGTATGTCATTTATGTATTTATTTTTTTATATTAAATTATGTTTGATATTATTTGTATTGCCTCTGATATTTGTGGTTAATTTAGCATCCATAAACCTATCCACCATTTATTATTTATACCACATCATACATATTTGATTGATTTTTGGTTTAAACAATTAACTTAATTATTATCTGTCTGTATATTAGCGCAGTTTTTTGTTTATTTGGTTATATACCACACATGGACCCATCATTCTGAAATGTTGATTAACATCTTAAAGGGACATCCCTCTAGTGGTGATAAGGACCATTATCCAGTGGACAGTCCCAAAATTTGCATCTCTTGGCACCCTAGTGTCCACTACAAAGGAACTGTATGTGAACAGACAGATTTCGGACTTTAGGTTTGTGGGTGAGAACATTTGCCTATTTTTATTTTGTCACATTAGAACTGTGAGTTTATCTGTTTATCTAAAACAGGACAGAAGTATAGTAACATTTTATTATATTGAATAAAACATTCTTAATCAATCCTAATGCCATATATGTACATTTTTATCAATCTATATATGTAACTCTAATCTTAGCGCTACTATCTGTTTTTTTTATTTCAACTAATCAGATTCTAGCTATTATCTTCTAGAACAGTGTTTCCCAACCTCGGTCCTCAAGGCACACTAACAGTCCAGGTTTTAGTGATAGCCATGTTTGGGCACAGATGGTTAAATTAATATAACTGAGGTTCAAATTAAGACACCTGTGCTCAAGTATGGCAAGTGTGCCTTGAGGACCGTGGTTGGGAATCCCTGTTCTAGAAGGTGCTAGTTAAATGTTAGTTAGAATCTGATTGGTTGCTATGGGCAACATCTCCACTTCTACAACTCTCAGTTTAGTAACTATACCCCTAAGTGTACAAAGAAAAACAAAAGAATCACAAAAGAGTTGGCATGCTTATTTTCAACTTCTGTAATGTCAGGCAAATGTATTATTTCATGAGGTAGTGCAGTGTAGTGCAGAAACCTAGTTTCAATACATTTTTTTATTTTAAATATTGTATTGTGCATTCATTTTCTCTCCTGATTCAGGAGCTATCCCTACAGTATATCTGAGTATCCATGGATACATAATTTAAGTAAAAGTCTTCTGCAAATTAATTTAACTTGCTGGCGTTCTATGAATTGCTAGACATAGGAAAAGATAGTTATCCTCAGAGGCATCCATTTTAATCAGGAAAGATACCAAGACTGATGATTATAGAAGTTGGATATATCCAAAATATAGTACATTTAATGAAATTAAGTTTAAACTTATTACTGCATTATTTGGAATTATCAGTTCTGCAATTCTTAGGAGATTAGTACTGTGTCTTTCAGTTTTTAGGAAGAATAATTTTACAGGACATTCATGGATGACCCTCGGTAATAACAAGTTAGCCCGTGCTTTCAAAACAGCAAAACTTTAAAAAGCAGATGCTTTGGGTGGCCCGAAAAATTTCTGGCCACTTTCGCCATTCAGCGACTGCGTGCCGAAACTGGAGCATCACCAAACACTCTTGAACCTGTCCCACCATCACCTGAAGCAAGAATTTTTGACGCAGTGGAACTCAACCCTCTATATGCTTCAGAGGATGGAGGAGCAGTAAAAGGCAATTCAAGCCAATACATCCACCTATGACACTGGCAAAGGTGGGGGTATGCACCTGACTCAAGTGTAGTGGAGAATGACTTCCATGTTGTGCAAGGTTCTCCACCCCTTCGAGCTTGCCACATGTGAAGTCAGTTCAGACACTGCCAGCTTGAGTCAGGTCATTCCCCTCATCAGGGTTTTGCAGAAGCAGCTGGAGAAAGTGAAGGAGGAGCTAAGATGGAGCAATTCCACTTGGCATGTGAAACTTGTGGATGAAGCCCTTCATTCGCTTTGTCAGGATTCGAGGGTGGTCAATATGTTGAAATCAGACCACTACATTTTGGCCACCCATGCTCGATCCTAGGTTTAAAGCCTATGTGGTGCCTCTCTTTCTGGCCGACACAAGCCTGCAGAGGTGCAAAGACCTGCTGGTGAAAACACTGTCAGCTGAAGTGGAACATGACACGTCAACAGCTTCTTCTTCATTTTCTCCAGCAACTGGGACTGCCAGGAAACAACTTGGGTATCCTAAGCAACCCGCTGGCGGGGATGCAGGGCAGGCAGGACCAAGTTTGGACATCTGGCCCGGACTGAAGGACCTGGCAACAATTTCTGACATGTCTTTTGTCACTGCAGAGGATACTGTCACCATTGACAGAATGGTGGAGGATTACATCGGTGACAGCATCCAAGTAGGCATGTCACAGACAGTCCATACCTGTACTGACAGGAAAAAGAGGCAATTTGGAGTCCCCTGTACAAACTGGCTCTATTTTAGCTAAGTTGCCCCTCCTCCAGTGTGTACTCCGAAAGAGTGTTTAGTGCAGCCGGGAACCTTGTCAGCAAAAGGTATAGGAGGTTGCTTCCACAAAATGTGGAAAAGATGATGTTCATCAAAATGAATTATCAATTCTTCCAGGGAGACTAGCCTCCAGAACATACAGTGGGACCTGTGGTGGTTGAATCCAGCGGGGACAAATTAATACTCTGTGAGGATGAGGATGTACACAACACTGAAGAGGGTGAGGAATTGGTAGATGAGGAGGATGAGGATGACATCTTGCCTCCATAGAGCCTGTTTCTTCAGGGACAGATTAATTGCCAGCTTGTTTTGTGGGGTCCATAACGAACCAATCATTTCAGCCACAGTCAAGTGGCAGACCCTGGCGCTGAAATGATTGGTTTGTTATAGTGTGCATGTTCTATTTATACAACATAAGGGTGGGTCGGAGGGCCAAAGGACAATTCCATCTTGCTCCTCTTTTTATCTTTACATTATGTACTGTTGGTGCCTAGTTTTTCAAACTGCCATACTGTCTGCTACTGTGGTGTCACTCCTAGATGGGCCACGTGTTTGTGCCGCACACTTGTGTCACTTAGCATAGTCATACAGCTACCTCGGTCCAACCTTTTGGCCTAAAAACAATATTGTGAGGTGTGAGGTGTTCAGAATAGTCTGGAAATGAGTGGAAAGTAATGTTATTGAGGTTAATAATAGCATAGGAACAGAAAAACACACAAATTCTGTGATTTTAGCTGTTTTTATGCTTTTTTCCCCAAAAATACAGATCCAAAACACAAAACCCAGAACACAAAACACGGAAGGGTGGTTTTGGCAAAACCAAACCAGGTCCAAAACCAAAACACGAAAAGTGGCTGGTACACACCCCTACTCAATAGTAACTTCCAGGTACTACTTTTCTTTCTGAATCAATCATGAATTATCTTGATTGCATCAGCAGGTGAAGAAAAATCTTCCAGAGAGCTGTGCTGCTGGAGATTAACTAATGATGGTGCAGTAGGGAAATAGTGCTGGTTCAGGTGATCATTTATGATCCCTGCCACCTGCTCTTTAGAAAATTCTGATTGATTTTCAAAGTACAACTAGAAGTGGTCCCACAGAGTATGTGTAGTTGGTGAGATGGTGTAATGATGTATTTCCAATGTGTTTTATCATATCTTACCCAAATGATAAGAGAAAAGGGAAGTTATTCTGAGCCAAGACAGATGAAAAGAAAGAAACCCAAACAAGGGTACCAGGAGATGATCACAGGAGAGAGATCCCACTCTTGACACGACACAAACAATTAAAGGAATGGCTGGGATAGTGAGACACAGTGATAGGAGACTAGGCAACTAACTGTTAGAGAAGAGGTCTAAATGCTACCTCATCAGAACAAGTGGTTTCACAGGGAGTCCAGGGGGAGGAAGCAAGCTCCATAAGTGCACAATGTAAAAAGAAAAAAAAAGTACACCAGAAGGTTAGAATGACATGGTCACCAAAGCCAGCCAATGCCATCCAAATCCTGTACACCAGGGCTGGGTAGGAAGTACAGAAAAGGGCCTACAAAAGGGCCCTAGGAACAGACAGAGTGGCCAGGGAGGATACAATAGAGAAGAATAATGCACAGCAACAAAGAGGGGATGTACAAGCTATGGTGCACAGAAAAAATAAAGGCATCTGACTAAGCAGAAAAGGGAGGCATGGACAATAACTTGTGGATATAGAGAGGGAACACAGCATCACTCTGAACATCCAAACAGGTACTAAACAAGATCATGCCATCAACAAAAGCCATCAAACCAGTCAAAAGAGTGCAAATAATGCAGACCACACTGGACAAAAACACAACAAGAAACTTCCAAACGAAACAGAGAAACCCCTACAGAGCACACAGGAAATCAGGTACTGAAAGACAACCCACAGCTGGGAATAAAGTGAATACAGTAGCTCTCATCAGCTGAATGCAGCACAAAAGGACACATAGCTACTTTAAACTGCATAGGAATGCCCCAGGATGTTTGTCACCATCAGAATATCTGGATGGCAGGAAAAAAAACAAAATCATAGAGGAAACCTAGTCTTTCAAATAGCAGCCTTGGACAACAAAAAATCAAGTCAATAAAAAGCCCCCAATTGGCAACCGCAAAGAGAGACCACTCCACTTCCATACCTGTGAAGAATTTAAATAGATAGACAGCATGTGGTGTCCAGCATTCAAACACAAGCAGTGGGAGCAAACCACGAGAACAATCATAACACCATATCAGTCAAAAATATTACTGGAAGGCAAGCCTGTGAACAAAGTTTGTCCAAGTAGACAGCATCCAAAGACAGAAAAAGCACCTTAAAGTCAATTCATTTCAAACCTACACAATAATCACCATTTGAGTCAACAACAGAAAGACAAGAAACTGTACTCAAGGGATGCTGGAATAAATAGCACAACCAGGCACATACAGATGAACACTTGCCAGGCAGATCAAGGTGGGAGTACAACACATTAACACAACAATCACAACCATTACAGACTACAGCATACCTAAAGCCACAACAGAGAAAAAGGATGGTTGTCTTGTAGAAAATTAGGGACAACATTATTAAAGTATTTCAGAGCCCAAGGAAATTCACGAAAAATTTCATACATTAAGCAGCAAAGGTGAAGCGTGACCTTGAAGGTGACATTGGGAGAAAGGACAGTAGATATCATATATCTACTGTTGATATATTGTTGTCAGTTCATTTTTCATTTTCATTACATTTTTTATGCATTTTTCATTCCACGGTCATAGTTCACTATTGCAGAGACACAGTGGTTACATTGTATCATAAGTGTAACAGTTTACTATTGCAGAGACACAGTGGTTACATTGTATCATAAGTGTAACAGTTTAAGTACACTTACAGCACATGCAACAGATACATGTAATTTGTCTCAAATACAAGCGCGTCTATATTGAGGTTTTAGATATCATTCCTAGCCATAGCTCAAAACTCTACTCAGTGACTGATAACAGGAGGGAGAGCAAGCGGTGGCGTGGGGGTAGAGGGAGTAACAGCCCTGGCTATAACCATATCCCTCTACACAGGTAGATCAGGAAGTTGAGGTTTAGTACACCTCTGCAGCCACAGGAGGGACAAGGATATGATAGAAGGCAAGTACAGGAGCAAACATGGGGAGGGGTGAGAACTGTGAGCAGGGCTGCCATCAGAAATTGTGGGACCCGGGACTGACAAATTAGGCAGGCCACCCCCTGGGTTATTAAATCTGTACCAAACCAGTTCTCTACCCTGCTTAGCTCTTTTTCCCACTCATTTATTAAATCTGTACCAGACCAGTTGCTCTGCCCTGCCCAGCTCTTTTTCCCATCCCACATCCCTTCCCCCCTGGTTTATTAAATCTGGACAAGACCAGACCAGTGCTCTGCCATCTGCCCTGCCCAGATTTTTACCAATTCTCTGCTTCTCCCCCGACAGACACTGCTCCGCACTCACCGCAGCTCTTCTGACCTCAACCCTCCAGCGGCATGATGTCATGACTTCTCCAAAACAAATTTTATTAAATACATAGTGGCCGGCGGGTGTCCTTTCTCCTGTAGGTTGGTGGAGCAGCCCGAGTGGGCTCTCCTCCATTAACTTAATGGGGACCGGGCTGGCAGCTGCGGCAGGTGGTAGCAGCAGCCGGACTCCTTTTAATTTGTTCAAGGCAGTAGTGCAGTGGAGCTAGGAGCAGATTGGCCCCTGCAAGCCCCCCCCCATTCTGCCAGGGTCCTGGGGGGAATAATAATGTAATAATTTTGAAATTTGCACAATCAGTGGATAGCAGCCTGTGGAAACAAATGAGGAGTCTTCAAAATCCCTCCCAATACACATACAAATAATAAAAAAATTAACCACAGTGGCGCTTTCCACTTTAAATATCCATAAGTCCAAAAGCAAATAGCCCTTACCTTTTAAACAGATAGGAGGGATATGTGTGTATATGTGCCTCCTCACTTTTTCACTCCTTGGTAACTTTGTTTGTGGTTTCCTCAAAACAAAACAGAAAAGAAATATGCCCACGCTTGGTTTCACCCATATCATACATGGTACCAGCAGCATGGCAATATTAATGCCATATATGTATACAAAACAGAAAAACTTTTGCTATCGGCACTAACAATAATATACTGCAAATTTATGTGTGTGCAGCAAATAAAACAAAGGGGATTTTGTCATGATTTGATCAAAGCATTTAAGCCTGCAGCCCAGCATCAAGGGACCCACTTTTCTGCAGGTCCTTAACACTAGCATATATGCCCAGCACACCATTACATTGCAGTTACATGTACTCACCTCCTAGATACAGAGGGACACATCTATACAGGGGCTGGCTGTTAGCCACACCCAACTAGGCTTTTTATAGCCTTAATTGAAAGCTGCCGTGATAGCACAAGGCAAAATTTTGAAACAAAACAGAAAAGAAATATGCCCGCGCTCGGTTTTACCCATATCATACATGGTACCAGCAGCATGGCAATATTAATGCCATATATGTATACAAAACAGAAAAACTTTTGCTATCAGCGCTAACAATAATATACTGCAAATTTATGTGTGTGCAGCAAATAAAACAAAGGGGATTTTGTCATGATTTGATCAAAGCATTTAAGCCTGCAGCCCAGCATCAAGGAACCCCATTTTTCTGCAGGTCCCTAACACTAGCATATATGCCCAACACACCATTACATTGCAGTTACATGTACTCACCTCCTAGATACAGAGGGACACATCTATACAGGGGCTGGCTGTTAGCCACACCCAACTAGGCTTTTTATAGCCTTAATTGAAAGCTGCCGTGATAGCACAAGGCAAAATTTTGAAACAAAACAGAAAAGAAATATGCCCGCGCTCGGTTTTACCCATATCATACATGGTACCAGCAGCATGACAATATTAATGCCATATATGTATACAAAACAGAAAAACTTTTGCTATCAGCGCTAACAATAATATACTGCAAATTTATGTGTGTGCAGCAAATAAAACAAAGGGGATTTTGTCATGATTTGATCAAAGCATTTAAGCCTGCAGCCCAGCATCAAGGAACCCCATTTTTCTGCTGGTCCCTAACACTAGCATATATGCCCAACACACCATTACATTGCAGTTACATGTACTCACCTCCTAGATACAGAGGGGCACATCTATACAGGGGCTGGCTAAAACGAGATGACAGTATGGGTTCTTACCCCTTTTTTATGTTATACACATGTTCAGCCAGGCGGATTTTTAAGTTCTGAGAGGTTTTACCTATATACTGTAACCCACAATTACATTCCAGTGCGTAAATCAAATTTTTTGTGTTGCAAGTAATGAAGTGTTTAATAGGGCACTTCACACCCCCCTACTTCAAAATCTTTATTCTTACTGCAACCTTTTACTGTTCTACATATAAGGCAAATTCCACACGTGGAATCTTGCACTTCTACTACTGTCCCTAATAGTGGCTTCAATTGAACTTTTTACTAATTTGTTTTTAATGGAAGCATATTTTCTATAAATAAACCGTTTTTTCTGGGATCTCCCTTCCAATTACCAGTAATTTTTCAAGATTTTCCAGTACTTATTAATGATAGATTCGATATTTTATTATTTATTTATTAACAGTTTCTTATATAGCGCAGCATATTCCGCTGCGCTTTACAATTGTAAACATTAATATAACAAATCTGGGTAATAACAGACAGATATATAGGTAGGAAGGCCCTGCTCGCAAGCTTACAATCTATAGGGAAATAGGTATTGATACACAAGGATAGGTGCAGTATATTGCATTTTGGTCCAGCCAGGATGCAGAGTTCCTTGGTGGGCTGCATGATCCATTTACAACGGAATGTCGGCCAAATGTCATGAGGATGTGAGAGAAAGACGATGTGTGAGGTTATGTGTGGACTGTGAAAGGGGATGTAATTACATATGGAGCCTATGGAGGTTATGTGGGTGGTTCTGGGATCTGATAAGCTTGTCTGAAGAGGTGAGTTTTCAGGGAACGCTTGAAGGATTGGAGATGAGAGGAAAGTCGTATTGTGCGTGGTAAGGCATTCCATAGATTGGGTGCAGCCTGAAGAAAGTCCTGTAACTGTGAATGGGAGCAAGTAATGCGTGGGGAGAGATGCAGATCTTGTGCTGAGCGGAGAGGTTGGGTAGGGAGATATTTTGAAATGAGTGAAGAGATGTATGTTGGTGAGGTTTGGTTAATAGACTTATGTGTAAGTAAGACTATTTTGTATTGAATACGGTAGAAAACTGGCAATCAATGGAGGGACTGACAGAGCGGGGCAGCAGACGATGAACATTTGGCAAGGAAGATAAGCCTTGCAGCTGCATTCATAATTGATTGTAATGGAGATAGCCTGTTTTTGGGAAGACCAGTAAGGAGGCTATTGCAATAGTCAATACGGGAAATAATAAGTGCATGGATTAGAGTTTTTGCAGTGTCTTGTGTGAGATATCGTCGAATTTTGGATATGTTTTTTAGATGTATGAAACATGATTTTGAGACAGATTGAATGTGGGGAACAAAGGACAGTTCAGAGTCAAGGATGACACCAAGGCAGCGAGCTTGTGGGGCAGGGTGGATTGTCGAGTTATCAACAGTGATAGAGAGATCAGGTTGGTAACTGTTATTGGCTGGTGGAAATATAATTAATTCTGTTTTAGAAATATTAAGTTTCAGGTGGCGGGATGACATCCAAGATGAAATTGCAGAAAGACATTCAGTGACACGGACCAATACAGATGGTGATAAATCTGGGGAAGATAGGTATATTTGAGTATCATTCACATACAGATGGTACTGAAATCCAAAAGAGCTGATTAGTTTGCCAAGAGAGGTGGTATAGATTGAGAATAACAGAGGCCCTAAGACAGAGCCTTGCGGTACTCCAACTGATAGAGGTAGTGAAGAGGATACAGAATCAGAAAAATGAACAGTAAAAGAGCGATCAGATAGGCAGGAAGAGAACCAAGAAAGAGCTGTGTCCTTAAGATCTAGGGATTGTAGTGTTTGTATGAGAAGAGAATGGTCAACAGTGTCAAAAGCAGCAATGATCTAGAAGAATTAGGAGTGAGTAATGGCCTTTAGCCTTGGCAGTGACCAGATCATTTACTACCTTAGTCAGTGCTGTCTCTGTGGAGTGTTGGGAATGGAAGCCGGACTGAAGTGGGTCCAATAAGTTATGTGAGTTAAGAAAGTGTGTGAGGCGGGTGTAGACAAGTCTCTCAAGTAGCTTGGAGGGGCATGGGAGCTGGGAGATAGGACGGTAATTTGAGAGAGTGTTGGGGTCAGAGTTTTGTTTTTTCAGAATAGGAGTAATCACTGCATGCTTGAACAGTGACGGAAAGTTGCCAGTAGAGAGAGAGAGATTACAGATTTTAGTTAGGGTTGGGATAAGCACAGTAGACAGAGCTTTACTGATTTGTGAGGGTAAAGGATCTAGAGTAGAGGTAATAGAGTAGGAGGATGAGAAGAGGGAAGATACTTCATCTTCGTTTGTGAGATCGAATTGACCAAGTCACTAGCTGAAGAAGAGCATACCATTTCATTTCGGATCTCATCAATCTTGTCCCTAAAATAGGAAGCAAAATCTTGCGCACAGATAGTGGCAGGTGGTTTGGGTGACGGAGGGGTGAGAAGCAGTATAAATGTATTATAAAGTCACTTGGGGTTAAAGGCTTGAGCAGAGATAAGAGATTGGAAATATGTTTGTTTGGCAGTGTCCAGAGCAGCACGATAAGAGTTGTAGATAGTCTTATATGTGAGGAAGTCAGTTGGAGTATGAAACTTTTGCAACTAACGTTCAACTTTACGTGAGAGTTTTTATAGATGCCTTGTTAGGTTAGAATGCCATGGTTGACGTCTAACTGTACGTGGTGTGTGATGGGTAGCTGGAGCTACTTCATCGAGACCTTTTTCTAGAATCTAGTTTAGGTGTGATGCCGCAGTCTCAGGAGAAGTGAATGTAGAAATTGGTAAGAGTTGTTGTTGTAGAGAGGTAGATAGTTGTTGAAAGTTAATAGCATCAATATTTCTGCGGGTTTTAGGTTTAGGTTTGGTTAATTTCAAGGATGTTGATGTAATGGAGGAGAGTGTTCAGGTGATAAGGTTGTGATCTGAGAGAGGGAAAGGAGCATTCGTGAAATCAGAAACTGAGCATAGTCGAGTGAATACAAGATCAAGGCAGTGGCCCTCCTGATGAGTAGCAGAGTCAGTCCATTGGGAGAGGCCAAGAGATGAGGTTAGAGAGAGTAGTCTTGAGGCATGAGGAGATTGTGGACTGTCAATGGGGATATTGAAATCACCCATAACGATGGTGGAGATGTCTGATGATAGGAAGTGAGGGAGCCAGGCAGAAAAAATGTTCAAGAAATTGTTGAGGTGGCCCAGGTGGGCGATAGATAACAGCAACTTGCACAGAGAAAGGGGTGAAAGTCCTGATACAGTGTACTTCAAATGATGTAAATGTGAGTGAAGGTACCTGTGGGAGAACTGTGTATGTAACAGATTGGGAGAGTAATATTCCTATCCCACCTCCTTTACAATTGCCAGGCCTGGAGGTTTGTGAGAAGTGTAGGTTACCATATGAAAGTGCAGCAGGAGATACAGTGTCTGATTGTGTGAGCCATGTTTCTGTTATTGCAAGAAGGTTGAGGTTAGTTGAAATAAAGAGGTCATGCATGGATGTTAGTTTGTTGCAGACAGAGCATGCATTCCATAAGGCACATTTTAGTGACTTGGAGGGTGAAGTGAGGCATGCAATGTTTATGAGGTTAGCTGGATTTATAGCTCATTGTGGGTGTGGCATGTGTGTTGGGCCTGGATTTGGTGATATGTCACCAGCCAAAAGAAGCAGAAGGAGAGAGATATAAATATATTGGTGGGATTTGTATGATAGATTTTTATGGCGACAGGTTGTGGATGTCATTGTCAATGTGTATAGATAATTTAAAAGCTCATGTGTGTTTGTAAGAGGAGAGAAGATTAATGAGGTAGCAATATGTCCAGAAGGATGAGCTCCAGGGAGAGTAAAGGATGTAGTAACCTTAGAGATGATTCCATGTTGTGGGATAAGAAATAGAATTTTGTGAAACATTTTTTTCTCCTAATATAAAAAACACAATGTTAAGTAATGGTTTTGTAATTACCTAGTAATAGATGTTGTTCACTGTATTTTTAACTGTTCAGAAATCACACTTGATTTTAACCACACCAAGCTGCCCACATCAAGCTGCCCTAAGACTGAATGTTAAGAAATAGTATGGCTGATTAAGACACTGGCCTCATCTGAGCCAATTGGTCAGTGGATTGAAATGCAAATTGATCAGTGGACATACATTGCTCTAAGTTTAAGTAAACAGGCAGTATGACACTATAAACTGTGCTTCAGTGATCCCCATCCAAACACAGGTAATGACTATTGCTAGCAAGTCATAAAAGATTCCCATACATTTAAAAAAAAAACAATTACAAACATGTACAAAATTATACACATACTTTAAATACCCAGCTAATTTTGCATTAGTGCAAATATAGATCAGGAGTTGGGGTTTGCAGGATGGCAAGGAATATCACATACATTGCCTATACAGCTGCTAGTGCATGGGGGTTAATGCAGATTCTGGCACTTGTAGTACTCAGCAAGGAATATCACATACATTGCCTATACAGCTGCTGGTGCATGCAGATTCTGGCACTTGTACTACTCAGCAAGGAATATCACATACCTGGGATGAAAAGAGACAGATGATCAGACCATATTCAGTGAGATTCATGCAGGATAACTAATTGTTTTTTTTAACTGTTCAGAAATCACACTTGATTTTAACCACACTTAATGCATAACCACACCAAGCTGCCGATATGTTTCATATTATATTTAGTAATGAAAGCCCACTGGAGATTTTGATTCTTCAAATCATTATTTTTTGTTTTCTCCACAAGTAACTATTTTCTATCAATACTCTTAATTCTATTTTGTGCTTTTTCTATTAGCACTGCTTCGTACCCTTTTGTCCTAAAGCGGTCTATCATTTTCTCTGTTTGAACTTTGCAGATATCCTCCTCTGTACAATTACATTTTATATGTATTAACTGACTGAAAGGTATCCCATCTAGCCAGTTCTTATGATGCTATCTTTCTTAATGTAAGGTCCTGGGGGGGGAGGCAAAGGACTGGTGAGGAATCCAATAGTGTGAGGGTAAGGGACAGAAAAAATAAGCAGTCAAAAAAGAATAGCAGAATAATGATACAAACAGCATCTAATAGATCAAAAAATATAAGCATAGACAACAATGGTGGGAGAAGGAATGACAAAGGCATTGGTGGTTAGTAGTGAGACCCAGAGGACCCTAAACTAGATGACCAGAGAGGATAGAGAAGAAAAACTGGTGTGGAACAGATCTTTAGATGCAAGAGCAAACAGCTGCCGGTAGAGAAAACATGGAGCTAGGAAGGGGGAGAAATTGGAGGTTATCAGAGACACAATGGCAGACAAAACCTGTGAGAAGGTTGAGAGATGCAGCCAGGTAACAAGGGGAGAACAAGGAAAGCCTGACAAAGAATGAAGGAGCAGTAAGATGATGTAATTATTATTTTTCCCATCCTGTCATTCAACTAGTTAGTCAGTGGAATGCGGGAGGAAAACTCACTCTTCCAGGGGCCCAGGGGACTACCTAAATATTTGGGAGTCTTCAGGTCATTACAAGAGAGTATGTAATTATGCACTACATTTACTGTACTTTGTTATGCCACAGACTGCTTTTGCATATGGTTTGTGGTTAGAGTTACTGCCTCACAGAACTGAGGTTCAATTCCCACCATGGCCCTAACTGTGTGGAGTTTGTATATTCTCCCACTCCCAGCTTCCAAATGGCTGCAGCCTGTCAATCAGGTTGCAGCATGGGGGAACTGTGAATTATTGGATTAGCACAAAAACCAACAGGTTTGCATACTACTCTAAATCAGGCAATATATAAATAACTGGTAATAAAATAAATTGCTCAATTTTACTTATATCAGAAACCTTTTGGAAATTTGCTAATAACTGTGGGATATAAGTTGCTTTTGTTTGTATTTGAGGGAGGTGGAAACCTCTAAATCACACTTTTTTATCTTTATCAAATGCATTGAGAAAACATGCCATGGTTTATGAACAAAACATTTTAACATTTTCTGGCTTTTAGTTGGCCTCTAATATGAACTGTTACTGAATAATCCCTGGTAACACCAGTTATTTATACTTAGTGATACCATTTTGATGGAATAGTAGATTCAATTAGAAATTAACATCCCATACAGTATCTTTTTTTATCATATCTTTCTCAAAGGCAACCTACTGTATGCATAAACCAGTGTTATATTCCCGTAATCTGTGGCTGACACTGCTTTTATATACTCTTTACTTGTTAAAGACATAAATCTGTTCATGAAAGTATTTTGCCTTTAATTCAGTTCTTCTTCATCACATTTTCATAAACTAAACTCGTGTGGTAGCATGTTAAGAAAACTTGAAGGGCCATCGGGGTAAATTTTCTAAAGTGCGGGTTTTTAGAAGTGGAGTTGTTGCACATAGCAACCATTCAGATTCTAGCTATTATCTTCTAGAAGGTGCTAGATAAAAGTTAAGTAGAATCTGATTGGTTGCTAGGGGAAACATCTCCACTTCTAAATACCCACAGTCTAGTTAATGTATTCCATCATCTTCCTAAAATGGAGATAACAAGGTATTTTCTATAGTTTTATGAAGTGAAGGATTTAGTAATTTTTCAGCAGGTGGATAAGCAGTGGGTCAGTCTATCTGTAGGAATGAAAAGATTCCAATACAGTAATCTGTATTTCTCCTGTTGTGTTTACACTAATCATACATATGCCATATGCCTATTAGGGTTGGGTAAGGGATGTCGGCGATCGGGATTCTGGCGGTCAAAATCCCAACGCTGGCATTCCAACAGGGTTAGGATACCAACAAAATTCGGTCACTATCCTCCCCATCCCCCTACCCCTAACCCTCCCTCCTTGGTGCCTAAACCTAACCTCCTACTAGTGCTTAAACCTAACCTCTCACTCCCCACACCCTAAACCTTACCATCCCCCCTAGTGCCTAACCCTAACCCTCCCCCTAGTGCCTAACCCTAACCCCTAACTCTAACCCTAACCATCCCCCTAACCCCGCTACTTACCTCTTTGGATGCTGGCGGTCAGGATTCTGACAGGTGTGCTCTCACAGATTAATAGGATTAAGGATCCAGTCAATATACCAGTACATGGGATGCCGGCTGCAGAACACCTGTCAGAATCCCGGCACCGGCATCCCGACCGACATACTGCCACCAGCATCCCATGTTCCGCTATACTGACTGGAACCCTACTATTAGAATTAATCCTATGAAATCTGTAAGTAGCCGCAAATGCTGCTGCTTTGCTAAAGTGTGTTATACCAAAGTCAAATTATTTATTCTTGTATTATGCACTACTATGCAGGTGTCACATAACATTTACATTAGGGTCAAGTTTCAGTTTGTGTACTGTGAGGAATATAGCGATATGGCACATAGCACAAATTATAGTTTTAATGTCATAACAGATTGGTAATTAAAAGCCATAGAATAACTGGTTTTCTAAAGGTAAGGGCAGGAGAGCTGACTGTCCTTATTGACTGTCCTTATTAGGTAATGTATCCTGAGAGTCCTGTTACAAGGTTAATGGCAGGCAGGAAAGATAATAAACTAACCCTTTGACATGCAAATAGGCCCTATTTGTCAGGGACCCGTACCCAGTATCCCTGACGTGGGGGGGGGTGCACCTCTGCTATGGCAGAGCGCCATAATACAAATACCTAACTTACGAAACTGCCACCACCGATGGAACAATTTAAAGAGGCCACCGGTCCTCTATCATCCCAATAATTGCACAGGCTCAGCAACAAGATGCCCACTCAGTTAATCTGTTGCTTAACCTCTCCACAATTGCGCAGACTCGGCGTCCCAGACGACCACACAGTTCGCCCGAGACCAACCCTCTGCTTCCCGTACTTAACAATATGTGTAGCGTCACTAATAATCTCTTCAAAGACGAGGTTTCGGAGCATATATGAAATAAACTTATAAAGAATACTTTATTTACAGAAAAAGGTAGTACAATGCCTACAAAAGAATGTTACAGAGAAAAGAATGGTTACAAAGGTACATACAGCAATATAAAATAAAAATGGTAGAGGTAGACTTACGGAAAACACGCTGCGTTAGAAACACGTAACGTTCCGCCCATGAGGAATAGTAAGAAATGCAGAGACTGCAGGTTAAACTTCAATGCGACAAATTGATCCCCCAGTTGAACACAGAACACAGGGCTTCAATCCATTTTATCAGAGCGCATCACACCTCAGGTGTGATCCGTTCTGATTGGTGGATTAGCTAATTGAAGGTCAGGAACCTCCCAGATAAGTTTAAATATCTTTAAACTTATAACAGAATAAACCTAATAACTTCCCCTGTGGATGGACTACCTGCAATATGGGGTGTTCCTAATACTTGTCCATATTTTATCTGTTATACAAGTGTAAATATGATGTGGTTATCATAGAGCATTCCTGAGATATCTCATATCTTTAAATCTGTATGTCTCAGTGATCCATACTTGCCTACCCTCCCGATTTGGTCGGGAGCTTCCCGAAAATCGGGTGCCGCTCCTGACCTCCCGGGAAGGCAGGCAAGTCTCCCGGGCACCAGCGACCCGTCCGCCCCCCCCTGCACTCACCATAAAAATCCCGGCAGCGGAGGGGCCAGTGACGCGATTCGTGCTGAATCGCTTCATCATGGCCACACCCCCTACCTCACAATGCCTTTAAAAACGGCATTGTGAAGAGGGCGCGGAGCCGAGATATCGCGATCGCACTGCCACACCCCCATGCTCCGCCCCAAAATGTTCATCATCGCCGGGCCATGCCCCCTTTTCGCTGCAACCCGCCTCCCGCCGAGAAGCCCGACAGCTCCCTCCTGGAAGGAGGGAGTGAAATGTCGGCATGTATGCAGTGATCTGGGAATTACACACAACCTGGATATGGAATCCAGTTATAGGTATATAACTTCCCAAGCTTCCAGCTATCACTGATACAACAATTTTATCACATAAACCATCCAAATATGACTGATCATTGATCTGCCATATCTCATCAGCCTGGTTTCTATTTGTTTTACCCTCTATGGTGCTGAATGTCTATAGATGCAGACACAAAGGCTGAGCAATACACATGCCCTGGTGACAACGTTATCATAATTGAAAGGAAACACAGATAGGCTCTAAACTAGACAAATCTGTGTTGTATTTCCTAATTTCATTAACAGGGAATTAAGCCTGTCCCTGTTAAATACATTACCTGGGCAATACTTTAACCAAAAGGTTTCCTGACTTGTAAACTTCAAAGAATAATTATCATGTGAGTCCTGTGACATTTAACAATTCTTAAAATTAAGCTGTGGCTCCGAAATGTGAAATAGGCCCTTTCAGGAACATACAGAGCTAGGTGCTATTTGCATGTCAAAGAGTTAGTTTCCTATCTTTCCTGCCTGCCATTAACCTTGTAACAGGACTCCCAGGATACATTACCTAATAAGGACAGTCAATAAGGACAGTCAGCTCTCCTGCCCTCACCTTTAGAAAACCAGTTATTCTATGGCTTTTAATTACCAATCTGTTATGACATTAAAACTATAATTTGCGCTATGTGCCATATCGCTATATTCCTCACATGTACCATATTATATTATATTATATTATATTGTATTGTATATATATATTATAGCTGCTCAAAACAGCTATAGTTTTTTTTAGATATTGTGAAATTTAACTATTTTCAAACTTCACATTTAAGTTAAAATAAAACAAAAGGCTCAAATTAAAATACACTTAATAGCCTGATTCAGAGAAGCTGCTTTCAAGAATGTGGCCACTGGCTTCAGCACACCCAGAAAACATGGCGACATATCCCTGTTTTCTGCAACACTCCTTGTAGCCATCCCCAAAGGCCAACAGCATGAAATTCATGTGTTTGGGGCACTGCGAGCAACATTGCAGCACCAATTCTGCACATGCTTCTGCGGCTTCTGCGCATGCACAGATCTATAAACATTGGGATTATGTACATCTCTGTGTTAGGCCCTATCTTAATAATTTTAAATAACTTTAAGCAAATGTTAATTCAACAGGCAAGACCACAGAATGAGAGCTTTTATATAGGTCATGGAACCCTTTGTTGATTTATATCATCCTTACATGTCAAGGAATGTACAGTATTGTTGAGAGAAATAAGTTATTGTACAGAAATATGACTGACAATGTAGAGGAAGGAATGCAGAGTAAAGGAGTAGGAGGAGGAGTACGTGTGGACAGAAAAAGCTGTTTATAGTGTTTATTATAATAGTGAATCTTACTGTTTGAAGAATGAAGAACAGTTGCTGTTAAAAAGAGCTGTGTGAGAAAAAGTTTTCTATGTACAGTATTATCCAAATGATCTGCTTCAGTACAGCCGACGTCTCTGCCTGTTATGCCAGAGCAAGCCAAGCACATCTTATACAATAACTGTGGTATGAGATATCATAATTTCAGGGAAAATCAAATATACAAACATACTGATGAGTATAAACGACTTCGCATGATGCTTAATTATCTTGGTCTCAAGATTGCAGGCATCAAATTCAATTGTGTGCATATGCAAAGATGCGTAAATGTCTACACCCATAGCATACTGTATGTTGTATTATTAATGTTTATTTATGTAGCACCAACATACTGTATGCTTTTGCGCTGTACAATTTGTAGCATATGCACTTGGCTAAGTCAGGCATACATCACATAATCGCATACTTAACTTACATGCTGTAAAACTGTCATCTGTACTACTGTATGCTCAGCAGTATAGATTTGCTTTTTCAAAGTAATTCACTATTTAAAGAAGTCAGCCAGGTGGATTCCGGGCATTTAACATCCTTGCTCAGGATTGAACATGGAGAAACAACTTCCAGCATCAAGTCCACCAGCGCACCCATGCGCAGAGTGGAAACACCTGTCCATTCACTGAGACACAGCCCTTTTGCCTATAAAGATGGAACTAACCTGACCCTAAGTGCTAGGTGATTTCGTTCCATACCTGGATATTGTGACTAGATTTATGCTGGCACCTCTGATAGATAGCTTTGTGTGCTGATTTGACTGTTCCTTGGACCCTCTGCAGTGGCGTAACTACAGCCCCCGCAGACGCCGTGGTGGCTTGGGGGTGCGGGGGCTTGTGGGGCACTGTGGCTGCAGATTCCATGCGGACTAGCCATCCGCATGAGATCTGCAGAAAAAGGCCCTCCAAAAATGTCCGCCGCCTCGGAGGAGACAGATGCTAGAGGTCCTACTGGACCTCTAGCATCTGTTAGTCACCCAGGCAGGGTGGTAGTGCGGACAGTACATAAGTGCCGTCCGCACTACACTATTAGTATAACAAACACACAGCCGCCCGCCGGCTGTGTGTTTGTTTTAGCAGCCGATGAGAGTCAAACAGACTCTCATCAGCTGCTGCGCCCACTGCCGGAGCTGGGCATCTTCTGGCTCCCGCAGTGGCTGATGGGAGAACTCTCCCATCATGCAGAGTGGGCCGGCCCGGGAGGATGCCAGACGGAGGAGCTGATGCCTGAGCGGGGATCAAGGTAAGTGGAGGTCTTTTTTTTTGTGTGTGTCTTTCTGGCCGGGGGGGTTACTACTATTGGGGGGCATTGCTGGGGGGTTAACTACTGGTACTGCTGGTGGAGGGAATACTACTGGGGGGCATTGCTGGGGGGGTTACTACTATTGGTACTGCTGGGGGGGACTACTACAGGGGGGCATTGCTGGGGGGGTTACTACTACTGGTACTGCTGGGGGGACTACTAGTGGAGGCATTGCTGGGGGGTTTACTACTACTGGTACTGCTGGGGGGGACTACTGGGGGCATTGTTGGGGGGGTTACTACTAGTGGTACTGCTGGGGGGGGCTACTGGGGGGCATTTCTGGGGGGGTTACTACAACTGGTACTGCTGTGGGGGCACTGCTGGGGGGGACTACTGGGGGGGACTACTGGGGGCACTGCTGGGTGGGACTACTACTGGGGGCACTGCTGGGTGGGACTGCTGCTCTGAGTACTGCTGGGGGGACTACTACTGGGTGCACTGCTGGGTGGGACTGCTACAAGGGGTACTGCTGGGGGGGACTACTACTGGGTGCATTGCTGGGTGGGACTGCTACTAGGGGTACTGCTGGGGGGGACTACTACTGGGTGCACTGCTGGGGGGGACTGCTCCTGGGGGCATTGCTGAGGGGGACTACTACTGGGGGCATTGCTGAGGGGGAGGGGATTACTACTGGGGGCATTGCTGGGGGGGCTACTACTAGGGGTACTGCACTGGTGGAACTACTACTGGGGGAATTATATAAGGGGCACTGCAGAGGGGGCCACTAACTGGGGCACTATATAAGGGGCACTGCTTAGGGGGGCTACTACTGGGGGCACTGTATAACACCCCTGACAATGAGCAGGCAATTTAAAAGTAATTAGAAGCCTTACTGTGGGGTATAAAATGGTATCAGGGGGCAAATATGTAAGTGGCACTTTGGTAATAGGCATTACAGTGTGCAGCATAATGTGTAATGGGCATTATGGTGTGTAGAATAATGTGTAAGGGGCATTACTGTGTGATATAATGTATAAGGGGCATTACTACAAGGAGGAAAAATACTGCAAACTGTCTAGGGGGGTGGGGGACATTTTTAACTTTTGCACTGGGAGCCAAATTGCATATAAATGGCCCTGTAATTATTTGACTAAAATGCCATGGATGGGGTGTCAGAAATATTTTTGGCAGGGGGAAGCAAAATTTGTACTGACCCTCTATGTGGATTATTTGTGTACCAACCTGGCTCTGTTATATGGACATGGTTTGCAATTAGCCACGCTGTGTTCGATCAAGTCTGTTTACTGGAAATGACAGCTAAGAGATACTCTTATGATATCATGATTACGGGACTTCAGCCATTTGCAATATTTAATCCCATGTCATATTTTATCAAAGTTCTAACCTCAAGGAAGCAGAATAATTCAGGTTGATAGGGTGACCCATAATATATTATCTCTGTCTCTGTTGTAGTCATTGATCGATGGGGATGCATGTAAGTGCAATCCAGTGCTGGTTTCAGTGCTCATGCCTTGCAAGTCTGGCAGCAGAGAAATACTGTATACAGGACCGGTGCTAGGGTGTTTGGAACCTCCTGCAAACTACTTTATAAATTTGTGCCCTCCCATATCCTATAAAGGGACAGCTTGCATGCAAACAAAGGGGTGTAGTCTCACAAGGAAGGGGCATGACAACACAATAGTATCCCCAATTCACATTACGCCACACAGTAGCACAATCTTATTCACAACACACTCCCCTGATCACATTACACCACATAGTAGTGCCTCTTATTCACGTTTTGACACACAGTAATGCCCCTTATTCATGTTACACTACACAGTAGTACCCCTTATACACATAATGTCACAGTAGTGCCCCTTATACACAATAGGCCTCAGTAGTACTGTCCCTTATAAACATACTGCCTATAGTAGTACTGCCTCTTACACACATAATGCCACTATTACAAGTCATGCTCATGACTTGTTTCCCTCCAGCAATATACCTTCAGCTGCCAGTGTTCCTCCTGGAGTCTTTCCATCTCCAGATGCTGCAAATTCAGATGCTGCAAAATGTCATGTGTGAACCACAACACAGCGTGATTGGATCCTTTCCTTATTTTTAGACGCTGGCCTTTTGCCACCTCATCGACTATAATGTTTCCTTTAGGATCCCTCAGCTCTGCTGCATGGTCAGTACTTGTTCTTGTTCCTTATTCCTAGCAGACCCTGACTTACCAGCTCCCACACTGTTTCTTTGGTTTCTATGCCACAACTCAGGCTTCAATGCACACCATCATCTGCACCAGCTCTCAAGTCACACCATCGGCTCTCAAGCTGCATCAGCTCTCAATGGCTTTCAAACCACATCACCATCTCTCAAGCCGCACCACTGGCTCTAAAGCCACACCACCGGCTCTCAAGCTGCATAAGTTCTAAAAGCCACACCACCTGCTCACAAAGCCACATCACCTGCTCTCAAGCTGAACCACTGGCTCTCTTAGCCGCACCTTTGGCTCTCAAAGCTGCATCACAGTCTCATTAGCCACATCATCAACTTACCAGTTGCATCAAAATCTTTGGCTGTATTAGTCACACTATGGGCCTGGTTCAGAGCCGCTCGTAAGCGGCTGCTCATTTGCTCCGAGCGATGTTCGCACAACTGCGCATGCGTATGGGTTGTAATATGCATGCGCGAACCAGTCATTGCGGTCGGAAATTGTGTGCTCACAAAATAGCGAATGCCTGCTAATTTGAGTGACAGAATGAGGCATTTGTGGGTGGTAACAGGGGAAGGTGCTTGAAAATGGGGAGTGGAGATCCGAACGCGGGCATGCCAAACGTTCAAAACGGGCATTTTAAGGGTGTGCATAATTAACAAAGCAGCGTCATCGACCACGTCACTTGGTTGTCTTTTAGCCTGAACTGCTCCCATGATTGCGGTAGGAAAATGCTACCACAAGCACTGTGAGCAGTTCATACGCCTTTCGATGTACTCGATTAAGCTAATAAATAGCGGAGATGACGTAGGATGCGAGCGGCCAGGGGGCGTTATTTAAAAAATAGCGAGCGCATGTTTCGTTCGCTCGTTCAGACATAGAGGTGTCAACAGACCGCAAAGAGCGAGCGCTCTATTTAAATATCCGGCCCCTTTTACTGAACAAGCGAGCGCAAATAGCGTCCGGCTCTGAATCAGGCCCTATATCTCATCAAGTACATACTCTCTCATGTGTAGCTCTGGTCTTCCTAGGTACCTGTGTAAACCACTACTCCATCGAGTTTAAGTCCAGGCGGCCACCTAAGTACCAGTGAACGTTATCAGGTCTAAGGGAACAATGGGTGGCTGTTATTGGTGGAAGACCTCGCTAGTTTGAGTTCTAGGGTTTTTACATGGTGTGTCCTAGGAAACCATAACAGCCACACAGTAGTGTCCCTCATACTCAAGGTTCGGGATAGATCCCCTTCAGTAAATCTATCCTGACATCATTATTTACTACAGTAGTTTATACTGTTAGTGGTCAGATACTACATTTTAGAGAAAGTAACAATGATTTAATGGCATGGAACTGCACTTCTGCCCTCACTTGACATCACGTCCAGGTACATTAACTAAAGGGGATCAATAGACAACATTATACACAATGCCTACAGCAGTGCCTCTTATAAATAATGCCAGCAGTAGTAGTGCCCTTTATACACATAATGCCCACAGTAGTAGTGCCCTTACATTATGTCACAGTGTACTCACAAGAAGCAACATCAGGCACCTGTCAGAGCAGAGGTACAGCCTCAGAATTAATCTCTCCCATGAGAGAGATTAGCACTAGCACATGAGGCTGCTGTTGCTGATCTCCATGGGCTTCAAGGGGCCAACTGCCGGTGCTGCTGCCTGTCATACAATTTGACAGGCGCAGCGGCAGATGGCAACAACAGTGGACTCAGCAGATTAATGGAGCAGGGAGAGTGCCTCTCCTGCCTGGCGCCTCCCTGCTTTGCATACTTTGCTCAGTGGGTTGCGCCGGCCCTGACTGTATAATTGACACAGCTATACAGATGTCACATGGCTGCATCAAGTACTATTTGGCTGGCCAGATGCCAGCCTAAACCATTTAATAATGGTCCAACCAAAGAGGATGTGTGTGAGTTTCAGTTGTGTTCCATAAATACCCTTCTTATTCTATACTATATGCAAACCAAAGCTTCACCAAAAGCTCTAAGTCTTATTTATTAAAACTGGATCATAGGATGAATCTCTCCAGCCAAGTTACATATCACATGAACTCCTCTCCATCACATGACCTCCTCCATCTAAATCAGGAAGATCATGCAGCAACAGCAAAACATTTGAGATCAGTGGAGGAGTACTATGTACTATGCATGAGTCCATCATTCCTCATTAAGGCACTGTAAGCATTTTTTTTAACAGGATTTTATTAGTAAGTAAATAAGTAGGGTTCTAGTGAAGCATAATTGATTAGCCTATTCAGCAGTAACTAAAGTACATGGGGAATGATGAGCAATCTTCAAGGGTAAGAGCAGGGCCACAACTAGGGGGGCTAGTGGCACGTGACCCGGGTGCCAAACTTGAGAGGGTGCCTGGCAGAGGTTGCTGGGAGGCTAGGTTGCTGCTCTTGTGGGTTTGGAACAGCTTCCCAGCCTTGAGAGGCACATAGACACCGTCAGTCTAATGTGGATGTCGGTCACAAGCCAATCAGTGTTCACAGACCGGCAGCCAATCAGCAGACGCTGCCAGTCTGTGAGCTCCAATTGGTTCGCGAGCGGTGCCACATTATAATGACGGCAGCACTGACAGTTACCCAGCGTGTGGCAGCCCCGTCCTGCTCCACCCCGAGCTCACCCACCACATGGCCCTGGCAGGTATGAGAAGGGAGCCCTTACTGTGGCATAATGTGTAAGGGGCCTTACTGTAGTATAATGTAAAGGGGGCATTACTGTGGCATAATGTAAAGGGGCATTACTATGGCATAAGGTATATGGGGCATTACTGTGGCATAAATGTATAAGGGGCATTACTGTTGCTTAATGAATAAGAGGCATTATTACTGTGGCTTAATGAATCAGGGGCATTACTGTGACATAATGTGTTGTAAGGGGCATTACTTTTGCAGAATGTGTTGTAAAGGGCATTACAGTGATGCACAATGTGTTGTAAGGGATATTACTGTGGCATAATGTGTTATAAGGGACATTACTGTGTGGCATAATGTGTTGTAAGGGGCATTACTGTGACATAATGTGTTATAAGGGTCATTAATGTGTGGCATAATATGTTATAAGGGGCATTACTGTGTCACAAAACCACATACCCTTTTCGTCTTCTTTGTTGTATTTTTTTGGGGGGACGCCAAATTATGGCCTTGCCCCGGGTGACAAAAATCCTAGTTTTGGCCCTGGTAAGAGGGGTGGTTTAGGGCAAGAGACATGTTTCACGGTAATTCAGATCTAAAACATACATGACATTCATGTTTTCAGTGAGTGGAAATTGCAGAAGGCCTGCTGGGTGTTTTGGGAGTGAATGGGAAGTTTGAGTAATGTAGGGAAATCTAAAGAGTATTTTGGAGAGCATGTGGACTATATTCTATGGTAATGTGGAGTCTCTTTGATTAAATGTATCCTTTCAGTATATGATTGAGATTACAGTAATGTGCAGCCCTTTTGAAGATTAGAGTGACACACCTCTAACCTTTAATTGTGTTAAATTTCCCATCCCTGCTTTAGATTTTACATATCTATTTGATAACCCACAATTTTATTATTCAACATTTCTACAAAACTATGTAAGGTTTACATGTCTTATTCTTTATTTATTTATTTATTTGGTATTTTTTTATTCAGCTCTGCATTTGTCTCAGCAAAATGTCATCATTTTTGAGAACATGAATACTTGCATAAACTTTGTGAACTATGGATCATGCATCTATTCTACTGTCTCTGTACCCTTAAAATAACTTATTTTCAATATTTTTATGTACCGTATTACAGACACAATAAATAATAATAAAAAAATACATATTTTATTTGTATGTTTGCAATTAGGTCAAGCCCCCTTTTACCCAGACCCGGCGCGGCTCTTGGTGGGCCTGCTCAGACCTGACCCCTCTGCATATGTCTACACATTCTACACACTGTCCATACTTTGCCTACTCTCACTACAGTATATGATCATTACATGATTCATAGGTTTTACACATGCTCTCTACTGTATGCTGTGTGTTTTTACGCACATCCTGTCTTGACACGCAACTGTTCAGATTTGACTTTTACATTTGTGAATCTTATGTTTTATTCTATTTTATTTAATTGTTCCTTGTCTTTGGGTGCTGTCAAACTTTTGGTTCCTTATAAACAAACTTTTATGATGACAGTGATGATGGCACTTATCTCAAAACATGTCATGCTCTAAACACAGCAGTATCTCTCTGCCAGGCACACATCAGGTGTACAAATGTGCAATGTGAAGGGCCACAATACCCGTCCTGTACCCAATATACAAGAAGGGTGTAAAGAAAAGTGACTTGACAGTGTTACATTTATGCAAACATACCCCATATTCATCATGTATTGCTTAATAAATCAAACACTGTAGGAATCTTCTTTCATTTGGTAGTTTAAACAGAAATGAGTACTAAGTAATATAAATAGATGACCATGAACTGCTGATGAATATAATACACAAACAGCTAATCAGTAGTGGCTAGATAGTGCAGCTGGTTTCATCATCATCATCATGTAGATTGTACACCAGTCCTAAGTACCCACAAAAAGTATGGTTCTTAGAAGCACATCTAGACCTGCATTCAAATCTCATTAGTTTCCTTCTCAGGGGGCAGCATCACTTGCATATACACACCTGAAACTAACTCAATTAACTTCCAGATTTAATAAATAAATAGATGACCATGAACTGCTGATGAATATAATACACAAACAGCTAATCAGTAGTGGCTAGATAGTGCAGCTGGTTTCATCATCATCATCATGTAGATTGTACACCAGTCCTAAGTACCCACAAAAAGTATGGTTCTTAGAAGCACATCTAGACCTGCATTCAAATCTCATTAGTTTCCTTCTCAGGGGGCAGCATCACTTGCATATACACACCTGAAACTAACTCAATTAACTTCCAGATTTAATAGAAAACAAGATAAAGATATGCACAAACAAATCATACATACATAATATATTTTCCACCTATAAATGAGCCCCAGAGGCTTCAATAAGAATAATATGATTTTTTTTGTTTTTGCCAAGTTTGTACTCCATCAAGGTGGCATGGCTTACCTTTAACTGCCATATGTATTATAACCTGGATTTAAAAAGCTTTGTTTCTAATGTATCAGTTTTTAAAAATGTGTTGACTCAAAAACTCACTTTCACAGTCACTTCATTTTGTAATCATTTTACCAATACTGAACTTGCTTTGGGCAAAACTTAGTTGTACAAGCTTATAGTCCAAGTGTGATATTACTCAATCACAGAGCTCTTTCAAAAACTTGAGAGCCATTTTTGCTTTAGAAATGGTAATCATGTCTTTCTTTCCCTTAATGCTAGAATCACAGTGACCTTTTAAATCACTTTTTTTCCCAGACAGAACATTGCCAAAAGCTTAAATATTCCACACTGCTTCAGGTCCCTTAATTATGGTCTTCGGTCACATTATAACCAGAGATTGAAAAGTGATTACATAAGAAAAAATGCCACTTACATGGCAATTAACCTTCACACTTAGAATCTTTGTAATGGTGTAAAATATTTATAAGACATGAAATGATACTATTACTACTTACAGTTAATCCAGGAAGAAATCAAATGACTGCTTCAAATTAATCAATGCTTCCTGAAAAAAATCAAATGAGACCATGCCCATGTGTGAGCATAAGGAAATCCAGATGCAATATATATGTTATATTGGTTAATCACAGAATAAAGAATAAAGATAAATGAGCCTGCCACTAAAACTGCAGCTTGCAATGAAACTGCTGCCTTTATGCTTTGCTGTGAAATAATATTGATTGCCATAGAAATGTGTTTACAAATGTTTGTCAAGGAATAGACATGCTTAATTATTATTGTACTGTAGATGCCTTTAAGAATGTCAATGCTATTTAGTCAGTACAATTGGCGACATCTGATTTCCACAGAATTTCAACTTGTAGACAAAGGAGATGTAGTCCAACTTCATTGATGTCTCCTTCAGCAGAGTTGCAAACCAATCAAACATACAAACAACAGGTCCAATTCAGGTTTACATGAATAGAAATTCAGTTGCAGACAAAGAAATCCGTCACTACAAAGCCACAAGTACCAGAAATGATTCACCAGTATTGACCACTTCCTGGGATTACTACAAAGTAATTTAAATCAGTGGTCCTTAATTTCAACCCTAAGTACAGCCCAACAGGTCATATTTTGAAGATTTCTTCTGAGGAAGCAGGTGGGATAATTATTGACCCAGCAAAATAGATTAACTTATATGTGCATGATTAAAGAAATCCACAAAACATGACCTGTTGAGGGTACTGGAGGACTGGAGTTGAATTTAAACTACAGTAAATCCGTGCCAGTTATGGAGTTCACTAAAGAATACAGGGCCCCATGTCATGTGATGCTCGGTCTTGTAAATGTAAGAGTGGAAGCACATGGCCATTTTCATTTTACATGGGCTGCATAGCCCCGTTCTGCAGTGGCACAAATCTGGTCAGGTAAGAATCCAAGGGCAGTAAGGGGATTTTGAAGATGATGCCCAATTGAGGGGAGTGGGGGTTACTTTTGGGTCTTGGTGGGGCCCCCGGAGACTTTGCTTTCAGACACCTCTAATAAAGTTATGCCACTGCTACTTAAGTTAGTGATAAGAATAAAGTAGATTAGGCTACATGCTTAGTAAGTGAAAAAAAATATTTTATCTTGTCATTAAAAATTTTTTTTCCCCCAGATAGTTGGTATTGAAGATCAATTGTAAGTCACTACATACAGATTCCAGAGATGTGTAGTATAGGTATCATCTGTAAACAGACACATTTTCACATAAGTGATGCCCAATTATATATTGTTCGTATAGGAAAAATAGTGGGAATTTCATATTTAATTAATATAAAGAGAAGTAATATTAAGCAAATGACTATCTGCTATATAAAAGTGAAAATTTGTCCTTCTGTCTTTTTATACAAATCCACAGTTTACAAGCCAAGATCATGAAATTTTACATACGAGCGTATTAAAACACGACAGAGGCAAATAAAATAATTTTAAATCGAAATTAATTACTGTTCATTTTTAATTAATTAAAAAACACTATTTTTGCAGTATGCTCATTGTGGGGCCTCATGGCATATGGGTAGGGCCTCGGAGCAAGCATTTTGTGTTGTCATGTTTTGTCATGATCTTAATGTTTATTATTGAAGAGAGCTTTAGCAGGCTTTCCCAGCATTCTCTGCACTCTGAGTAAACCAAATTACGCAACAACATTGACTTCTTTCTTTGAACTGTGTCAAAATTATGAATTTGCAAGGACCCTGTTGTACTGTGAACTGCCAAAATATTACACACGGAATGCTTCTCGAAAAGTTTTTATGCGCAGAAAACAGGGAGTCGCTGTAAATGGTCATTCTGGTATCAGAGCAACAGAAGCTCTTGGCCGTGTTTACATTGTACATCCGACAAATTTTGAATGCTTCTACCAAAACTTGCTTTACACCATTACAGGTCCTACTTCCTTCGAAGACCTTAGGGCTGTTGATGGGGAAGCTTGTCACACTTTTCGTGAGACCTGCCTAAGGAGAGGTTTGTTGGAGGATGATGTATAAACAAACATTCTTAAACTCCCGGGCAATGCTGGGTACTCCAGCTAGTTAAACATAAAATTAAGAGGAGTAAAAAATACATTGTTCCTGTTGTTAATAAAATAAACATGAAATAATATAGTCAACATATAAAGAATAGATATACAAGGGTAAATTTACTAAGAATCGAGTTTGGTCGAGTTTTTATTTTTTTTAAACTCTCTTTGCTTTACCGAAACTGGGGTAAGTTTACCCCTTAACAACTTGCAAATTTACTAAGAAATCAGTTTAGCTGAAAGTGAGATTTCCGATGGTGAGGTAGATCAAGATTTCTCCCCCCTATTTGCGAGTTTAGATGAGATTACTCATCCGAGATTGCAGTGTTTTCTCTCTGTCAAACTAACCCGAACAGGCAGCCTGCACATATCAGTGAAATTATATTAAAAAAATGATGTAGGTCCCCCCCCAAACACCTAAGCAGCCCCGCACTTGTCAGCCAGTCCTGGTTCTTAAAATTATAGGGAACAAAATGAGTAGGGTACCACTATAATTTAGGTACCAGTACCAGGCTGCAGGGCCAGTCCTGGTTTTAATTATAGGGGGAAAAAATGTGTAGGGGTCCCCCTATAATTCAAACCAGCACCAGACCCAAAATGACCGAGGTGTAATGCCACAGCCCGGAGACCCTATTACTGGGTCTACAGAGCCAAAGCATTCTCACCCCAAGTTGCTCAGGTCAAGTGGGGGATCTCAGGGGAGGTGGGGACCCCTCCAAAAAATGGATCCACCCTCTCCCAAAACCCCATACTTGGTCTGAAGCCCGGGACTCTTCCCCACACCCCTGGGCTGTGGGTATGGAGCTAATAAAGTGGAAAATCAACGTAAACTATTGTACTTTACAGTGGAACTACAGGTGCTAGCATGCCTGCCCTTTGGCACTTGTGGAACTACAAGTGCCAGCAGGTAGCTGGTACCTGTACCTCCACTGTAAAATAAATAGTTAAACAAAGACAGTACACACACACTGTATACAGTAAAAGTTTAATACACACATACCTCACTCACACATAGTTACCTGCTGCCAGATGTTCCTATGAAGAAATCCATGAGGATTGACCTGCAAAAAAGATCCTATACTCACCTCCATCCTCGCGCTGTTCTCCGTAGCATCCAGGGGGGTCTTTCAATAAAACAAACCGAGTACCTGATCCTAATACTTACAATTAGCAGTGTATGTGTGTGACAACATACACCACTAACCGGCTCGCGACTGTTCAGTGAGAACTATCAGGAGCCACCAGCAAATCAGCGCCCACTAATTGTAGTGTGGCCGCTGATTGGCTCCGGCTCTACAGTTAGCTGCTGCTGATTGGCTTTCGGCTACTGACACACTGACTAGCCCACGTGGGAAATGTCAGGTGCCGAGCCAATCATCAGCCATTAACTATAGAGTGGCTGCTGATTGGCTAGTGGTTCCTGACAGTTCTTACTGAACAATCAGGAGCCGGTTAGCAGTGTATGTGGTCACAAACATACACCGCCAATGGTAAGTATTTGGATTGGGTAGTAGGTTTGTTTTTTTGAAAGACCCCCCCCTGGATGCTACGGAGACCAGCGCGAGGATGGAGATGAGTATGGGATCTTTTTTGCAGGTCACTTCTCATGGATTTCTTCATAGGAACATCTGGCAGCAGGTAAGTATATGTGACTGAGGTATGTGTGTATTAAACTTTTACTGTATATGGTGTGTGTGTACTGTCTTTATGTAACTATTTATTTTACAGTGGAGGTACGGGTGCTGGCCACCTGCTGGCACTTGTAGTTCCACAAGTGCCAAAGGGCAGGCATGCTTGCACCTGTATTTCCACTGTAAAATACAATAGTTTACTTTGATTTTCCACTTTATTACCCCCTTGCAGGGAAGAGCCCCGGGCATCAGACCAAGCCTGGGGTTTTGAGAGAGGGGGGGTCCCCTTTTTGGGGGTCCCCACCTCCTCTGAGATCCCTGGCTTGGCCTGAGTGACTTGGGGAGAGAATACTTTGGCCCTGGAGACCCAGTAATAGGGTCTCCGGGCTGTGGCATTACACCCCGTTTGTTTTGTTTGGTGCTGGTTTTAATTATAGGGGGACCCCTACACATTTTTTCCCCCTATAATTAAAACCAGAACTACCCCTGCAGCCAGGTGCTGGTACCTAAATTACGGTGGAACCCTACTTATTTTGTTCCCCATAATTTTAAGAACCAGGACTGGCCGGCAAGTCCGGGGCTGGTTAGGCTTTTAAGGGGGAACCTATGTCATTTTTTTTAATATAAACACTTTACATTAGGTATACAAGCAGAAACATGCACAAATCACACTAATCTGTGTATGTTTCTGCCAAACTCGCAGCTCAGGAGTTGTTCTATTTGAAACTTCAATTTCACAATGAGTTTTCTACAATCTCACATGAGATTGGAAACTTGATTCTTAGTAAATTTACGAGTTGCCTCTTTTTCATGTAAAGTACTTCCTAATTTGGCCGATGGTGAGTTTTTTAGAGTTTTGAAATCTCACATGAGTTTTAACAGTGAAAAGAGAGAACTCACTTCCAAACTCTCTCGAGTTTCTTTAGTAAATTTGTGAGATGAAAAACATGCCTAAACTCATGTGAGATTGCAAACTCACCCAAACTCGAATCTTAGTAAATCTACCCCACAGTGTCAATAACCTACAACTTTAAGGGCTCACTAAAGAGTGTCTAATGATATGCATATGATATAGTAGCATGAGATTGGGGTGAAATATCCAAGTTGAATGCAATTAGGCAATATCAGATAATAATGCTTCTTTACGTAAAACATAAAAAAATGAGAATAAAAGAAAAAGAGAACACATTTTTAAAATGTGTGTGTATACTGTATATATCATGTAATCATGTAATTATCATTAATGATAAAGTTATGCAAAATGCATCTTCACACTGCTAATACTGTAGTCTACTTGTCTACTGTGAGGGAAGTTACAAAAAACTATTTAGTAATGAATTTACACTTTTCTTCTAAAATATACAGTTACAAATTCTTTAACACATCTCAGCTGATGGTTAGACAAGTACATTATATCATACAAAAGAAAAAAGGAAAGGAACGATTTACAATAGCTACTGTTGCCAGTTTTGTTTTGGCATGACAAGTTTTTTAAATTTATACTCTGCATTGTAACTAGCATAGGAAAATAAACCTTTAGGTCTTACTATACCTTTAGGCATAAACACTACATTTTTGAAATGTGGGGGTAGGATATTTCATGAAGCAAGGGCTGTCACATTATACTTACTAAGCAGTTTTAGAACTGAGCTTATTGATTTATCACTGTATAGAGATTTTGAAATATTTGGGTAAAGCTACATTTAAATAAAAAATCAGAAATCAGAATTATACTACAAGGCTACAGATTACAGTTTTCCCATTTTAACTAGCAGCAATTTACTATTCAGGGGTTGATGTAGAGGTGGATGCAATTTATATCAACAACACAAGTGCAAAATGCACTGAAACAAAGAAATATATTGTCCCGTTTGCAGAACAAGTTGTATTCAGGTCTCCAAGGATAGCATGTGCATCAGTTTTATGCCAGGAGAAAACATACTGTATGTGCCAGGTTGGCATAAAAAGATATGGCTTGAGAGTGTTACTACTAGAGATGTGGGTGGACCCCCATCTCTAGTTAGTACAGCTGTAAATGCTAAAGTCACAGTGCAGAGGGCCTGATTCAGAGATAGATGCAATGCCCACGTTTACGTAGTTGAGCGACAATTGGTGATCTGCGCATGCAGCTAAGTTGTACTGCGCATGCATCGAGTTTCATTTCCGTAGTTGCTCGCAATGAGGATTTATTCACAAAGTGATTGGCAGATAGGGACCGTTTGTGGGAGGCAACGAAGCGGTGGCGCGTCAAATGCAGGTATGTCGCGACCGGTTCTATGGCTCTGGTGTCTCAGCTCCTGCGGCCATTCTGCACAGCCATGGAGTTATTCAGACTGGCCATTTATCTACTGATCTGTGACCGATGCTGAATCTTTGTACACAGTCGCTTGAATTTGTAAAGCTGCCGGTGTGCATCTCAATAACAAAGATCACATGGAAATCTGCTTTCTTGCCAAGGATTCAATGCAAATAACAACTTAATAAAGCAAATAGACCTCAAAAGCCATACTAATACGAAAAAAAGTATCATTGGGAGGGATCAACATGCCAATCAGAAGCGACTGCCGATCATCATCATCATCAGTGCACCAAGGAGCACCTGCAATATATATATGCCTCATGAAAGCCTCCTACTGTAAGTGACTTTGTTGTGGTCTGCACCCTTAATGTAGTTTAAGGCTGCACAATCCCTCTCATCTCCATTCTGTCTTTCTAATTATAATGAGTTGTAAGCAAAACATGTGACCGAATATGGATGGAAGAGTAAGAATACTTAATTTAAATAAAAAAAATGCTTATGCACAATTGTACACCAGCCCATTAGTGTGATAGTGACAATGTCTGACTCTCAATGATTCATCATACATGATAGAAAATTGTAGCCATCCAGTGTATGGAAATTCTTTATAATGCAGTAGTTTGCTCAATACAGAACTTTTATTACAATGTGAGACACTGAGGATTGGAATCTAGCTATCACAAGCAGGAGCACCAATGTGTATAAACAGTGCTGAAATGTGCAAGCCAAGACCCCTCCGTGTGATGCCCCATGGAGGGAGCAGGGACGCAATCGCTGGTAGTCACAGCAATGCCCAGAGCATCCTCAGGATGCTCCAGGGGGCTGTTAGTGCAGTGGTGTTCATGCCTGGACCAGCCTTAGGATGCTTCAGGCAGCACTGCTGCAGAGATTTTGGCTGCAGGGTGCCATTAGGGCTCTGCGCTCTGTCCGGCTGCACCATTCTCACACCTCTGTGTATAAATGCATTCTTATTTGTAATTGAATACTAAAAGCACTATACACACAAACTACAGTATTGCAAACCCACTGTATTCTTACAATGGACACATCATTTTATAATTTTAACTAAGTAAATATAAATAATAACTTTATGATTAAATTAAAAGTATTACATTTCACTACACCCAGAGCAATTTAAATAACACAAAGGCCCTCATTCAGAGCCGCACGTTAACAACAGTACGCTCGTTGCGTTCCGATGTTGACTAACCGCGCATGCGTCGGTGTTACACTGCGCATGTGCGTACGGCAGATTGCGAGTTTTTTTTCTCTCGTTCCTAAAATAGCGTACAGGAAGTGACATGTCAAATGTGATTGACAGAACAGGGCGTTTTTGGGTGTTGACGGGGGTGGAGATGAAAAAACGCAGGCGTGGCGAGGCGTTTTTGGGGTGTACATACATTAGCAGATGCGAACGTCAAATGTGTTCGGACCGTCTCATACGTCACTGGAACATCCGCTTTCCCTTCAAAATGCTCGCACAGCTTAGGGTCAGGATTACTCGACCACATTGGCGATGGCCTTCTCCTCCGTCCCTGGACTCAAGGATGGTGCTGCGATTAATCGCGGCTGGTCAGTAAAGTAATTAGTGTTGGATTGAAAACCGGCTTGGTATGTGTTTGGAAAGCAGTTTATTGGGATAGCACAAAAGCGTACGCAGGTGGAAATCAGAGCTGCTAATGTCATGATTACACAATCAATTAGCGTACATTTTTGGTGTTTTATTTTGGCCACAATTTGTTGGTTATGGCCTATTGTAACAATAATGTCATCATGTTTTAATTAGCTCCCCTTTTTTTTGGTTTACTGTGGAATTTGCATCGCTATGTGATTTTTTAAACGTTCCTTAAAGAGGCCTTTTTTTTTTTTTAAGAGGGTCAGTTTTTGCCTTTAGGGCCAGGATTAAATGTAACCCATTTGTACAATAATGTCACAATACAATGTCAGTTTTTTGTTTTAAATTTATTGTTTAAACACAAACAAATTGGCTTAATATTTTGTTGCCTTTTTTTTGTGGCAAAGATATTTGTTAAAAAAAAAATAAATAAATAACTGGTAACATAAACGTAAATACCAAATGTAAAAAAATTTCACAAGAAAGGAGAGGGAAGTTTTGACCAGAAAGGAATATGAGCCAAGCACAGAAGGAGTGTGGGAAAAGTCGCCATTGCTGTCACCGTTTTCTCGCCCGTTTGGCTGGGTGAGGGTGGGCGCCAGACCGGGTCCGGGATGCCATCGGGCTGGCCTGTCCAGAGGCAGATGTTGTGGCCTCTGGACTAGGCACAGGGCTAGGCACATTTGGAGGATTGGCTGATGTTGTGCCAGAGGTGGAGGATCCGGATGTTCCGGCAGGAGGGGAGGTCGGCTCCACCATGTGCTGGCGAACGAGCTGCTCCAGGGCATCGGCGATGCGGATGTTGGCCCTGGTATTTTCCGCCAGGGCCTGAGCAATGGTCACGTTGGCCGCAGCATTTTGCTCCAGGGCCTCAGCCACCCGTATCAGACTGGCGTCCATCCTCTGCAGAATCTCCGTATGGAAATCCGATTTAAAATTGAGTTCTGTGAGGAGGCCCACTGCCTGCGAGGGGGCACGCCCTGGACTGGCTTCTGCAGGGTCCTCAGCCGGATGTACTGGTTCCTCCCCTGCAGAGCCAGCAGAAATTCTGCGGCCAAGGCTCCCCTCTGGAGCAGACTCATCCGCCTCTGTCTCTGTTAGGAAAAATGCGAAAAGACTCACATTAGAATCTACATATTGGCACAATAGCATTTCAGAGTTGGTGACATCACAAGACTTACCTTGGCCAACATGAGGAGCCGCAAAGTCTGGCATGTCCGTATCCATGTTGGACACGCCAAACACCTCCACAGCCTGCACACACCCCTGTGCCATCTCTTCTAAGTCTGTCAACTCCAATGACACAGGGGTGGGACCCCCACCTGTCCCCCTTGCATGCCTAGCCCTGTCGGCAAGTTTTTGCTTGAGACGGTATTTGAAGTCTGCCCATCTGTGGAATGAAATTGGAACCATTATCCTTTTTTTTACAATGGGGTTTGTTTATAGGATGGGAAAGTGTTTACTTACCACCGTTTGACATCCCGGGCTAGACGGACATAATCACCCACCCTATTGACAGCAACGGCGACCTCCTCCCACATTCTCCACTTCTGGCTTTGGCTCATATTCCTGGCTGCCTGGGGCAGGATGTCAACGCACTTCTGGATCAAAACCTCCATCTCCTTGCTTGTGAAATGTGGCTGCCTTTTTTTTTTGGCAGCTTTGGCGGGTTGACTGGGGCCAGCAGTCTCTTCCATGTCATCCTCCTCACCTATTTGGGTAAATATGCAGATTTCGCCACTTCACAACTTGCACAATATTATGTTTAAAAAGAATCATTGAGACAAAATGCATGAAGGCCTTACCGCCGGATTTTTGGCCATTGTTTCCCTGGTCTGAAGCCATGTCTCTGCTTCCAGAATGAAATCAACCAGAAATTAAATGTGATTTCGTGACGTATTTATACATGCGTCCTTAGTTTGCGGCCGCATCATTGATTGTGCGTCCCTATGATTCATCCTTAATTTGTGCGGGAAAATAAACACTATTTATGGCTTGGTGTGTGTGGAGTCGAGGTTGGGTTGTTGGATTGTTGGCGGTTAAGTTGGTTGGATTTGGTTGTTTGCGGTTGGAGGATTTGGCAGAGTTGGTTTTTTTTTGGTTTTGCTACAGTTGTTTTGGTTTTCCGTTCGCATTTTTTTGCTTTTTTTCCCCATCCTTTCCTGATTTGGTAAGTTTGGTGCAGTCTAATTTGTGGCCAATTGGTGTCTACTTCTGGTTTTTGGTTAGCTATTTTTTTTTTACACTAATTTCATCTTTTTTAGTTTCTTTTGGCTTTCGGACCCAAAGACCTTTTTTTTTTAAATCATATATATTCGAGTTGGGTAAGTCCATTTTTTTTCTTGCATTTGCGAACTAATTAACGCATTTTTGACTGTTGGTGTAGTGACTTGCATTTGCGAACTAATTAACGCATTTTTGACTGTTGGTGTAGTGACTTGCATTTGCGAACTAATTAACGCATTTTTGACTGTTGGTGTAGTGACTTGCATTTGCGAACTAATTAACGCATTTTTGACTGTTGGTGTAGTGACTTGCATTTGCGAACTAATTAACGCATTTTTGACTGTTGGTGTAGTGACTTGCATTTGCGAACTAATTAACGCATTTTTCGAGGCTTATTCATCATGTAAACCAGTTTTGCTTTTCCCTTTTCCATTTTTGGGGTCCATTTGAACCCTATTTGACGTACGGTGTGCAATGTCGTTTTCATCGATGGCCAAATGTGTGTTTCGCCTATTTTATGTGTTGGCTTGCAACAATTTGACAAACAAAAATTCACCCTCTAAATTTTTGATGTCTCATTTTTGGCTTTTTTACAGTTTATACGTATCATGACAATACCCCGGCATGTAAGCAGCTATGGATGGTATCAGAAAGCTAAGTTGTTTTATGTTACTTTTGGGGTGGCTCAAAAGCCTTACATTGTAAACTTTGAATTTCAGGTAGATCTGGGGCGAATTGTTCTGGCCCTGCTCCCGGAAGACGACCAACCTCAAACTCGTCCCAGGCGTAGGCATCGTAGGCATGCAAGGCCCCAGATATTTCGAACACGTGTCACCCTTTTTGGAATGCCCGATGATGAGGTTTTAAGACGCTACCGTCTACCTCCCAAAATCATCATAGACACTCTCTCATTAATAGAAAGTGATCTTGAGCGGCAAATTGACAGTCCAACAGCAATACCACCACTGACGCAATTTATGGCGGTGTTACATTTCTGTGCCTCAGGATCGTTTCAAACAACGGTGGGAATAGTGGCGGGCATCTCCCAATCCTCCTTTTCCCGGATCCTGAGGGCAGTGATGGAGGCACTTTTCAAGCACCTCCATCATTTTATTAAAATGCCTTTGGATATGGGTGCCCTTAGTGTGGCCAAGGCCAATTTTTACCAAATAGCTGGCTTCCCACACATCATAGGGGTTGTGGATGGTACTCACATACCACTTCAGCCTCCAGCACGGCTGGAGGCAATATTTAGAAACCGTAAACACTATCACTCCCTGAATGTAATGGTGGTATGTGATGCCTCCCTCCAGATCCTGTCCCTGAATGCTAAATTACCCGGAAGTGCTCATGACTCCTTCGTCATCCGGCAATCAGGGATATGGCAGAAATTAACCAACCTACAAGCTGGTGATGCGTGGCTTCTGGATAAGTGGAGACCTTTAGTACATAACAATGTTAAGCTTGATACACAGTGTTCCTGATGTGGTCTATTTTTTTTCACAGGAGACAGTGGATACCCTTGCATGTCCTGGCTGCTCACTCCTTATTTGGCTCCCACACCAGGGCCACAAAGTGCATATAATTCCGCACTTACAGCCACCAGGCAAGTGGTGGAGCGCTGTATCGGCCTTTTAAAAGGCCGATTCAGATGCCTCCACCGCTCTGGTGGCGAGCTCATGTATGTGCCGGATATGGTGTCTAAAATTGTGGTCCTGTGTGGGATATTTCACAACATTGCCATAAGGAGTGGTGTCCCTATGCAGCCAGAGGATGCCTTACCTGAGGATGGCCCCCCCGAGGTTGGTCGAAGGTCAGTATGTGGGGGGGCCATACGCGATGATGTGGTGGCCAGATTTTTTAGGTAAGTTTGAACAAAACTACAGTGTTTATACCTAATGTGTTTGTGTTTGTTTGCGAACATCTAATTTTTTTTTTTTTTTCTCACCATCTTCTGTTTGTTCACATAATCTTTGGCACTCCAACGCTCACTACTTCCTGCTACCCTTACCAAACCTGGATCTGGTCCTTTTGGGCATATATTCTGGAACCCATATCGCAACGCCATGTTTGTGGAATCATGTTGGCATGGTCCTTCGTCAACCAGTTCTTGATTTTTTGTTTTTATTTAATTATTTCTTGGTATGTGTTGTATTTGAATTTATCACTGTGTTCTTTTTTTGGGAGTGACCACTTTGTTTTCTCTGTTATGTTGTGAATAAATGTTTGGAGAGTGAAATGGTCTTCCTTTTTTGGGACGTTAACAGCAAGTGTAACCAGGTTAACACAAGTTACATTTGACTAAGGGGTAAACCAGTACTGACGCCAGTTGAGCTAAACTGAAATATGTTTTCAGCTTCCCAACCCACACCAAAAGGAAGCCTGGCCCAACCTTGGGATTTGTAAGATTGGCCTAAGCAGCTTGCGCACCAACTAGGAACCTGTAAAATGTAGAAATATGTAATTGACACTACACCCAAAAAGGGAAATGACATTGTTACTGTTATGTGTTTCTTGTGTCTGTTTGACATACAAAGACAAAACACAATCTAACTTTTAAAAAAGGGAAATCCTTGCAGGAACAGTCTACTTATGTCATGCTAAACTATCTTGGTTTTGGATTTTAAAAATGAGCAACAACGTATATTTGTCTGAATAAATTTATTTTGAAAAGATAACAAAAATAAAAAAACTACTGCCGAAGGAGGCCAGACAGCCGGTCGAGGGCCACCAGAATGCCGATTACATGTTGCCGCATCTGCCCCACACAATCCGCCACCTCTTGCCGACGCCTCTGTTCCTCTGTGGGTGAGAAAAGTGTGTGGGTTAATACAACAATAGGGAATCCACATTAAAAAAAAAAAAACACAACCAAATCACTCCTAAACCGAAAAAAAAAAAAAAAAAGGGGGGGCTGGCAAAAATACAAGGCCTAGGTACAAATTCCCACAGGTATGATATGTGTATGTTGAAATCACCAGGAAGAGGTAAAGGCAAACCTTCAAAATCACCAAAAGTCAAGCCACAAAAACACGAAGAAAGGCACGACACATGATTACATACAAACAGTTTGTGCTTTAAAAAAAAAAAAAAAAAAAACATACCGGGAGCCAAAACGGGAGCTCCGGAAAAACCTCCATGATCCTCCTCGGAGGATCCGTCATTCCCCAAAGAATGGGGGGGAGTTATGATGGACTCCGGGGAGGGGGTAATTGGAAGAGGGGTGGGTGGAGGAGAGGGGGAAGTGGGACGGAGGGGAAGGAGGCCCGACATTTCCGGGAGAGGGTCTGGGAAGGATGGGGAGGAGTGGGGAATAGGGGAAAGATTTGGGGTGGAGTGTTGGCTGGGGGTTGGGGATAGTGGCCGGGAACGCCGTCTGGATGGACGGTGACGGCGGAGTCTTGGCTGTCCCCCTAAAATATGACAAAGAAATTGCGGTTAGTTTATGGACAAATCCGGGCAACAAAACTAAAGAAAAAAAAAAAAAAAAAAAATAAGCCAAATAGCAGTAGAATGAATAAATCAGAAATAGAGGGAAAACATGCACACGCAGATATGAGTACAAATAATAAATAGGACAGACAGGAAAACATGCACACGCAGATATGAGTACAAATAATAAATAGGACAGACAGGAAAACATGCACACGCAGATATGAGTACAAATAATAAATAGGACAGACAGGAAAACATGCACACGCAGATATGAGTACAAATAATAAATAGGACAGACAGGAAAACATGCACACGCAGTTTGCCCCACAAACACAAACATTAAAACCACAATACATAACACTTACTTTCCAGGATCTGCATGCGAAAGCATGCCAGCAAGTGGGGCGTTCGCCGTTGCAGGTCGGACCACCTGCGCTCCAGCTGCCCGATGTTGCGGCGTGAGCCGAAGGACCGCAGGCGGGACCGTGCCTCCGCATACGCGGAGCGCTTCTGCCGGTTGGTGATGGGTTGAGGTTGGCTGGTGATCCGGCGATCCATGACCTCCGTAAGCACCAGCAGCTCGCGCCTGGTGAATGCGGAGGCTCTCATGATGGCAATGGTGTTTTTCTTAAAAATCATTTTTGATAAAGTGTGTAAAAATTTTCTGATTGGCTAATGTATTTTGGAAATTAACAGGAGCAATTTTATTGGTTAGTGTATGAGTCATGTGTTCGACAGGGCCAGAAATCTCTGGAGAGTTATGATAGGCTTGATGCAGTGACATGCGTAAGCAAATTTAAATAAAGAAATGAACCCAGGGAAATATGCGGGGATCCACAGCAATAGTACAATTGTTTAATTGTGGTTCACATGTTTTTTGAACAATAAAAGCGAATGTTTCATCCGTACGTATTCTGCGGGTAAACACAAACACGGACAAGAGTAAAGTTTCTTGCATTGTGTTGAAAAAAACAAACAATTAAGCTAATTGATACATTGATTGGCATGATACGATTGATGGAGGTAGGCAGAATAAAGGAGCAGGTAATCGACATCTGACAAGGCCACTTCCTGTTTATACTTGTGCGTGCGTTCCTTTCAAGCCATTTCTGGGATGTACGCTCGCTATTTCGTACGCTCGTTAGTTAGAGGAGGGGTCGTCAGAGTTTAGGGAGGAATTTTAGATGCGAACGAAAATACGAGCGAGCCATTGAATTTAAATATTTTTGTACGTACGCCTAACGTACGTGCGCCCGCTTGCGAGTGGGTCTGAATGAGGGCCAAAGACCACTTTTTAATTGAGAGCTTGAAATGGACCTATGGGTGAGATTTAATGATGTGTAGTTTTGCGGCAACTTCAAAGCCACCGCAAATTGCCAGAGATTTTGCCCTCCAAACCATGGAGTTAAGGTGAGTTTAAGTAATGGTTTAAGTGTCTTAGGTGTTCCCTGTTTGTTCTGAATGTTGATTTCACCTTGGAAGTTTTTATATGGCTTGCTGTACATATGAAGACAGAAATCAGACTAAGAGAAAATCATTGTGCAATACTGTATGCCAGACTATCTAATCTGAAGCACCTAGTGAACCCCACAACTGAAAACCTTAAGGTAAGTTTAGGACCAAACTTCCATGGATAGTTTTGAAGGATAGAATTTACATTACCAGAGATTAAAAAATGTAGGATAGGAACCTTTTCTCCTCTCTGTGTATCACCCCTATGCTCATATAAATATTTGTCATGACTGTGTTGTAGATAGGCATTCAATGAAGGAAAAGAAAAAGAGATAGTGACAGCGGAGGACGGTAAGTGAAATAAAAGTAACAGTAACTAGAGATGCAGAGGGAAAATAAGTGAAAGGAATCTCCTGGTAAATTACCCACAGGCTAGACAAAAAAGAGGAAAATAAAAACTAGGGCCCGCATTCAATTAGTTTTCACTGATGCGCAGTTTCCGGCACTTTACAAAGTATTGCCCTATTCAATTCCAGAACGTTTTCGTCTGGGCAAAAACTCCATAGGCAAAAACAGGCGAAAAAGTTTCTCCACCCAAAGGCAAGAAAAAAGATGTGCAAAATCCTTATTTTTGAGTAAAAATGAGGGGACTTGATTCAGAACCCTTTGGGCACCCCCCCACCCCCCTAATGGATAATTAGGCACAAAAAATATTTTTTTTAACCTTAATACCCCATAAAAAAGGCATGTCATTTTTGGGGTGAAAATGTAAAAAGTGTTTGAAAATGGGTTTTAAGTATTGGACAGTGGCGTAACTACAGCCCCGTGGTGGCTTGGGGGCACCAGTGGCCATTGCTTCACCTCTGCAACTGTGAATGCTGGCCTCTGAAGTGAACAGAAACTAAGGAAGCCTCCAATCACGTCAGAGGTCAGCGTTTCCAGTTATGCAGTGCGTGACGTCACCCGTGATATAAGGAGCCTTTGCGGTCATGCCTGCTGGGTCAAGTTAGATCCAATCAACAGCCAAGACAATGGTCACATGGAGACAGGTAAGTACTTGGATCAGGTAAGTACTGGGGAGGGGCACAAATACAGGGGCACTACTTTAAGGGGCACAACTACAGGGGGCGCTGCATATGGGATCAACTAAAGGGGGCATTGCATATGGGCACATCTTCAGGGGGCACTGCATATGGTGCTGCATATGGCACAGCAACAGGGGGCAATGCATAATATGGGCACAGCTACAGGGGGCAATGCATATGGGCACAGCTACAGGGGGCACTGCATAATATGGGCACAGCTACAGGGGGAACTGCATATGGACACAACTACAGAGGGCACTGCATATGGGCTCAACTACAGGGGGCATTGCATATGGGCACATCTACATCTACAGGGGCACTGCATATGGTAAAGCTACAGGGGGCAATTTATATGGGCACAGCTACAGAGGGCACTGCATATGGGCACAACTACAGGGGGCAGTAATTTTCACTAGTTTTGCCATTCGCGGCATTTGCACGTCCACATTTTTGCCTATTTTGCAATTGAATAGGGTGAAAAGCGGGAGCACACATTGTGAAAGTACATGATAACTTTGCCTCAAAACAGGCGAATGAACCAAAAACATTGCACTTTTCATGGATCTTGGCTTTTCGCTGCAAATTGAATTAACAAAGAGGGAAAAGAATTAGAGGAACAGGGAGGGAAAGGAAGAAAGGTAACACTGGCGGCAACTGGTCCTGAGATTTTTGGGTGCCGGTTTCAGTAAAATTACTACAAAAATTCCATCATGTAACATTTTCCCACAATATGAAAATGTAATTTCGTTATCCATTAATTTGTATATTCTTATGTATAAACCTGTTATTTTGTTAATTTTAACCCTTTTGTTTACAGAATTTAGTATTATTTGGCAAATCTACTGTAACTCTACTGCACCTCTTTCACATGGTATACATATAGAGATAAATATGTCATCCCAAACTTCTCTGAAGACAGTGACTTTGAGTACTGCAATTATGTTATTGGACTGAAAAAAGGTCACCATTGAGAACAACAAGGAGAGTGGATACTTTTTAATGACTTATTGAGAAGAAGACTCAAAGCAGTGTTGTTACACAATGGCACTAAGTAAGTTTCAGTCCCAGTGGTCATTCTGTGCACCTGAAAGAAGCTTATGAAAATGTAGCCTTAGTTCTCACAAAGCTTAACTACAAGGATCATAGATAGATTATAAGTGATGTTCTTTAAGTACCTTCCATGCTGTTTGGACTGGAAGGAGGATGCACAAAGTATCCATGCTTTTTGTTCACATGGGATAGCCCAGTGATCAAAAAACAATGGCAAAGCAGCATTGATTTAAAACCTGGATACAAAAATATTATCCGTGAAAGTTTGGTTGATCCAAAAAAGCCATTCTACCCCCTTTTATAAAGAAGTTTATAAAATCTTTGCCAAAAGTAAGAGAGTGTCTGGGACTGTCAGATGCCAAATTAAAAGAAGACATTTTTGTTTGAGCAGAATCTCGAAAAGTCGTATGAGTTCGAATAAAAAAGAAACTGTTGAAAGAGGGGCTTGGAATGCTTTTAAAGATGTTTTATAAATGTTTTTGGTGAACTTCACAACTACAAACAAATAGTGGAAGTCATGCTAGAGAAATAGAAAAACATTAGGTTACTTGAAGAGAGTGCACCTTCTGAACGATCAATTGGAATACTTTTCTAAAAACTATGGAGATGTTAGTGAGGAGCAAAGAGGAAGATTTCATAAAGGCATAAAGGAGATGTAATGACAATACCAGTGAATATGGAGCATCAACATGATGTGAGACCACTGCTGGATACTACACTGTAGTGTATAGAAAAAACTTTTGTAATTAAATTTACATTTCCCCAGAATACACATGACTCGACAATTTTGTCATTTATTCACATCCATTTTGTGAAAAATCCTTATGTCTTGGATAAAAATCATAAGTATTTTTGAAATTAGCACACCAAATACCAGTAACGTTTGCACTATGGAGATCCTCTATTGAGGGATTGGAAGTTAGGGTCCCAGGTTGGGAAAGGAACCAGAGGTGAGGGGCCTGGAAATATGTTTTCCTCATTCACAAGTACTAGATGTTGGCTAGACCTTACCAAAGGCTTGGAGTCTAACTTACTGGGAGGTGTTCATCAGTGACCCCTCCAATTAGGATTTGGGTTTAAGCTGTAGCCAGCAAGCAGGTCACAGCTCTATGGTCAGGTATCTGGCACAAGTGGGAGATGGAAGAACACAATCGCAAAGAAAGTACAGGAGAACAATACTGGGAGATAGTACACGGATGATGTACTGAGTATACACATTGTGGATCCAGACGCAGAACTGGCACAGGAGAATGACACTTAGGAGATGGTATTTGGATAACGTACTGAGTACACACACTGTGGATTCAGACGCAGAACTGGTACAGGAGAATGACACTTAGGAGATAGTATTTGTATGATGTACTGAATACAGACAGGAAGATATCACTAGAAGAAAGGAGCTTGGAGCCTGAAACACTGCAACACCAAGTATTAACTGGAAGTAACAACATTGTACAGGTAACTTCCTGTTGTCCAGAGCCTGGCTAAATACCCTAAGGTAACAGTTCATTGGAGGATAGTGTCAGCTGACAGCATCCAATGCTACCATTGGGTAAAGGACTAATCAGGTGATGTAGACTGTCATGGCTGTCTCCATGATGGCAACTGCAGGAACCAAATCACGGAGCAGCTCATGGATATCTTAGCAGACCCCAGGCATAATGCTCAGCGCATCCCTTGCCACCGTACCTGGCTTCTGACTGCTCAAAAGGTCAGGGGAAGCTGGCTTTAAAGGTAAGTAATGACTGATCCTAGGCCGCAACCTGACAGTACACCCCCCCTTTTCAGGGTGGACTCCGGACACCTACAAGGCTTTTCAGGAATTTTTTTGTGAAAAGCTCAAACAAGCTATGGTGCATGGACATCATATGCCTTGATCCATGCCCGTTCTTCAGGTCCATACCCCTTCCAAACAATGAGATACTGAAGATGATTCAACTGGTCAAGGATCTTCTCTATTTCAAATTCAACTCCCAATTTAGTATGAACTTGAGGTGCCTTGGGTGGAGAATGCTGGAAGTGGTTAAAAATTAATGGTCGTAGAAGAGAAACATGAAATGTGTTGAACATTTTCAACTGAGGAGGTTGCTCTAGTTTATACACCAATGGATTGATGACTTTAATAATGCGATACGGTTCAATGAAATGTGGAGCAAATTTCATGCTTGGAACCTTCAACCGAATGTCCTACGTTGACAACTACACCCTGTCTCCAATTCTCAGAAAAGGAGCGGCAAGATGTTTATGATCCGCAAACTTCTTGTAATTACTAGAAGCTCTTTTTAAAGAGGAGTGAATATCTTTCCATACACCAGAAAATGATTTTGCAAGATTTGTAATGGCAGGTAATTCCATGGGAGGTAAATCTTAAAAATCTGGAACATGCGGATGTCTGCCATATACTGCAGAAAATGGAGTAGAATTTAAGAGGAATGGTACATGTAATTGTGGGCAAACTCTGCCCAAGTTAAAAAATTGACCCAGTCATCTTGAGATGAGGACACAAAAGAGCATTATAAATGTTTCCAATTCCTGATTCACCCTCTCTGTTTGTCCATTTGTTTGTGGGTGATAGGTGGATGAAAACTTCAGTTTAATTCCACAAGAGGCACATAAAACCCTCCAGAATTTGGCCACAATTGCACACCTCGATCAGACACTATCCTCCTTAAGTAGTCCATGGAGACGGAGATGTCACAAATAATATTTTGGCCATCTGTGGTGCAAAAGGAAGTTCAACCAAGGCAATAAAATGGGCCATCTTTGAAAATCGATCTACTACCACCCATATCATATTATGTTCCTTAGAGGGTGGTAACTCAGAAATAAAATCCAGATGAGTCAATGAGCATCTGGAATAGGCAGAGGACTCAAAGGGCCTATAATGTTGTTGCAAGTGGATTTATGCTGTGCACACTTGGCACAAGAAACAATAAAATTATCTACTTCTTCCTTCATAGTGGGCCACCAGTAGGAGAGCTGTAACTCTTGAAAGTCTGGAGGATGCCCAAGTGGCCATCAAACAAGGAGGCATGAGCCAAAGTTAAGAAGTTCTTACGTAACTGAGGTGCTACAAAGATACTGAGGTGCTACAAAGGAGGAGACAGCAGTTGGATTTGAGCAAAGGCAAGAAGATCCAGAATAGGATGAACTTGAAGTTGATCTTCCTGTGGAGGTATTAAGGACTGGGAGAGTGCATCAGCTTTTTATTTTGAATGCCAGGACTAAGATAGACCTTGAAATCAAACCTGGAGAAGAAAAGAGACCAGCAAGGTTGTCTGGCATTCAAAAGATGAGCTGTCTTTAGATATAGAAGATTCTTATGATCAGTGATGATCATAATAGGAATTTAGTGCCTTTCAAAAATTGTCTCCATTCCTCTAGTGCCAATTGCATAGTCAACAATTCTTTATCCCCTATGGCATAATTCTTCTTGGCCGGGAAAGCAGCTGTTTCCAGAACCAAAAAAGAGGGTAGATACGGCCACAAGGTGGCATTATTCCAGGGATTAGATCGATGCAGCAATCCCAATGGTGATGGGGAGGCAATTTGTCTGCATATTGTTCAGAAAAAATGGCAGAAAAATCTTGATATGGTTTTGGCAAACAAAAGTCTGATTTAGAAATTAATTGATCAGATGTAGGAAGCCTCGGAGAAGATCCGGTAGAGACTTGTTGGGTTTGTACAGGAACAACACAAGGAAGACACTGGTGAAAACACTTGGATCCCCAAGCCAGTACATGCATGGTGGACCAGTTCAGTGTGGGGTAGTAAGTTTTAAGCCAAGACAGACCTAATACTAGGAAGTTTTAGGTAGAACCACTAATTAACTCCTCTTGATGTAGGCATCCTACCCAAAGTGAAACAGAGTAACAGAAGAAATGATGTCTCCAAGGAAAATAATGTAATTGACTACAGAAAGAGCCAGCTTGCTTGGGAGAGGAAGAACCAGAATTCCCTGTTCATGTGATGTGTCAGAGACACAGAATTAAAATTTCCAGTGGCTCCAGAGTCTACCAAGGCTTTAATATTTTTGGTTCAAGTCTTGAAACAAATAGACACCGGTAAAAGACTTTCCAACAAATGGGAAGGCTTAGTTAACACCCTCAACTGGATGCTCCCGAAACCAATTAGGGTCTCTCGTTTCCCGAGAGAAGAGAACAAACTTTAAGAATATGATCAGGGGCTGCACAGTAGAGGCAAAGTTTGTTCTGGAAATGGCGGGTCTGCTCAGCCAGAATTAAACGAGACCTGTTGACTTGCATAGTCTCCTCTTTAGTTGGTGCAGGAGAAGAAGAATGTGCATTGGCACAAACCGATCCTTGAAATGATCTTCTCACGCTTTACTAGCCTGCCGTTCTCTGTTGTGCAAGTCAATCTTGATACATAAAGAGATTACTTCAGGTAGAGACTCTCTGGAACATCTCGGGAGGCTTCCTCAGCCTTCACTCTTTTGGACAATCCATGAATAAATGCAGCCCTAAGTGCCTCATCATTCCATTTGAACTCAGAAGTGATTGGAATTGAACTACTTACTGGCCCACTGTACGTGTCCCTTGTCAAACTCAAAAGAGATCAGAGGAGGCAGAGGCAGTCTGGCCTGGCTCATTGAAAATTATCTTGAAAGAACAAATAAACTTCTCATAATTAGAGACTAGAGGGTCAGCTCACTCCCATAATGGCGAGACCCAATCCAAGGCAGTTCTGGATAGATGTATGCCACCTTCGACTTTAAAGTGGGGAAATTCTGGGGCAGGCACTTGAACTGTATCTCGCACTGATTGTTGAAGCCCCAGCACTGTATGAGGTTTCCATCAAAGCTCTCAGGAGAGGCCAACTGCAAAAGAGACTTTTGAATGACTGCTACTGGAGGATTTAGAGGAGCAGATGCTGAGGGAGTAGGAAGTATAAATAGCCAGAGTTGACTGAATGGAGAGTAATTGACCAGAGATTTCCTGGAGATATTGAGCCACCCGGTGTTGTGCTGCCTCCTGATTCTCCATGTGAGAGGCAAGATCTTGTTATACCCCAGCACCCTGAGTTCCTGCGGCTTCCATAGGGCCTTTACAAACTGTCATGTTTGGACTATGGAGATCCTCTACTGAGGGATTGGAAGTCAGGGTCCCAGGTTGATAAAGAAACCAGAGGCGAGGGGCCTGGATATATGCCTTCCTTATCCACAAGTACCGGATGTTGGGTAGACCTGACCAAAGGCGTGGAGTCTAACTTAGCTGGAGGTGTTAACCAGTGACCCCTCCATTTGGGATTTGGGTTTTAGCTGCACCCAGCAAGCAGGTCACGGCCCTTTGGTCAGGCATCTGGCACAAGTGGGAAATGGAAGAACACAATCGCAGAGAAAGCACAGGAGAACGATACTGGGAGATAGTACTCAGATGATGTACTGAGTAAACACACTGTGGATCCAGATGCAGAACTGGCATAGAAGACTAAGACTTAGGAGATATCACTTGGCTGACATACTGAGCACACTCACCGTGGATAACACTAAGAAGATATCACTAGAAGAAAGGAGCTTGGAACCTGGAACACTGCAACAGCAAGTATTCACTGGAAGTAATGACATTGTATAGGCACCTTCCTGTTGTCCAGAGCCAGGATAAATACCCTAAGGTAGTAGTCCATTGGAGGATAGTGTCAGCTGACAGCAACCAATGCTACCATTGGGTAAAGGGTTAATCAGGTGATGTAGACTGTCATGGCTGTGTCCATGACAGCAACAGCAGGAACCAAATCACTTAGCAGCACATGGATATCTTAGCAGACCCCAGGCATAATCCTCAGCACATCACTTGCCGCCGCACCTGGTGTCTGAGCACTCGAGAGGTCAAGGGAAGCCAGCACTAAGGTGAGTAATGGGTAATCCTATGCCGCAACTTGACAATACTTTGGAAGCCAGAGAATTTCAGACATTTTTCAGTGAATCAAACTGCGCAGCCTGTGTAATTGTACAATATGTATCCACTTTATTATTAAGACATTGTTTAATTGTGTCAACTTGTGCATATTTTAACACATTTCATATACCCTACTCTTGTATCTGTTTACTAGCATATTGGACATGCGGAATGGCCCCTCTCCTCTCCACTGCTAGACCCACACCTACACATATGCTCATTACACTTTCCTGTGGTCTTTGCTCTTTGTCCCCCACAGTGAGAGCTGTTAGCTGGTGCACTGTATCTTGCACGGTCTGTCTCATTGCACATGACTGTCTCGGGAGAGACTTTGTAGGAATTATTATATAAATATATTGTATGTAAAAGATATTTAGATTTTAATAAATGTGTGTTTGATCACATACAGTAAGCACAGTCTTAGTTTTCACATGTAGTCTAGTGCTCTGATTACATTGCTGTAGGTCCATTCACTGTTTGCTTTTTTAATTTGATTGGCTTCTTTTACTGCAGCTGCTTGGAACTTTGTGTTTTTTTTTCCTTTACATTAAGTTTCCTCCAGCGCCTGGGGTGTTCTTTCTCTTGTTTCATTCATTGCTTTGATGGAGGACATACAACCATTTCCACAGTGAATTGAACTAAACTGCAATAAAATCACAATGTGATAAGTTTTACACGATTGAAGAATATAGCTTCAAAATGCATGTAAATCAGGGATTTCATACATCTCCAGTTACTAAATAAAATCAACCTGTTTTTTAACCTGCAATAACTGGCAAGTTTATAAAAGCATATTTCTTCAGAGTATTCTTATCTTTATGTGCTTGATAAGTGGGATCTCAATATTAAAGAAAGCAGGGGAGAGGATGATTTATACTATAATAATTAAATTTGAATATATTGGTTAATTCTGGGCACAAAATGTACTCTAATATTTGCAATTGAGATTTTGCCCAAACTATATGTCACACAATTTTATTGGAAGGCACTCCGGTAGTGGCCAATAGGATATATGTACTATAAATCAATGCATATGGCTTGTTAATAACTTTTACAAACTGCCCAACCTCTGTTACAATCTCACTCAATATTTTGAAAGACTTTAGTGCTTTAAAAGGACTAAGCATCATTGTGGGATTATAAAATGATACATGATACAATTATTTGTTATTTCTGCCACATTTATTCTATTTTATTTTATATATTTTATACTTATTATTTATGGAATGCAGTAAATATACTGTATATCTTGTTTGTTACTGTCTGGATACAAATATAACCTTACTTACACACATGCATCCTAATATAATTTAAAAAATAAATGAATAAAATAAAATCGTTCATTGAATTTTTATAACTATGCAACCATAAACCTTTTTTAAAGCCCTCTTCTCTATGACAACTGTGATTTTTTTTATTAGATAAATATCAGAACAGTTCTATTCACTCATAAATTACTTAGAAAGCTGTTCTCTATTCCATAACTTATTTCTCACATACTGTATTACACCCAATAACCCAAGTCACCAACTTGGACAAATAAATACAATCAAGGCAGTTAACAACGTTGAATGCTACAGCTGACATTTTATACTAACTTTACACTCAATAATAACAAAGCATTTCCATTATCACATAATTTGCTTTACTCCCTGCATATTGGAAGTACTGTACTAATTAAAAAAAAAACATTATCCTGGCAGATCCAACTCAGAATGGGTGCTTGAGCTGCACTAAACCCTGAGGTTGGAGGAGAGTGTGCCTTTAAGAATTTTGATTAACTCCCTCATAGGGGTAAATTTATTAAAGGTCACTTTTAATCAAGCTAAATCAATGTTATTTTTCATAGAAAAAATTACACAGTTACTAACAAAAATTTTTTTTAAATTGATTATTAAATGTTAGTAAATGCATGTTTTAGCACCTCAAGCACAACATCACTTTAGATCAATTTAGACCGATGTAAAATCGATTAAAATTGACCTTTAGTAAATTTACCCCCTAGAGCAGTGGTTCCCAACCTGTGTGCTGCGGCACCCTGGGGTGCCTCGGGACACTTGCAGGGGTGCCTCAGGTTGGTGGTCCAGCACCAAATCATATTATTTATGGTCAATGTAATGTAAATATGTGAACAAACAGAAGTGCAAACCTATCACCTACTACCTAACTGAACCTAGGGATGACAGGTAAGCACAATTTACTTCACTACATTTTTTTCTGAATTTCTCAATAACAAACTTTTGGCTGAGGGGTGCCATGAAAACAATGCTGTTACTCTAGGGCGCCGTGATTCAAAAAAGTTTGGGAACCACTGCCCTAGAGTGATTTACATTTATTAGTGTATAGCCTATGGGGTTTCTAGCAACACGTTTAGAGTGTTATATTAGTGCCTGTCCCTGAGTAACAGTTTCTTTGCTTCTGGACATTTCCAGGAGACAGGGAAGTGCATACTGCAATTCAATGATTTATTGCTGTTTGCTTTATTGTTACTTTGTCTATTACTCTTCAAAAATAATTTTCATATTTGCTTTAGCCTTTCTTTGCTTTCTATCTTCTTTTTCTTTTATTATGTCATCTTAATGCTTTAGCATTTGTATTCAATTTAATTTGCTCCTTATTGTTTTGTTATGGTGCATCATGCCACGTGTATGCTGTCCCCCGCTTACAATGAGGTGAGTGTGCAGCTCCAATCTTTGCAGTGTTTGCACCCAGCCTCTGCTTTCAGGGCCAGACCAGGCATCCAGGTGTCTCGACACCTTGGTCACGTCTCTTGGTGCAACTCAGGAAGCATTCAATGTCCCAATGTCCCTATGGCCTGTGAGTCTCTTCATCTTCTGGCACCTATTACAGAGGTGGTGAAGGCCTCTCCAGCGCATAGCACTCTGGGGCAGCCAGTGGTGCAGCACGGGACTTCTTGCCTGGGTAGTTCAGAGGGCTGAGGCTCATGCTGGAGGCCTCTAACATGTCAGCGGCTGGGGCAGCGGAGTCACTGTTGGAGGTTTGGGGCCCCCTCAATTCACTTGATTTTCTCTGTAGCGAACCACTGCTCATGCTGCAGTAGCTTCAAGGATAGACCCATGTGCCCCATCCAATAAGGCAGTGGCAGGGTTGATGGATGTCATCACAACATCCACCATTGTGGATACTGAGGGCATCCCCTGCTGTAACTCGCCATTATTATTAGCAGCTACAGCAGAGGTGGAGCTAAAATGCCAGACCATGGCTGTGGATCCAGGTGGGGAGCATGGATTAGTGGCTCAATGTGCATGCACAGCGATTGAATTGTGATCAAATGCAGCTACAGTTGTAGTGAGGATTTATTTGTAAGTGATTAACTGACCATTTTGTGGCAGGGGCCATTTTGTAGGAGGTAACAGGGAGTGATGGCAAAAACGCAGTCGTGTTGCAGTTGCTAATGCATTAGCATCCTCCGCTGAATCATGCCCCAAATAGGAGCGAGGAAGAGTTTTTATTAATTTGTTTTTGGAAGGCTTTTGTGTTCCTATTTGAGTTTATATATCATCAGGAATGCCTCACAAATTAAAGTCCGCTTTTGATATGCTGCATATTGGACCTAACTCAGAGATGGACACAGTGCCGATGTTTAAGCACTTGAGCGATGTTTTTCTACTGCACATGCTTGAAAAGATGAGCAGTTCTGTTTTATTTTGTTTCTTTTCGCCAAATTAGCACAAGTTTGGATTTAACTTATTGGCTATCCAAAACACGTGATAGCCGGATAGCCAATATGATTTGGTTTTCAGAATTAACCAAGCCAAAACCAAACCGCTCAAATCTAATGAAAACTTTGCATGCGTGAAACCCAAGTGCTGTTTGTAACTGCATACGGCATCGGTAACACTTCAGAAGAGGTTTGCAATTTTTGGGTTTTTAGAGTATACACTGGGAGGTTACCTTAAATGATTCAAAAGAGGCCATTTCATGGGCATATTATGAGAGTGTCATGGGAATGTCTGGGAATGCTCCTCCATTCTAATTAAAATCCACTGTTTCAGAGACCATGTTTTGTTGGATTATAGAAGACTAGCTAGAGTAGACCCCAGGCTACTGCAAATGTCTATGGTGTGACTTATGTTGTGTTGATGTTGGTGTGTTTACAATCTCAATCGCAAATGCACAGACCATGCAGACTGAAAGTAAGGGTCTCGGTGCTCATACACTCCATCATCTATCAAGCTGAGATTACCGTTTGCTGGTATGTGTGTTTTTGATTTCAGTTGTTGGTTCTTCTTGTAAGTTATTCAGTAATCTTTTCTTCTTAATTTTACAGGAATGTACAAATCTAAGTCCATTAGGTTTATTGTCCTCGCTTAAGTTTATTGGGCTGCTCAATCCTCTGCAACCCATGATTTTAGATACTTCGATTTGGTTGATAGAGGGCTTGGTTCAGCAAGGAATGCAGTTGCTAATACGCATGCAATCGGCCGACTGTTGCGTTCTGAATATGCGTGTTCATCGCAGAGCGCATGTGCGAACTTGCTATTGTGATGGGGACTGCTATTGCAGAGGTTACGCAGACCCATCGCAGAGTGATTGACAGAAGGTGCCGCTTATGGGTGGTGGGGGGGGTAGTGCAGGGAAACATAGGCATGCCAACGCATTCGCACACCATTTCAGGGGCATGCATACATTTTCCACTACGACAGCATATGCAGTGTGAGGTCTCATGGCGTGCATGGTTGTTAGCAATTGTTAGTAATTTCTGAGTAAGGTCAGGGCTTGTGCAACTGTGAGGCTGCAATCTCTGTAAAGAGCTGCGGAATATGTGTGCTCTATATAAATAACTGGTATTAATAATAAAAATAATAAATAATAGTACTCGATTGTACTAATTGTTTCACTATTCAGCTAAGTATTATGGATGTGTGTAAACTAAGTAAAGTGCATGTCCTTATGTAGTGCTGAGTTTGCATTGTGATCACAATGGATTAGCTTACTATCGCAGTAGAACTTTGTGCGTATGCAATATTGCGATCCACAGTGAATCAGGCCCAAAGTTTGTTGGCTGGGATTTAAGGGTATGTTGTGGGATGAAGTGAAAGGGCATTTGTTGGAAGCTGTGCAGAGGTATGGTTGGCTTAAAGTGTTGGCGATACATCTTGGTGACAATGATTTATGCCAAAGACTTTTTTGGATCCTAGATGGGCTATAGTTCACAATTTTGATATATTACATTGCATCTGGCATTTTTGCAAGTTAGTTGCATCAGTGATTTTTTTCTTAAAGGACGTGGCATTTCTGCAAAACTGAAATTGTGTTGGAGGAAGAATGGCGCAAGGTGAATTCTGTGTTGAGAGTTCACAGTATGATTAGATTCACAGACGTGCATATGTCTAGGTCTGATGATGTGCATTTCATGCCGGTGGGTTTCCTTTTGTTTGTAGAGGCTATATTAAGAAGAGTTGGTCTACAGTAGTTTAAGTGTTGGTGGCAGGCTGCAGCTTTGTTGCCATGCTTGGTGGAAAGAACAGACAATTTTAGTTCAATGGATATGTTTTTTTTTCTGGGTGAGCCTTCAATTATAGACCAGGAAATGACACAGCCTGTCCTGGCATGCTTTTCAGGAGAGTTGAACACCAACCAGTGATTTTGATGCATGTTATTGTTATATTTATCTGTTCTTTTGTTGACCACCACCATACTACAGAAATTTTAATTATAGAAATGATTCAAGAACAAAATTTAATTTGGATTATGTAAAAAAAATTACCTAAATTAATCCCAACTCCTGTTGTCTTGTGTCTTTATTTTTAGATAACTCTTTAGAGTTGAGATTTAGAGGTAATCTGTGGATATCAACCATTAAGGAGTTTAATATCTGAGTCAAATACAGTTGTGTTGTATAGATATGATCCAAGCCTGACTTTCAGAAAGCTTGATGTGCTCTCAATGTATTGTTTATCTCATACACATTGCAATAATTATTTTACATTGTTTTAAAAATAGGTTATATATATTGTTTAACAGGGACTATGGGCCTGATTCAGAGCCGGACGGTCTTTGAGAGCGCTCGCTCTGAATCAGGGCATCCCTGTTTTTTTTTAAAGACGGCCTCCTGGCCGCTTGCTAAGTTGTGGGTGACCACCCACAGCTTTAGCGAGTGGCCAGGTGATGGTCGCGATGGTCATGACCATTATGACAATCGGGGCTTGCGACAAGACCCTTGTGGTAGGGTCTCGTTCCTGCAAGCCCCAATGAGCTTTCGGCTCTAATAGAGCCAGAAGCTCACCCACTGACATCACTCGTGATGTCAGTGGGTCGCCCCCAAACAGCAGGTGTTCCTTCGGGTACACCTCCATTTGGCCAGCCATCCCCCCTGCCTGCCTCCAAAATGGGGCACACTGTCAATCACAATCGACAGCTGCCCCACTTTGGTGCAAGACCCATAGCGACAGAGCGCCCGTCGCTGGCCGGGTCTCGCACATGCACATGCCAGAGCTGGCTCCGGCATGCGTATGCGCAGTGGGGGACCATCGACCCACTTGCAAATGCTGTGCGCTCGCGAGCGGGTCTGAATCAGGCCCTATGTCTGTTTTTGGAAGTGTACTTTGCACCAATTTATCTTTTAGGTTTTGGTAGTGTCTATAAATGAACCTAAATTTATCAGCACACAGGTGTGTGCACTACGAGCCCTTAAATACCCATGAGCCTGGGTACTTCATGTAGCTGACAGGAAGTGGTGTAAAAAAACAAACAATCATTGAAAACCATAAAAAATCCTTTATATATATATCCCTTTTTGAAATGCGTATATTTCTTCAATAAATGAAAGTCTTTGTGGTAAGTTGAGATTCATTAGATAATAGTCCCATTGAAGAGTTTGAAGAATGCTTGTAGCAGATGATATCCGGCAGTGGAACCTTATAGAAAAATGGAAGTGACGCTTGTGAACTGGCATCGTCCGCAAACCGGAAGTGACACTCTACCGCCGGGCGGACGTGACGTATACTGAAGGAACCGGGCAGAAGTGACGTCACCGGAAGCTACCACATGGCAAACCAGCGGAAGTGAGCGGGAGGACCCACAGTCAGTGGGTACTTAAGAAGGAACAGAGGGACGTTCTCACCATCCTGACGAAGCCCGAGGTGCAGGCAAAATGCGTAGATCAAGTGAGCTGGGGGACATCTGGAGACGTGGTTCACACGTTCTCCACCATTACAAGTTTGCCGGCTAATGACCTCTACCTCTACAGACACCCCTGACATACAAGGCATTGGGCTGTTTAGCCCCTGATTAAGGTACCGCTTTTATTTACTTTCTTTTACAATAAGACATTGGAGCAATACAGCCCGGAGGGTGTTACACACTATCTGAGAGACCAAGAACTTAGCGCTATAAGTGTACTTCCTCATTACCGACCCACTGAGGGCTGCAACTCATAATTTTTGTTTTATGTGGTTTGTCTTTATATGTTGTCTACTAGTAGTAGCTGTTTTATATATTTACTTATAATTTTTGAATGCCCTTTTCTCTAATTGTGCAATAAATTTCATATACATTTTTATACACGGTTACAGATTCTTTTTTTACGATCCTCATACTGAAACACCAGGGATAATTCTATTTTCCAACTAATTTATACAGGGATGGTAAACCCCTGTTATTTCATCCCCAGGCAGCATCCCAGAGGCATTTAGGAGTTATAGCGCAGCCATCGCAACCCCTAGTTAATGTAGCCCAAATCCTTAAACCATTTTTTGCTGTTTTCCAACACATCAACTTAAATAACTGACTGTTCAATATATACTACTCCTTCACAGGTGCTATTGTAACAGGATAATCAATATTATTAATATGTTATTTACATTTTTGATCCCAACACTTCTGACTTTACAACACTGGAAGTGGGAAAGAGTCCTAGGCCACAATATACGAGTGGGGTTGTATTACTTGGTTTGTTTGTTTGCTTTCTCAAAGTTTACAATAATTCTTTAAAAGTTATGCAATATTCCGTATTTATTTTCTAAATTATTTTCTTATAGAAATGTAATTGCTATTTAATTTGTTTAGATTTTAATTGGTAATAACTGGGCAAGTCCATAATGACTTTTAGTAAGAAAAAAGAGAATCAGAAGTTACTTTATATTAACATTTTAAATCATTTATTGAAACTAAATACAATATTGTATTAATTATTCATATTAAAAGTGGTTCAGAGTTCCGGGTACAACCGAGCTTTCAGCTTCTGTTTATTAACTTCAGAGAAATATTAAGGAAAATATGTATATTATTTTGATACTATTTATACTGTACATAAAAAAATGAAAAATGTAATTAATTTAAAATTAAAATAAATATAGATAAAAAATATTGTTTGTATAACAACAATAGTACTTTTTGAAAATAACAGGTAAGAATGGCATGTAAACAGAAGCCATAACAGGGCATAAGTGTGCCCTCTGCCGCCCCCTTCCCCTTAATGCATGCCATCATAAGGTGTGCCCCAGGTTGCGCCATGACCAGAGCAGCACACACTTGCTGGGACACCTTAATGACGCTCAGAGCAGCTGTTGAGGCTGCATGGTGCATAGCCAGAGCATCTTAAGGATGTTTAGCTGGCACTGCAGCACCTATACTGACTGCAGGGTGCTTTTCCAGGCACCCTATTTGCCAGATGTAGGGGCTGAGGGGACTGTGATGGTGCCACTCCAAGGGGGCTGCGTTAACAAATATTAATTGAGCACTAAATCATGTTATTGATAACAGCTACAGCTACAGCACCACTGAAAACATTCTCACACAGAGGATCCACATACAAATATTATTCTTTTCAGTAAAGGTATATAGTATTTACTAACATAAAAATCATTACATCCTGAATTTGTTATCTTATGTTAGTATATTACAACTTGATGCATCCAATCATTTGAACTAATTTGAAAATGCATCAGATTGTATAATCAGTCCTGGCTCTAACTACTTTTAACAAGTAGGACATTAACCAGGGACCTGCACTGGTGTGCCCGAACGGCATAATTCTGACTACTGGAGAAATATTAACCCATTTGCATTCTTAAGGGTATATTTACTAAAGTGCAGGTTTTTAGAAAATGCATCAGATTGCATAATCAGTCCTGGCTCTAACTACTTTCAACCAGGAACCTGGGCTGGTACTAACTGTTATGACCAAACTGCATAATCTGATGTCTTGTTTACAGGAGAAAGAGTATTTACCCATTTGCATTCTTAGCGGTATATTTACTATAGTACAGGTTTTTAGAAGTGTAGATGTTGCCCATAGCACCAATCAGATTCTACTTAACATATATCTAGCACCTAGAAGATGCTAGCTAGAATCTGATTAGTTGCTGTGAGCAATATCACCACTTTTAAAAATCCACACCTTAGTCTTAATGCTTTTAGAAAGATGTATCAGCAAGTTTACTAAAAGCTAACTTGGTATTGGAGGTGAACAGCTAAACAGCTTGTAAAGATAAATAATTCTCCCACTTGAAGATTTGTGATATTTTATAAAAAGTGTCTAAAATATTTTTTATTACTTGATTAAAGGCCACATAGCACAGAAATGTGTAGTAGTTTGAATGTTGCTGATAATTCATCTTCAGGAGATGATAAATAATTAGAATTGTGAAAGTTACAGATTATTATGTTTTACCAGAAAGGTCATCTCACTTTAGCTTTATGTTCTCATATTTCTATTGTTTGCCTGCTTGGTGTGTCTTTCAGATTGTATAATAGTTTTGAGCAGATGGATTCATATAGAATTTCACTTGACACAATTATCTTCCTGCTCCAATTTGGCAGGTGCATCATACCACTATTCCTTGCTGTTGTAGATACTTGATTGAATTATTGCCCTAACTCATTTCTTTGATATAATACTCTAATTGCCTGCAAGTTGTTTTATCATTTCATCCAACTCATCCCACTGTTTCCTGCTTGTCCTTTCAGAATGTCCTTTATGAGTTTTGATATCTGGTAACAGCACTCAGTAGGTACTGAATTGTATTTGGCACCCTAGCTGCTCAACCATGAGAGGAGTCCAGCCTCACAGAAGTACTGTATCAGATCATATATAATTGTTAGAATGCTCCATGAACTATTTAAATAGTACATAGGGATTGGCTGTTTTAAATCTATAGAGCAAGTAATATATAATATCAGAACATTCAAATATAGCAACAAAGTTGCACTTTGAGAAAAATATTCATCTTGTAGCCACAAGTCCAGGATTGAAACAGAGTATGCTAAATCCTTACTGAATGTCTCATGAATCAGCTGTTAATGTAAATCAGTTAATGTGCTTACAAATGTATAGCTTATAAATTATTTGCAGTTTGATATTAAAATAAAATCAAATAATGGCAGGTAATTATTTACCTCCAACACTCCTGCACAAATTGTGTCCAGGAGTGTAGGAGTTCAGGAGTTCGGAGGGTTCATACCGTGCTGCACTGCCAATACCTCTGTGGCTAGGCAAGAAATCCGTATTGTCAGGTCTTACCCAATGACTATCCTGACTCACTCCAAAAGTAGACTTGTGTCCTGTGCTGGTTGCCACTACTGTGCACATGTGGAGTGGTGGTTCTGTAGGAGCTGAGTGGTGAAGTATAAATATCCACAGGAATAGCTCCAATTAAAAGCCCTGGACACCTGTACAGATCCAACTAGCAGTAGTCACAGGTCTCACTCTCAGGGGCACAGAGAGGGGGGGGAGTGAGTACTAATTACCCGGGCCTGTGCTTGCTGGAGAGGCCCAGCAGGGGCCACCGCTCCCCCCCTCTTACATCACAGCAGCCCAGCACACACCGCTGTGTGCTGGGCTGCACTAGGAGACTGCTCGCGGCTGCTAATAAGCTGCCACAGCAGTCTCCTATGCCTGTGGGGGGGGCAATCAAGTTGATTGCTCCCCCCACTGGTTATGCGCCCCCTCACCAGCATGCAGCGTTGCTGCAAAACTTTTTATTTTTTTAAACCTAAGAGGGGGTGACCATGCCTCCCGCAAATTAGGTCATGCCCCCTTTTTTACCAGGGCGTGGCGCGGTTCTTGGCGGGCCTGCTCACTGTTTCCTAACATGTTCCCCCACTTTACATATGAGTTCATTAGAGGATGGTGGGAAATCAGTCTGGGCTTCATGTTAAATAGTATTCTGAGAGTAGCTCAACATAAACCATACCAATTATACATGTTATACAACTAGCAAGTATACCCTAGCCTAGACACAAGGACAAATCATTGTTAGATATATTCATATTGTACCTTGAGCGTTCTAACAATAAATTTGATCTGTCCTTTAGGAAAGAATGTAATGGACACCAGGCACATGCACCTAAATTACTCAGGTTCAAGCTGCATACACACAAAACAATTTTGTTATCAACGATTTTATGAACGATTTTATGTCAGATTATCTGTCATATTTTTTAAAGTGTAATGAACGATTTTTTGAACTACAAATGATTTTTGTAACTTCCCTTAATGAAAATCGTTCAGTTGGTCAGTGAGAATGAACTATAAACTACAAACTACAAACATGAATGCGCATGAACGATAATCGTTCAGCATTATAACTCAGAAACTGAACGATTTTTTCAACGATTGAACGATAACGACGTCGTTATAGTTAAGTCGTTCAAAAAATCATTACGTGTGTACGCACATTAAGTCCAATTAATTAAATACATATTTGAAAAAAGCACAATGGACTCCCGTAATGTCAAATTATTATGGAGTTAAGAAAAAAAAAATTATTTGAGAGTGAAATTAATTTGCCATCTTAGGGCAACAATTTTGCATTGAAAAGGTTTGTAGATAATTATAACTATCCTAGGTGCATATTAGTATCTACAGTGTCATATTTGTGTGCAAAGCCTAAGTTTAATTAACTACTATATATACCGAATCTAACTATGTCAACATAACTAGCAATTTGTGACGAATGTTCCCTGGTTCTCTGGTAGTTGCGCACACCCCACATCTGTAAATGGCAGAGTCATTATATATCATAATTATATAACTTATCTACAGATGGTCATGAAATGTCAAGATTCTCAAGTGCTCTTACAAGAATTTAAATGTGAGACGTCTGAACCACTGCAAATCCGAGGATTTATAGAAAAGGATTAATCATTTCTCTCACCTCTAGTTATCTCCTTACACATACGAGGATATTTGTTTCATATATGAGCAGTTAATGATTTTCAATGACTAGATTTTTCAAAATGTTAGCATCCATTATATTTTACTGTGTCTATATTTATCTGTCTTTTTTCCAGACATGATCGCATCAAAACAACTAATGTTCCAATTAAACCTGCACAGCAAACAAAATCCTTGTCACAATGTGAATCTAATTTGAAAATCTGGAGCTATTATACATTCAGCATGCACAAGCGGAATAACATTTGTAGCCAAGGACTTGTCTCTAAAACAGCCGTTGTGTTCTGCAGACACCTTCAGGTAATGTTTCTTCTGCTTGGAATTAATAAATGAAACCAATGTAAAATGACCCTCACGTCGTCACAGGTCATGCTATTCTACAGCACATATGGTCTTGCAAAATAACTTAATTATATTACATTAAATATTTTTTTTTATTTCCTGGAGATTGGCAACATATGGTAAATTGCATATTGGTCAATGATAAGGTCAACATAAGCAAATTGAAGCTGGAGTAGGGCGGTCTCTGTCCACCTAAAATGTCTCAGGCTTACTGTATAATGGGAGGACAGCTGAAGCTTCAGCTGAGAACATCCATTTATGCAGACAGTTAAATTGTAGTGGTCATAATGACATTGTAGACGGAACCATAAAAATATTATGATGGTTAATAAGAACAAATATATCATCAGATGAGCCTTTATGGAAAAAAAACACATTGTTACTCCAATATCTCCATTAAATATAATAATACTTTAATTAACAGAACAAATGGCATGTGTTGCATATAGTGGTAAATTGAAATATAATAGCTAAATCTTGAAAACATTTACTCTATACAGAATTTAAATAAATGTTTTCTGTTGACAAAATTCAGTTGTTCATAACAAAGCAATCAGACAGTTTTGCAGAGTACATAATTTAGAATGATTAATCTTTATATAATTGATATTGCTAACTAAACCTAAAATTACTGTATTGAGATTATATAGTTTTGCATAACCATATGTACAATAGCTGATTTTTTCACCTCACCAATTTCCCTATCTCTATTCTTAGCGACACTAATGCTGGGTACACACTTGTCAATATAACATTTGTTCAATCAACAAACGATATATTCGTGGGTGTGTAGACCCAATACGCCTTCATCCACCTCTCGCACCAATCTCACTGTGTGCCCTGTGCACAGTCTGCTACAGTATACAGCCTATCCTGTTCAATTTACATTTTTTTATTTTTTATTTTTGATACTCTATTTCAATATTTATTATTTTTTAACAATACCATTGTGTTTTTATGATTCATATGTGATATTATTTATGTACTCCCGGGAGTAACTGATATTAATCTATGTTTAATAAACACTGTTTAAATTTCAATTTGGTCTGATATTATGCTCACGTTGGTTTAGCGCCTTTGGAGTATATTTCTGGTTTAGCTGTTTTTGTATTGGAGACAGGCAATCTCCAATTCAGCATATTGGCAGCCACACTTTCTGAGCTTTACTCAATATGGGTTCAATTGGGTGCCCAGGTTTTCCTTGTGTTATAATTCTTTTTTGCTATAGTATACAGCCTATCCTGTTCAAGTGAACGCGGGCCCAAAGCACATCTCCCCCCACCCCTTACCAGCCACGCACATGGTGCCACACCTTCTCTTGTTTTGATAATATCAATACATTTTGTTTTTGTTATTGCTCAGCTTTAACTTGACAGATTAAGATGAAACTAAGTGCAGGTTATTTTTAGGAGTTTTCACTACAAAATGATGCAGTTTTTATGAAAATCGGTCAAGTCCTTTTTGTACCAACTTGTAACAGACAGACACAAGATTCTTATTATATTAGTAGAGATACAGTATATAGGACCTCATTCAGAGCCGCTCACAAAATGCGAGCATTTGCTCTGAATGAGGGCAGCTGCTTCTCTGTAAAGAGCCAGCTTCCTGGCCGTTCGCTAAGCTGTGGGTGACCACCCACAGCTTTAGTGAGCGGCCAGGTTGATGGTCGCGATGGTCAAGACCATCGCAACCATCGTGGCTTGCGACGAGACCCTTGTGGTAGGATCTCATCTTCCGCAAGCCCCAGTGAGCTTTTGGCTCTAATAGAGCTGGAAGCTCACCACTGACATCATGAGCCCCCAAATGGCAGGTGTTCCTTCAGGAACACCTCTTTTTGGCCAGCCACCCCCAAACCCCACCTACAAAATGGTGTGAGCTGTCGATCACCATCGACAGCCACCCCTTTTGTATTGAGCCCAGGAGCAAGATAATTTCTCTCTAGCTCCGGGGCTGGCGCACGTGCAGTGTGGCCGCTGCACGTGCGCAGGGCCTCAACATCGACCCGCTTGCAAGTGGGACACAATGAGGCCCATAGTGCAAAGCCAGATGATACAAAAAATGTACAACTTATTAAAAAAGCACTCACAATTTTAAAAATTTACTGATTTGGATAGAAAGCAAAAAAGTCCAGGGGTTCGAACACAATCCTGGAAATGCATATCTCCAGTAATATCCATAGTCAAAGCGTTCCATTTACAGGAAGTTTAGATCAAAATGAGGCTTGGAAAGCATTATGGAATGCAGAAAGCGATACCTAAGAGGAAATGGATTTTCTTTGTCCTGGGTAGTCTTTTATGTGCATGCCATTCACCGGAAATGTGACCTACTTCTATGTAAACCAATAAATTAAATAAAAAATAAATTAATACACCATAGTTATATTTCATAAAATGACATAATTTATAAGTATATTCTTACCAATTAAAAGCAATGAAATTAACCCTAAATCAGGTAGCAAAATCAGCATTGAGATCATTAAGAATTATCATTATAAGATTAAAGCCCATCACATCTCAGCTTTAGAAAGGCGATCTTCCAAATCTCTATTTTTCCATGTGTTGGCTATTTGTACAATGCCCCAGAAATTAACAAGATACATTTCTGAATACTGGTGTATCTTTTTTAAAATGAGAAAGAACTGAATGTGTGGTCATATCTTTATGGATATTGTATATATGATCTGAAATGCAGGTTTTTAATAAACATTTTTACCCTATACTGTATATACAGAATCCGAGTACTTCCACAAAATATATATTTTCAAAAATCAAAAGGACCCAAGTATGTATCCCATTAAGACTGATTATATCGGGAATAAATAGTTTGACTTCCAATTTAGCTGCATTAATCAATTCTTACTTACAACCCTTAGTTATTAAAAGCACTCCTATCTAAAAGATATTGGATATACCCTTAGAAAGTTGAGAGATGTTGTATGGAGTAGTGATTGTTACTTATTGCTCAACCTTCCTCAACATTATCCCTTTTACGGCTTAATGCCTTTAATAAAATTAGTTTGAAAACATAACCATGAAAAACCATTAGGGGCATTTACAATTCTGATACGTGCAATTTGCTCTCATTTTGATAATAGGCAGCATATACCATAATTAAGTAATTGTGACACTGAAATGTCAACTTTATTCTTAAGCTGGGTACACACTGACAGATATATTGGCAAATAAATTGATCGGCCAATATATCTGCTGCCCATTGGCAATTGTGTACCCGCGATATGTTTGTGAATGACCATCGTTCACACATATTGCATTGGCTGTGGTGCACAACTGATGGAGAGCTATGTCGGCAGACATATCTGTCCATCGGAAAGTGTGTACGGGCAGTCTGCAGACCGCCTGTACACATACAGCTGCAGACGCAGGGAGGGGGGTGGGACACGCCTCAGACACGCCGCCCGGCCACCGTGACCCGCAAGCAGAAGCAGATGAAGGCTGTTCAGTGTGTATGAATGACCATCATCTGCAGATATATCTGTATAGTGTGTACTAGGGGTGTGCACCGGCCACTTTTCGTGTTTTGTGTTTTGGTTTTGGATCTGGATCTTTCTTCGTGTTTTGGATCTGGATTGGTTTTGCCAAAACCACCCTTCCGAGTTTTGGGTTCTGGGTTTTGTGTTTTGGATCTGTATTTTTTTTAAAAAAAGCATAAAAACAGCTAAAATCACAGAATTTGTTGGTTTCTCTGCTCCTATGCTATTATTAACCTCAATAACCTTAATTTCCACTCATTTCCAGTCTATTCTGAACACCTCACACCTCACAATAGTGTTTTCATGTCCAAAAGGTTGCACCGAGGTAGCTGGATGACTATGCTAAGCGACACGAGTGGGCGGCACAAACACGTGACCCATCTAGGAGTGACACTGCAGTGGCAGACAGGATGGCAGTTAGAAAAACTAGGCCCCAAACTGTACATAATGCAAAGAAAAAAAAGAAGTGCAAGATGGAATTGTCCTTGGGCCCTCCCACCCACCCTTATGTTGTATAAACAGGACATGCACACTTTAACAAATCAATCATTTCAGCGCCAGGGTCTGCCACACAACTGCGGCTGAAATGATTGGTTCGTTTGGGCCCCCACAAAACAAGCTGGCAATTAATGTGTCCCTGCACAAACTGGCTCTACGGAGGCAAGATGTCATCCTCATCCTCCTCATCCACCGATTCCTCACCCTCTTCAGTGTGTACATCCTCATCCTCACAGAGTATTAATTCGTCCCTGCTGGAACCACAGGTCTCTCTGTACGTTCTGGAGGCTGGTCTCCCTGGAAGAGTTGATAATTCATTTTATGAACATCATCTTCTCCACATTTTGTGGAAGCAACCTCCTACGCCTTTCGCTGACAAGGTTCCCGGCTGCACTAAACACTCTTTCGGAGTACACACTGGAGGGGGGGCAACTCAGGTAAAATAGAGCCAGTTTGTACAGGGACCTCCAAATTGCTTCTTTTTCCTGCCAGTACAGGTACGGACTGTCTGACATGCCTACTTGGATGCTGTCACCGATGTAATCCTTTAACAGACAGACGCACGCTTGTCGCTGCTGCTTTGAGGATTCAAGTGCGGCTACAGCCCACACAATTCACAAAGACAGAAAAAAAAAAAGAATATTTTTATTGTTTGTGGAGCACACTTTGAGGGTTACACCACCCTTTAACAGACAGACGCACGCTTGTCGCTGCTGCTTTGAGGATGCAAGTGCGGCTACAGCCCACACAATTCACAAAGACAGAAAAAAGAAGAAGAATATTTTAATTGTTTGTGTAGAACACTTTGAGGTGTCACCACCCTTTAACAGACAGACGCACGCTTGTCGCTGCTGCTTTAAGGATGCAGGTGCGGCTACAGCCCACACATTTCACAAAGACCGAAAAAAAAAAGAACAATATTTTAATTGTTTGTGTAGAACACTTTGAGGTGTCATCACCCTTTAACAGACAGACGCACGCTTGTCGCTGCTGCTTTAAGGATGCAGGTGCGGCTACAGCCCACACAATTCACATAGACAGAAAAAAAAAGAACAATATTTTAATTGTTTCTGTAGCACACTTTGAGGGTGTCACCACCCTTTAACAGACAGACGCACGCTTGTCGCTGCTGCTTTGAGGATGCAAGTGTGGCTACATCGCACACAAGTCACAAACACATTAAAAAAATAGTTTTTTATTTTTTGGAACACTTTGAGAGTTACACCACCCTTTAACAGACAGACGCACGCTTGTCGCTGCTGCTTTAAGGATGCAGGTGAGGCTACAGCCCACACATTTCACAAAGACCGAAAAAAAAAGAACAATATTTTAATTGTTTGTGTAGAACACTTTGAGGGTGTCACCACCCTTTAACAGAGAGACGCACGCTTGTCGCTGCTGCTTTGAGGATGCAGGTGGAATCTAGACGGGATTTGGAACCGAGGACACACTACCTCCATCAATTGTCTAAATCCCACTGCACTAATGTCGGATACCGGACGCACGTCTAACACCAACATAGCAGTCAAGGCCTCAGTTATACGTTTTGCTTCAGGATGACTGCTGTCGTACTTCATCCTCATCGCTAGGGACTGTTGGAGGGTCAATTGTTTAGTAAAAGTAGTGATGTTCCTACTTCCTCTCTGGGATGATGAACAACTCCCAGCAGCAGCAACAGCACTAGGAGGAAGAGGTTCTTGATCTTTCCCTATTTTATTTTTATCGGAGAAAGTTTGGTCCTCCATTTATGTTATATTGATATATATACGTGCGGCTAAAGCGCACACAAACACAGAAAATATTATTTTATTTTTGCTGGAGAGTAGTGCACTTTGTGGGTTACACCACCCTTTAAGAAATGAGCCAGCCGGCTCTTTACTTATGGGACACAGGCGCACGCTTGGCGCTGCTCCTTTGTTGATGCACGTGCAGCCACAGTGCACACAATTCACAAACACAGAAAATAATTTTTTTTTAGGTTTGGACTGGAGTGTACTTTCGGGGGTTACAGCACCCTTAACGGTCAAGCCAGCCGGCCCTTTACTTATGACACAGGCGCACGCTTGGCACTACTTTGTTGATGCACGTGCGGCTACTGCGCACACAATTCACAAACACAGAAAATAATTTTTTTTTGGTTTGGACTGGAGTGTACTTTCGGGGGTTACAGCACCCTTTAACGGTCAAGCCAGCCGGCCCTTTACTTATGACACAGGCGCACGCTTGGCACTACTTTGTTGATGCACGTGCGGCTACTGCGCACACAATTCACAAACACAGAAAATAATTTTTTTTTAGGTTTGGACTGGAGTGTACTTTCGGGGGTTACAGCACCCTTAACGGTCAAGCCAGCCGGCCCTTTACTTATGACACAGGTGCACGCTTGGCACTACTTTGTTGATGCACGTGCGGCTACTGCGCACACAATTCACAAACACAGAAAATAATTTTTTTTTGGTTTGGACTACAGTGTACTTTCGGGGGTTACAGTACCCTTTAACGGTCAAGCCAGCCGGCCCTTTACTTATGACACAGGCGCACGCTTGGCACTACTTTGTTGATGCACGTGCGGCTACTGCGCACACAATTCACAAACACAGAAAATAATTTTTTTTTAGGTTTGGACTGGAGTGTACTTTCGGGGGTTACAGCACCCTTAACGGTCAAGCCAGCCGGCCCTTTACTTATGACACAGGCGCACGCTTGGCACTACTTTGTTGATGCACGTGCGGCTACTGCGCACACAATTCACAAACACAGAAAATAATTTTTTTTTGGTTTGGACTGGAGTGTACTTTCGGGGGTTACAGCACCCTTAACGGTCAAGCCAGCCGGCCCTTTACTTATGACACAGGCGCACGCTTGGCACTACTTTGTTGATGCACGTGCGGCTACTGCGCACACAATTCACAAACACAGAAAATATTTTTTTTTTTGGTTTGGACTGGAGTGTACTTTCGGGGGTTACAGCACCCTTAACGGTCAAGCCAGCCGGCCCTTTACTTATGACACAGGCGCACGCTTGGCACTACTTTGCTGATGCACGTGCGGCTACTGCGCACACAATTCACAAACACAGAAAATAATTTTTTTTTTGGTTTGGACTGGAGTGTACTTTCGGGGGTTACAGCACCCTTAACGGTCAAGCCAGCCGGCCCTTTACTTATGACACAGGCGCACGCTTGGCACTACTTTGTTGATGCACGTGCGGCTACTGCGCACACAATTCACAAACACAGAAAATAATTTTTTTTTTGGTTTGGACTGGAGTGTACTTTCGGGGGTTACAGCACCCTTAACGGTCAAGCCAGCCGGCCCTTTACTTATGACACAGGCGCACGCTTGGCACTACTTTGTTGATGCACGTGCGGCTACTGCGCACACAATTCACAAACACAGAAAATAATTTTTTTTTTGGTTTGGACTGGAGTGTACTTTCGGGGGTTACAGCACCCGTAACGGTCAAGCCAGCCGGCCCTTTACTTATGACACAGGCGCACGCTTGGCACTACTTTGTTGATGCACGTGCGGCTACTGCGCACACAATTCACAAACACAGAAAATATATTATTTTTTTAGCACTTGGGGGGAGCACCCCTGATGGACAGAGCACCCCCTGGACAACACTACAGCACTCCTTTAGGACTGGGACACTGCACAGGACTTTGGAGTGGACACAGCCCCTATGGAGAACTGACTGCACAACACAGTCCAGCCAGCCCCTATGGACTTTGAAGTAGTGGACACAGCCCCTATTAACAACAGCAGCACAGCACAACACAGCCAGCCCCTATGGACTTTGAAGTAGTGGACAACAGCAGCACTACACTACACTACACTACACAGCCCTAACTCCCACCCTCCCTCTTCACTGTCCACAGCCGAGTGAGAAAATGGCGCCGACGTGGGTACCTTATATAGGATCCAAAACCCGCGAGACTCGGAAGGCGGGAAGATGACGTTTTGCCTCGATTTCAGAATCCGAGTCAGGCGGGAAAAGTCGAGCCTGACTCGGATCGGACTCAGATCGGGGGGGCTCGGGGGGGTTCGGATTTCAGAAATCCGAACCCGCTCACCCCTAATATATATATATATATATATATACACACACATATATATATATATATGTACACAGTATATATATATATATATATATATATACACACACACATATATATATACACAGTATATATATATATATACACACAGTACATACACACACACGTCTTACCCTTTTGCTCCAAGTCCAGGCTGGTGTGGCAGCGGCTCGTCTTCTTCATTAGTGCGCACCGTGCGGTGACGTGATGACGTCACACACGCCGGATAAGGACACGGAGCCCGCCGCATGCCATGAATGGGTGGCTGTCCGCCCCTTCTGCCAATGTACATAAAAGTTACATCGCCAGAAGGGGCGGACAGCAGGCACCTCGTTCGCGGCGGGTGGCGGGCTCCTTTCACATTGGGGACGAGGAAGGGTTGGTTAGGGAGTGGACCCTCTGGGAGCCTCTTCAGCAACAGTAGCGGCGGGCGGATGGGTGGTAGCAGCGGGCCGGGCCCCCTTTTCTGTCGGTGTCTCCAGGCCCGGGACAGTAGTCCCGACAGTCCCCCCCTGATGGCGGTCCTGCTCTCTGGCACTGAATACGCTAATAAACACGTTTCTCCACCTTTGTAATGACTCAGCGGCTTCATCAGGAAGTGAGTTCAGCAAGTGTGATTAGTAGTAGCGGTTTCTGTTTTATATATGGTATTACCGCTAATTGTGTCAGCTGCTGTCCCTATTATCATCAGGTAGGTGTGCACAGCCAATAAATCCCGTTTTCAATTACACACGCTTGTGGTTACCTTATGCGGGTCAAGTCACACTTTCAGACTGCTTCAATATATCAAACAAATGCATAATAGCAACTGTGCTCTATCCAGACAACAATATTTTACTTAACTTTTCCAATACTCATATGAAGAGATAACTACTGTTTGCATCCATAGTGCTAGTTAAATTCATAGCTTACTGCGACAAAATTCCTACATAACTTCATTAGTTGTACATTGATAAAAAATATTAATAAAAAAATAATAATAAAAAAATAAATAATAAAAAATACCAATTATAAAATACATTTAGATACCTATACACTCTACATTATTATAAATTCCTATATATTTATAATATTTTATTTACTTATGCTTATGCTATATGATTGCACACTGCTCGGGACACTCTGTTGAAATTAATGTAATTACAGTGCGGTGGCGGCCTCGGGCAAACCCTGACAGGGGGCAGGTCCAGACATGTCCATGCATGGCAGCGCACATGAGCGACCTTGTTGCAAGCGTTGCATACAGATATATCAGACCATTCACCAAACTTTTAGACAGACCTCGTATAAATTGAAATATTCCTAATAGGAGGAACACAACACTACTGTATATATTACAGGAATAGATCTCAAATCTTTTTTAAAAAAAGTATGACCACCTATATTTATAAAAAAGTTATTCTATATAGCTGGCTCATTCATTTAAAGGTAGAGACATGGAGAAAATTATACTACATCACCTTATAGAGATATTTTAGTCATAAACTTTACACCATTTTAGAGTCTCACGTATTCCCCAGAATTTTACTACTAATGGCCATCTCTCATCCCAGGCCATTACTAAAATCGATGCAGTAATTAAAAATAGATAATTCCAAATTTCCGGCCTCATTTATATATATATTTATATATATATATATATATATATATATATATATATATTAGGGGTGTGCACCGGCCACTTTTCGTGTTTTGTGTTTTGGTTTTGGATCTGGATCTTTCTTCGTGTTTTGGATCTGGATTGGTTTTGCCAAAACCACCCTTCCGTGTTTTGGGTTCTGGGTTTTGTGTTTTGGATCTGTATTTTTTTGAAAAAAAGCATAAAAACAGCTAAAATCACAGAATTTGTAGGTTTTTCTGCTCCTATGCTATTATTAACCTCAATAACCTTAATTTCCACTCATTTCCAGTCTATTCTGAACACCTCACACCTCACAATAGTGTTTTTATGTCCAAAAGGTTGCACCGAGGTAGCTGGATGACTATGCTAAGCGACACGAGTGGGCGGCACAAACACGTGACCCATCTAGGAGTGACACTGCAGTGGCAGACAGGATGGCAGTTAGAAAAACTAGGCCCCAAACTGTACATAATGCAAAGAAAAAAAGAGGTGCAAGATGGAATTGTCCTTGGGCCCTCCCACCCACCCTTATGTTGTATAAACAGGACATGCACACTTTAACAAATCAATCATTTCAGCGCCAGGGTCTGCCACACAACTGTGGCTGAAATGATTGGTTCGTTTGGGCCCCCACAAAACAAGCTGGCAATTAATGTGTCCCTGCACAAACTGGCTCTACGGAGGCAAGATGTCAACCTCATCCTCCTCATCCACCGATTCCTCACCCTCTTCAGTGTGTACATCCTCATCCTCACAAAGTATTAACTCGTCCCCACTTGAATCCACCACCACAGGTCCCTCTGTACGTTCTGGAGGCTGGTCTCCCTGGAAGAGCTGATAATTCATTTTGATGAACATCATCTTCTCCACATTCTGTGGAAGCAACCTCCTACGCCTTTCGCTGACAAGGTTCCCGGCTGCACTAAACACTCTTTCGGAGTACACACTGGAGGGGGGGCAACTCAGGTAAAATAGAGCCAGTTTGTACAGGGGCCTCCAAATTGCCTCTTTTTCCTGCCAGTACAGGTATGGACTGTCTGACATGCCTACTTGGATGCTGTCACCGATGTAATCCTCCACCATTCTGTCAATGGTGACAGTATCATATGCAGTGACAGTAGACATGTCAGAAATTGTTGCCAGGTCCTTCAGTCCGGACCAGATGTCCAAACTTGGTCCTGCCTGCCCTGCATCACCGCCAGCGGGTTGCTTAGGATACCTAAGTTTTTTCCTGGCAGCCCCAGTTGCGGGAGAAAATGAAGAAGGAGCCGTTGACGTGTCACGTTCCGCTTCAGCTGACAGTGTGTTCACCAGCAGGTCTTTGCACCTCTGCAGGCTTGTGTCGGCCGGAAAGAGAGACACCACATAGGCTTTAAACCTAGGATCGAGCACGGTGGCCAAAATGTAGTGGTCTGATTTCAACAGATTGACCACCCTGGAATCCTGGCAAAGCGAATGAAGGGCTTCATCCACAAGTCCCACATGCCGAGCGGAATCGCTCCGTCTTAGCTCCTCCTTCACTTTCTCCAGCTGCTTCTGCAAAAGCCTGATGAGGGGAATGACCTGACTCAAGCTGGCAGTGTCTGAACTGACTTCACGTGTGGCAAGTTCGAAGGGCTGAAGAACCTTGCACAACACGGAAATCATTCTCCACTGCGCTTGAGTCAGGTGCATACCCCCTCCTTTGCCTATGTCATAGGTGGATGTATAGGCTTGTATGGCCTTTTGCTGCTCCTCCATCCTCTGAAGCATATAGAGGGTTGAGTTCCACCGCGTCACAACCTCTTGCTTCAGGTGATGGCGGGGCAGGTTCAAGAGTGTTTGCTGGCGCTCCAGTCTTCGGCACGCAGTCGCTGAATGGCGAAAGTGGCCAGAAATTTTTCGGGCCACCCAAAGCGTCTCCTGCACGCCCCTGTCGCTTTTCAGAAAATTCTGCACCACCAAGTTTATTGTGTGAGCAAAACATGGGACGTGCTGGAATTTGCCCAGATGTAATGCCCGCACAATATTGGTGGCGTTGTCAGATATCACAAATCCCCAGGAGAGTCTAAGTGGGGTAAGCCACTGGGCGATGATTTCCCTCAGTTTCTCTAAGAGGTTGTCGGCGGTGTGCCTCTTACTGAAACCGGTGATACACAGCGTAGCCTGCCTTGTAACGAGCTGGCGTTTCTGAGATGCTGCTACTGGTGATGCTGCTGCTGTTGCTGCGTAAGGTGATACATCTACCCAGTGGGCTGTCACAGTCATATAGTCCTTAGTCTGCCCTGTTCCACTTGTCCACATGTCCGTGGTTAAGTGGACATTGTGTACAACGGCATTTTTCAGGACACTGAGGACACTTTTTCTGACGTTTCTGTACAGTCTCGGTATCGCCTGCCTAGTGAAGTGGAATCTAGACGGGATTTGGAACCGGGGACACACTACCTCCATCAATTGTCTAAATCCCACTGCACTAATGGCGGATACCGGACGCACGTCTAACACCAACATAGCAGTCAAGGCCTCAGTTATACGTTTTGCTTCAGGATGACTGCTGTCGTACTTCATCCTCCTCGCTAAGGACTGTTGGAGGGTCAATTGTTTAGTAAAAGTAGTGGTGTTCCTACTTCCTCTCTGGGATGATGAACGACTCCCAGCAGCAGCAGCAACAGCAGCAGCGGCAGCAGTAGGCGTAGCAATGCAGGATCCTCCGGAGGAATCCCGGATAGGAGAGTCAGTCATGCCAGTGATATGGCCTGCAGGACTACTTCCGATCCTGACTAAGGAGGAAATTGACGAGGAGGGAGTTGACGGTGTGGTTTGCAGGCGCTTGGATACAACAGGACAACGGGATTTAGGTGTCCCTGGACTGCTTACGGTCTGAGCCAAAGTTTCTGAACTTGACAGTAACTTTTTATGAACGCGCTGCAGGTGCCGTATAAGGGAGGATGTTCCTAGGTGGTTGACGTCCCTACCCCTACTTATTTCACCTTTACATATGGTACATATGGCAAGACAGTTGTTGTCCGGATTTGGATAGAAATATTGCCAGACCAAAGAGGTGGAATGTTTGGTCTTCTGCCCAGGCATGACCGTGATGGGCTTTTTCATCCCACGGACAACAACTGTCTCCCCCGGAGCCTGATTTAAACAAACCACATCACCATCAGAATCCTCCTCGCCAACTTCCTCCTCAGCGCCAGCTACACCAGTATCCTCATCCTGTTGTACTTCAACAGTGACATCTTCAATTTGCATATCAGCAAGTGGACTGTGGGTGCTCCTTTCAGCACTTGCAGGGGGCGTGCAAATGGTGGAAAGAGCCACCTCTTCCCGTCCAGTGCTGGGAAGGTCAGGCATCGCAACCACCACCACACTTGGACTCTCCTTGGGGATTTGTGATATCTTCTTAGAAAGCACAGTTCTTCGCTGTGCTTTTGCCAGCTTAACTCTTTTGATTTTTTTAGTGGGAGGAGTGCTTCCATCGTCATGTGAAGCTGAACCACTAGTCATGAACATACTAGGGATCGACCTTAGCCGTTCCTTGCCACTCCGTGTCGTAAATGGCATATTGGCAAGTTTACGTTTCTCTTCAGCTGATTTAAATGTCTTTTTCAAGGTCATTTTCCTGAACTTTGCCATTTGGGATTGTATGTGCCCTCTACTATGACATTGGGCATCGGCCTTGGCAGACGACGTTGATGGCATGTTATCGTCTATGTCATGACTAGTGGCAGCAGCTTCAGCACTAGGAGGAAGTGGTTCTTGATCTTTCTCTATTTTATTTTTATCGGAGAAAGTTTGGTCCTCCATTTATGTTATATCGATTTGATATATACGTGCGGCTAAACACAGAAAATAATTTTTTTTTTGGTTTGGACTGGAGTGTACTTTGTGGGTTACAGCACCCTTTAACGGTCAAGCCAGCCGGCCCTTTACTTATGACACAGGCGCACTCTTGGCACTACTTTGTTGATGCACGTGCGGCTACTGCGCACACAATTCACAAACACAGAAAATATTTTTTTTTTGGTTTGGACTGGAGTGTACTTTGGGGGTTACAGCACCCTTTAACGGTCAAGCCAGCCGGCCCTTTACTTATGACACAGGCGCACGCTTGGCACTACTTTGTTGATGCACGTGCGGCTACTGCGCACACAATTCACAAACACAGAAAATAATTTTTTTTTGGTTTGGACTGGAGTGTACTTTCGGGGGTTACAGCACCCTTTAACGGTCAAGCCAGCCGGCCCTTTACTTATGACACAGGCGCACGCTTGGCACTACTTTGTTGATGCACGTGCGGCTACTGCGCACACAATTCACAAACACAGAAAATAATTTTTTTTTGGTTTGGACTGGAGTGTACTTTCGGGGGTTACAGCACCCTTTAACGGTCAAGCCAGCCGGCCCTTTACTTATGACACAGGCGCACGCTTGGCACTACTTTGTTGATGCACGTGCGGCTACTGCGCACACAATTCACAAACACAGAAAATAATTTTTTTTTTGGTTTGGACTGGAGTGTACTTTCGGGGGTTACAGCACCCTTAACGGTCAAGCCAGCCGGCCCTTTACTTATGACACAGGCGCACGCTTGGCACTACTTTGTTGATGCACGTGCGGCTACTGCGCACACAATTCACAAACACAGAAAATAATTTTTTTTTTGGTTTGGACTGGAGTGTACTTTCGGGGGTTACAGCACCCTTAACGGTCAAGCCAGCCGGCCCTTTACTTATGACACAGGCGCACGTTTGGCACTACTTTGTTGCACGTGCGGCTACTGCGCACACAATTCACAAACACAGAAAATAATTTTTTTTTTGGTTTGGACTGGAGTGTACTTTCGGGGGTTACAGCACCCTTAACGGTCAAGCCAGCCGGCCCTTTACTTATGACACAGGCGCACGTTTGGCACTACTTTGTTGATGCACGTGCGGCTACTGCGCACACAATTCACAAACACAGAAAATAATTTTTTTTTTGGTTTGGACTGGAGTGTACTTTCGGGGGTTACAGCACCCTTAACGGTCAAGCCAGCCGGCCCTTTACTTATGACACAGGCGCACGCTTGGCACTACTTTGTTGATGCACGTGCGGCTACTGCGCACACAATTCACAAACACAGAAAATAATTTTTTTTTTGGTTTGGACTGGAGTGTACTTTCGGGGGTTACAGCACCCTTAACGGTCAAGCCAGCCGGCCCTTTACTTATGACACAGGCGCACGCTTGGCACTACTTTGTTGATGCACGTGCGGCTACTGCGCACACAATTCACAAACACAGAAAATAATTTTTTTTTGGTTTGGACTAGAGTGTACTTTCGGGGGTTACAGCACCCTTTAACGGTCAAGCCAGCCGGCCCTTTACTTATAACACAGGCGCACGCTTGGCACTACTTTGTTGATGCACGTGCGGCTACTGCGCACACAATTCACAAACACAGAAAATAATTTTTTTTTAGGTTTGGACTGGAGTGTACTTTCGGGGGTTACAGCACCCTTAACAGTCAAGCCAGCCGGCCCTTTACTTATGACACAGGCGCACGCTTGGCACTACTTTGTTGATGCACGTGCGGCTACTGCGCACACAATTCACAAACACAGAAAATAATTTTTTTTTGGTTTGGACTGGAGTGTACTTTCGGGGGTTACAGCACCCTTAACGGTCAAGCCAGCCGGCCCTTTACTTATGACACAGGCGCACGCTTGGCACTACTTTGTTGATGCACGTGCGGCTACTGCGCACACAATTCACAAACACAGAAAATAATTTTTTTTTTGGTTTGGACTGGAGTGTACTTTCGGGGGTTACAGCACCCTTAACGGTCAAGCCAGCCGGCCCTTTACTTATGACACAGGCGCACGCTTGGCACTACTTTGTTGATGCACGTGCGGCTACTGCGCACACAATTCACAAACACAGAAAATAATTTTTTTTTTGGTTTGGACTGGAGTGTACTTTCGGGGGTTACAGCACCCTTAACGGTCAAGCCAGCCGGCCCTTTACTTATGACACAGGCGCACGCTTGGCACTACTTTGTTGATGCACGTGCGGCTACTGCGCACACAATTCACAAACACAGAAAATAATTTTTTTTTTTGTTTGGACTGGAGTGTACTTTCGGGGGTTACAGCACCCTTAACGGTCAAGCCAGCCGGCCCTTTACTTATGACACAGGCGCACGCTTGGCACTACTTTGTTGATGCACGTGCGGCTACTGCGCACACAATTCACAAACACAGAAAATAATTTTTTTTTTGGTTTGGACTGGAGTGTACTTTCGGGGGTTACAGCACCCTTAACGGTCAAGCCAGCCGGCCCTTTACTTATGACACAGGCGCACGCTTGGCACTACTTTGTTGATGCACGTGCGGCTACTGCGCACACAATTCACAAACACAGAAAATATATTATTTTTTTAGCACTTGGGGGGAGCACCCCTGATGGACAGAGCACCCCCTGGACAACACTACAGCACTCCTTTAGGACTGGGACACTGCACAGGACTTTGGAGTGGACACAGCCCCTATGGAGAACTGACTGCACAACACAGTCCAGCCAGCCCCTATGGACTTTGAAGTAGTGGACACAGCCCCTATTAACAACAGCAGCACAGCACAACACAGCCAGCCCCTATGGACTTTGAAGTAGTGGACAACAGCAGCACTACACTACACTACACTACACAGCCCTAACTCCCACCCTCCCTCTTCACTGTCCACAGCCGAGTGAGAAAATGGCGCCGACGTGGGTACCTTATATAGGATCCAAAACCCGCGAGACTCGGAAGGCGGGAAGATGACGTTTTGCCTCGATTTCAGAATCCGAGTCAGGCGGGAAAAGTCGAGCCTGACTCGGATCGGACTCGGATCTGGGGGGCTCGGGGGGGTTCGGATTTCAGAAATCCGAACCCGCTCACCCCTAATATATATATATATATATATATATATACACACACATATATATATATATGTACACAGTATATATATATATATATATATATATACACACACACATATATATATACACAGTATATATATATATATACACACAGTACATACACACACACGTCTTACCCTTTTGCTCCAAGTCCAGGCTGGTGTGGCAGCGGCTCGTCTTCTTCATTAGTGCGCACCGTGCGGTGACGTGATGACGTCACACACGCCGGATAAGGACACGGAGCCCGCCGCATGCCATGAACGGGTGGCTGTCCGCCCCTTCTGCCAATGTACATAAAAGTTACATCGCCAGAAGGGGCGGACAGCAGGCACCTCGTTCGCGGCGGGTGGCGGGCTCCATTCACATTGGGGACGAGGAAGGGTTGGTTAGGGAGTGGACCCTCTGGGAGCCTCTTCAGCAACAGTAGCGGCGGGCGGATGGGTGGTAGCAGCGGGCCGGGCCCCCTTTTCTGTCGGTGTCTCCAGGCCCGGGACAGTAGTCCCGACAGTCCCCCCCTGATGGCGGTCCTGCTCTCTGGCACTGAATACGCTAATAAACACGTTTCTCCACCTTTGTAATGACTCAGCGGCTTCATCAGGAAGTGAGTTCAGCAAGTGTGATTAGTAGTAGCGGTTTCTGTTTTATATATGGTATTACCGCTAATTGTGTCAGCTGCTGTCCCTATTATCATCAGGTAGGTGTGCACAGCCAATAAATCCCGTTTTCAATTACACACGCTTGTGGTTACCTTATGCGGGTCAAGTCACACTTTCAGACTGCTTCAATATATCAAACAAATGCATAATAGCAACTGTGCTCTATCCAGACAACAATATTTTACTTAACTTTTCCAATACTCATATGAAGAGATAACTACTGTTTGCATCCATAGTGCTAGTTAAATTCATAGCTTACTGCGACAAAATTCCTACATAACTTCATTAGTTGTACATTGATAAAAAATATTAATAAAAAAATAATAATAAAAAAATAAATAATAAAAAATACCAATTATAAAATACATTTAGATACCTATACACTCTACATTATTATAAATTCCTATATATTTATAATATTTTATTTACTTATGCTTATGCTATATGATTGCACACTGCTCGGGACACTCTGTTGAAATTAATGTAATTACAGTGCGGTGGCGGCCTCGGGCAAACCCTGACAGGGGGCAGGTCCAGACATGTCCATGCATGGCAGCGCACATGAGCGACCTTGTTGCAAGCGTTGCATACAGATATATCAGACCATTCACCAAACTTTTAGACAGACCTCGTATAAATTGAAATATTCCTAATAGGAGGAACACAACACTACTGTATATATTACAGGAATAGATCTCAAATCTTTTTTAAAAAAAGTATGACCACCTATATTTATAAAAAAGTTATTCTATATAGCTGGCTCATTCATTTAAAGGTAGAGACATGGAGAAAATTATACTACATCACCTTATAGAGATATTTTAGTCATAAACTTTACACCATTTTAGAGTCTCACGTATTCCCCAGAATTTTACTACTAATGGCCATCTCTCATCCCAGGCCATTACTAAAATCGATGCAGTAATTAAAAATAGATAATTCCAAATTTCCGGCCTCATTTATATATATATTTATATATATATATATATATATATATATATATATATATTAGGGGTGTGCACCGGCCACTTTTCGTGTTTTGTGTTTTGGTTTTGGATCTGGATCTTTCTTCGTGTTTTGGATCTGGATTGGTTTTGCCAAAACCACCCTTCCGTGTTTTGGGTTCTGGGTTTTGTGTTTTGGATCTGTATTTTTTTGAAAAAAAGCATAAAAACAGCTAAAATCACAGAATTTGTAGGTTTTTCTGCTCCTATGCTATTATTAACCTCAATAACCTTAATTTCCACTCATTTCCAGTCTATTCTGAACACCTCACACCTCACAATAGTGTTTTTATGTCCAAAAGGTTGCACCGAGGTAGCTGGATGACTATGCTAAGCGACACGAGTGGGCGGCACAAACACGTGACCCATCTAGGAGTGACACTGCAGTGGCAGACAGGATGGCAGTTAGAAAAACTAGGCCCCAAACTGTACATAATGCAAAGAAAAAAAGAGGTGCAAGATGGAATTGTCCTTGGGCCCTCCCACCCACCCTTATGTTGTATAAACAGGACATGCACACTTTAACAAATCAATCATTTCAGCGCCAGGGTCTGCCACACAACTGTGGCTGAAATGATTGGTTCGTTTGGGCCCCCACAAAACAAGCTGGCAATTAATGTGTCCCTGCACAAACTGGCTCTACGGAGGCAAGATGTCATCCTCATCCTCCTCATCCACCGATTCCTCACCCTCTTCAGTGTGTACATCCTCATCCTCACAAAGTATTAACTCGTCCCCACTTGAATCCACCACCACAGGTCCCTCTGTACGTTCTGGAGGCTGGTCTCCCTGGAAGAGCTGATAATTCATTTTGATGAACATCATCTTCTCCACATTCTGTGGAAGCAACCTCCTACGCCTTTCGCTGACAAGGTTCCCGGCTGCACTAAACACTCTTTCGGAGTACACACTGGAGGGGGGGCAACTCAGGTAAAATAGAGCCAGTTTGTACAGGGGCCTCCAAATTGCCTCTTTTTCCTGCCAGTACAGGTATGGACTGTCTGACATGCCTACTTGGATGCTGTCACCGATGTAATCCTCCACCATTCTGTCAATGGTGACAGTATCATATGCAGTGACAGTAGACATGTCAGAAATTGTTGCCAGGTCCTTCAGTCCGGACCAGATGTCCAAACTTGGTCCTGCCTGCCCTGCATCACCGCCAGCGGGTTGCTTAGGATACCTAAGTTTTTTCCTGGCAGCCCCAGTTGCGGGAGAAAATGAAGAAGGAGCCGTTGACGTGTCACGTTCCGCTTCAGCTGACAGTGTGTTCACCAGCAGGTCTTTGCACCTCTGCAGGCTTGTGTCGGCCGGAAAGAGAGACACCACATAGGCTTTAAACCTAGGATCGAGCACGGTGGCCAAAATGTAGTGGTCTGATTTCAACAGATTGACCACCCTGGAATCCTGGCAAAGCGAATGAAGGGCTTCATCCACAAGTCCCACATGCTGAGCGGAATCGCTCCGTCTTAGCTCCTCCTTCACTTTCTCCAGCTGCTTCTGCAAAAGCCTGATGAGGGGAATGACCTGACTCAAGCTGGCAGTGTCTGAACTGACTTCACGTGTGGCAAGTTCGAAGGGCTGAAGAACCTTGCACAACACGGAAATCATTCTCCACTGCGCTTGAGTCAGGTGCATACCCCCTCCTTTGCCTATGTCATAGGTGGATGTATAGGCTTGTATGGCCTTTTGCTGCTCCTCCATCCTCTGAAGCATATAGAGGGTTGAGTTCCACCGCGTCACAACCTCTTGCTTCAGGTGATGGCGGGGCAGGTTCAAGAGTGTTTGCTGGCGCTCCAGTCTTCGGCACGCAGTCGCTGAATGGCGAAAGTGGCCAGAAATTTTTCGGGCCACCCAAAGCGTCTCCTGCACGCCCCTGTCGCTTTTCAGAAAATTCTGCACCACCAAGTTTATTGTGTGAGCAAAACATGGGACGTGCTGGAATTTGCCCAGATGTAATGCCCGCACAATATTGGTGGCGTTGTCAGATATCACAAATCCCCAGGAGAGTCTAAGTGGGGTAAGCCACTGGGCGATGATTTCCCTCAGTTTCTCTAAGAGGTTGTCGGCGGTGTGCCTCTTACTGAAACCGGTGATACACAGCGTAGCCTGCCTTGTAACGAGCTGGCGTTTCTGAGATGCTGCTACTGGTGACGCTGCTGCTGTTGCTGCGTAAGGTGATACATCTACCCAGTGGGCTGTCACAGTCATATAGTCCTTAGTCTGCCCTGTTCCACTTGTCCACATGTCCGTGGTTAAGTGGACATTGTGTACAACGGCATTTTTCAGGACACTGAGGACACTTTTTCTGACGTTTCTGTACAGTCTCGGTATCGCCTGCCTAGTGAAGTGGAATCTAGACGGGATTTGGAACCGGGGACACACTACCTCCATCAATTGTCTAAATCCCACTGCACTAATGGCGGATACCGGACGCACGTCTAACACCAACATAGCAGTCAAGGCCTCAGTTATACGTTTTGCTTCAGGATGACTGCTGTCGTACTTCATCCTCCTCGCTAAGGACTGTTGGAGGGTCAATTGTTTAGTAAAAGTAGTGGTGTTCCTACTTCCTCTCTGGGATGATGAACGACTCCCAGCAGCAGCAGCAACAGCAGCAGCGGCAGCAGTAGGCGTAGCAATGCAGGATCCTCCGGAGGAATCCCGGATAGGAGAGTCAGTCATGCCAGTGATATGGCCTGCAGGACTACTTCCGATCCTGACTAAGGAGGAAATTGACGAGGAGGGAGTTGACGGTGTGGTTTGCAGGCGCTTGGATACAACAGGACAACGGGATTTAGGTGTCCCTGGACTGCTTACGGTCTGAGCCAAAGTTTCTGAACTTGACAGTAACTTTTTATGAACGCGCTGCAGGTGCCGTATAAGGGAGGATGTTCCTAGGTGGTTGACGTCCCTACCCCTACTTATTTCACCTTTACATATGGTACATATGGCAAGACAGTTGTTGTCCGGATTTGGATAGAAATATTGCCAGACCAAAGAGGTGGAATGTTTGGTCTTCTGCCCAGGCATGACCGTGATGGGCTTTTTCATCCCACGGACAACAACTGTCTCCCCCGGAGCCTGATTTAAACAAACCACATCACCATCAGAATCCTCCTCGCCAACTTCCTCCTCAGCGCCAGCTACACCAGTATCCTCATCCTGTTGTACTTCAACAGTGACATCTTCAATTTGCATATCAGCAAGTGGACTGTGGGTGCTCCTTTCAGCACTTGCAGGGGGCGTGCAAATGGTGGAAAGAGCCACCTCTTCCCGTCCAGTGCTGGGAAGGTCAGGCATCGCAACCACCACCACACTTGGACTCTCCTTGGGGATTTGTGATATCTTCTTAGAAAGCACAGTTCTTCGCTGTGCTTTTGCCAGCTTAACTCTTTTGATTTTTTTAGTGGGAGGAGTGCTTCCATCGTCATGTGAAGCTGAACCACTAGTCATGAACATACTAGGGATCGACCTTAGCCGTTCCTTGCCACTCCGTGTCGTAAATGGTATATTGGCAAGTTTACGTTTCTCTTCAGCTGATTTAAATGTCTTTTTCAAGGTCATTTTCCTGAACTTTGCCATTTGGGATTGTATGTGCCCTCTACTATGACATTGGGCATCGGCCTTGGCAGACGACGTTGATGGCATGTTATCGTCTATGTCATGACTAGTGGCAGCAGCTTCAGCACTAGGAGGAAGTGGTTCTTGATCTTTCTCTATTTTATTTTTATCGGAGAAAGTTTGGTCCTCCATTTATGTTATATCGATTTGATATATACGTGCGGCTAAACACAGAAAATAATTTTTTTTTTGGTTTGGACTGGAGTGTACTTTGTGGGTTACAGCACCCTTTAACGGTCAAGCCAGCCGGCCCTTTACTTATGACACAGGCGCACTCTTGGCACTACTTTGTTGATGCACGTGCGGCTACTGCGCACACAATTCACAAACACAGAAAATAATTTTTTTTTGGTTTTGACTGGAGTGTACTTTGGGGGTTACAGCACCCTTTAACGGTCAAGCCAGCCGGCCCTTTACTTATGACACAGGCGCACGCTTGGCACTACTTTGTTGATGCACGTGCGGCTACTGCGCACACAATTCACAAACACAGAAAATAATTTTTTTTTGGTTTGGACTGGAGTGTACTTTCGGGGGTTACAGCACCCTTTAACGGTCAAGCCAGCCGGCCCTTTACTTATGACACAGGCGCACGCTTGGCACTACTTTGTTCATGCACGTGCGGCTACTGCGCACACAATTCACAAACACAGAAAATAATTTTTTTTTGGTTTGGACTGGAGTGTACTTTCGGGGGTTACAGCACCCTTTAACGGTCAAGCCAGCCGGCCCTTTACTTATGACACAGGTGCACGCTTGGCACTACTTTGTTGATGCACGTGCGGCTACTGCGCACACAATTCACAAACACAGAAAATAATTTTTTTTTTGGTTTGGACTGGAGTGTACTTTCGGGGGTTACAGCACCCTTAACGGTCAAGCCAGCCGGCCCTTTACTTATGACACAGGCGCACGCTTGGCACTACTTTGTTGATGCACGTGCGGCTACTGCGCACACAATTCACAAACACAGAAAATAATTTTTTTTTTGGTTTGGACTGGAGTGTACTTTCGGGGGTTACAGCACCCTTAACGGTCAAGCCAGCCGGCCCTTTACTTATGACACAGGCGCACGTTTGGCACTACTTTGTTGATGCACGTGCGGCTACTGCGCACACAATTCACAAACACAGAAAATAATTTTTTTTTTGGTTTTGACTGGAGTGTACTTTCGGGGGTTACAGCACCCTTAACGGTCAAGCCAGCCGGCCCTTTACTTATGACACAGGCGCACGTTTGGCACTACTTTGTTGATGCACGTGCGGCTACTGCGCACACAATTCACAAACACAGAAAATAATTTTTTTTTTGGTTTGGACTGGAGTGTACTTTCGGGGGTTACAGCACCCTTAACGGTCAAGCCAGCCGGCCCTTTACTTATGACACAGGCACACGCTTGGCACTACTTTGTTGATGCACGTGCGGCTACTGCGCACACAATTCACAAACACAGAAAATAATTTTTTTTTAGGTTTGGACTGGAGTGTACTTTCAGGGGTTACAGCACCCTTAACGGTCAAGCCAGCCGGCCCTTTACTTATGACACAGGCGCACGCTTGGCACTACTTTGTTGATGCACGTGCGGCTACTGCGCACACAATTCACAAACACAGAAAATAATTTTTTTTTGGTTTGGACTGGAGTGTACTTTCGGGGGTTACAGCACCCTTTAACGGTCAAGCCAGCTGGCCCTTTACTTATGACACAGGCGCACGCTTGGCACTACTTTGTTGATGCACGTGCGGCTACTGCGCACACAATTCACAAACACAGAAAATAATTTTTTTTTAGGTTTGGACTGGAGTGTACTTTCGGGGGTTACAGCACCCTTAACGGTCAAGCCAGCCAGCCCTTTACTTATGACACAGGCGCACGCTTGGCACTACTTTGTTGATGCACGTGCGGCTACTGCGCACACAATTCACAAACACAGAAAATAATTTTTTTTTTGGTTTGGACTGGAGTGTACTTTCGGGGGTTACAGCACCCTTAACGGTCAAGCCAGCTGGCCCTTTACTTATGACACAGGCGCACGCTTGGCACTACTTTGTTGATGCACGTGCGGCTACTGCGCACACAATTCACAAACACAGAAAATAATTTTTTTTTGGGTTTGGACTGGAGTGTACTTTCGGGGGTTACAGCACCCTTAACGGTCAAGCCAGCCGGCCCTTTACTTATGACACAGGCGCACGTTTGGCACTACTTTGTTGATGCACGTGCGGCTACTGCGCACACAATTCACAAACACAGAAAATAATTTTTTTTTTGGTTTGGACTGGAGTGTACTTTCGGGGGTTACAGCACCCTTAACGGTCAAGCCAGCCGGCCCTTTACTTATGACACAGGCGCACGTTTGGCACTACTTTGTTGATGCACGTGCGGCTACTGCGCACACAATTCACAAACACAGAAAATAATTTTTTTTTTGGTTTGGACTGGAGTGTACTTTCGGGGGTTACAGCACCCTTAACGATCAAGCCAGCCGGCCCTTTACTTATGACACAGGCGCACGTTTGGCACTACTTTGTTGATGCACGTGCGGCTACTGCGCACACAATTCACAAACACAGAAAATAATTTTTTTTTTGGTTTGGACTGGAGTGAACTTTCGGGGGTTACAGCACCCTTAATGGTCAAGCCAGCCGGCCCTTTACTTATGACACAGGCGCACGCTTGGCACTACTTTGTTGATGCACGTGCGGCTACTGCGCACACAATTCACAAACACAGAAAATAATTTTTTTTTTGGTTTGGACTGGAGTGTACTTTCGGGGGTTACAGCACCCTTAACGGTCAAGCCAGCCGGCCCTTTACTTATGACACAGGCGCACGCTTGGCACTACTTTGTTGATGCACGTGCGGCTACTGCGCACACAATTCACAAACACAGAAAATAATTTTTTTTTGGGTTTGGACTGGAGTGTACTTTCGGGGGTTACAGCACCCTTAACGGTCAAGCCAGCCGGCCCTTTACTTATGACACAGGCGCACGTTTGGCACTACTTTGTTGATGCACGTGCGGCTACTGCGCACACAATTCACAAACACAGAAAATAATTTTTTTTTTGGTTTGGACTGGAGTGTACTTTCGGGGGTTACAGCACCCTTAACGGTCAAGCCAGCCGGCCCTTTACTTATGACACAGGCGCACGTTTGGCACTACTTTGTTGATGCACGTGCGGCTACTGCGCACACAATTCACAAACACAGAAAATAATTTTTTTTTTGGTTTGGACTGGAGTGTACTTTCGGGGGTTACAGCACCCTTAACGATCAAGCCAGCCGGCCCTTTACTTATGACACAGGCGCACGTTTGGCACTACTTTGTTGATGCACGTGCGGCTACTGCGCACACAATTCACAAACACAGAAAATAATTTTTTTTTTGGTTTGGACTGGAGTGAACTTTCGGGGGTTACAGCACCCTTAACGGTCAAGCCAGCCGGCCCTTTACTTATGACACAGGCGCACGCTTGGCACTACTTTGTTGATGCACGTGCGGCTACTGCGCACACAATTCACAAACACAGAAAATAATTTTTTTTTGGTTTTGACTGGAGTGTACTTTCGGGGGTTACAGCACCCTTAACGGTCAAGCCAGCCGGCCCTTTACTTATGACACAGGCGCACGTTTGGCACTACTTTGTTGATGCACGTGCGGCTACTGCGCACACAATTCACAAACACAGAAAATAATTTTTTTTTTGGTTTGGACTGGAGTGTACTTTCGGGGGTTACAGCACCCTTAACGATCAAGCCAGCCGGCCCTTTACTTATGACACAGGCGCACGTTTGGCACTACTTTGTTGATGCACGTGCGGCTACTGCGCACACAATTCACAAACACAGAAAATAATTTTTTTTTTGGTTTGGACTGGAGTGAACTTTCGGGGGTTACAGCACCCTTAACGGTCAAGCCAGCCGGCCCTTTACTTATGACACAGGCGCACGCTTGGCACTACTTTGTTGATGCACGTGCGGCTACTGCGCACACAATTCACAAACACAGAAAATATATTATTTTTTTAGCACTTGGGGGGAGCACCCCTGATGGACAGAGCACCCCCTGGACAACACTACAGCACCCCTTTAGGACTGGGACACTGCACAGGACTTTGGAGTGGACACAGCCCCTATGGAGAACTGACTGCACAACACAGTCCAGCCAGCCCCTATGGACTTTGAAGTAGTGGACACAGCCCCTATTAACAACAGCAGCACAGCACAACACAGCCAGCCCCTATGGACTTTGAAGTAGTGGACAACAGCAGCACTACACTACACTACACTACACAGCACTAACTCCCACCCTCCCTCTTCACTGTCCACAGCCGAGTGAGAAAATGGCGCCGACGCGGGTACCTTATATAGGATCCAAAACCCGCGAGACTCGGAAGGCGGGATGATGACGTTTTGCCTCGATGTCAGATCCGAGTCAGGCGGGAAAAGTCGAGCCTGACTCGGATCGGACTCGGATCGGGGGGGCTCGGGGGGGTTCGGATTTCAGAAATCCGAACCCGCTCACCCCTAGTGTGTACCCAGCATTATTTGTTCCTGTGGCCTAAGGCTAAGGTACCTGGGGAAGATGGAAGGCAACTTCAAAATTTGGGTCTCTTAGAACAATTTGTGTATTAACCTGTGAATTTATGATTACATCAAGTACTTTTTGCAATTTCCTTAATAGTAGTAGTGATCTAAAAGATCTTAAAGCGTGATTAGTAGTGTTATTTATTGGTCAGAGGAGGAGTTGTTGAATTAATATTGTTAAAGAAAGAAAACAAACAGCACTCATAATACTGTATGAGGCTTTTTTCAAAGCTGCCACGTCTAAAATCATGTAATTTGGACCTGTTTACAAATTTTAAATCCAAGTTCTTAACTGACAGCAGACCCGAACTTGGACTCTGTTCCACTTGGGAACACCAAATGATTCCGAGCTGGGACTCGATTCGACTGAGAACCCCAAAGTTCAGTTGTGTTCATATTTCAGGAAAACCGAACCGCACATCTCTAATTATATTCATGATCAGCTACCACACTATAGCAAATAATGTGCATAGACTGTAGCAGGACAGATGATGGAACAATATTTCCTAAATTCCAGTAGAAACAAAACAAATTCAATAGCTTCAGCATTGGGAGCAGTTATAGAAAACTTGTGTCATACAGTATTTATCTGTCTTTCCCTTTTGGCTGCTTCCATTCATCAACTGTTCATTTCTCTGTTGCAATTTCTTGCCAGATATTATGTTGAGTTCATCATGCGAAGAGTCTCATCAGCATCACAATCTGCTCGACTTGCTAATAGTCTTTAGTGATTTTGTTTTAAAGCGACTAAAGATTATGCTTAACAAACACTTTATTAAGCTCCCAAAGGTGTGTACTGTACAATGCACTGCAGCTATGCGCATTACATTGGTTGAAACTGTAAGACATCTTTTTATCTTCCAGTAATTATGATGCTTTTCACTCAAGATATTATAGCACTGTTTTGCATAACTGGAAAAAGTAAACAGGTATCATACAAAAATAAATGGAATATGGTAGAAAAGTCAGGTAAAGAAAGGAAACAGTGTAATAAAGACTGGATATAAAAAAAACAACGTGATACAACATACAGTATTTATAATAGGAATGTGCGCTGGACCATTTTTGCTGGATTTGGATTTGGCACTGATCCATCGTCCGGCTTTGAATTTGGAGTTCCCAATCCTGCCGTTACTGGCTTTGGATTAGTTTTTTTACAGAAATTGCCAATAAAACAATTTTTTGTTCCTAGAGTATTATTAACCTCAGTAACATTAATTTCCAGTCATTCACAGTCAATGTAGACCACCTCACAGCTTACAATATTGTTTTCACCATTATTGACCAAAGACTGCAGTGAGCTGGCTGGTTACTAAGTGACAGAGCAGCGGCACAGACACCACAGATTAAAGCACATCTATCAAACATTGCCACAAAGCAGTGGCAGAAATGAAAGGTAGTGCAAGAAGGAATTGTCCATGGGCCCTCCCAACAACCCAGGGGAGTACGGCCAGCATAGTCGCAGTACTTTTATGCACAGTGGGCTATGGCCTGCAGAGTCACAGTACCTGTTTACACAGTGGGCTGAGGTCCAAGGAGTCATGGTGCTTGTATACACAGAGGGATAAGGCCCAAGTAGTCATGGTGCTTGATACACAGAGGGATAAGGCCTAAGGAGTCACAGTGCTTTTATACACAGAAGGCTACTGGCCAAGGAGTCACTGTGCTTATACACACAGAGACCTACTGCCCAAAGAGTCACGGTGCTTATACACACAGAGGGCTATTGCTCAAGGAGCCACGGTGCTTATACACATAGAGACCTACTGCCCAAGGAGTCACGGTGTTTATACACACAGAGGGCTATTGCTCAATTGAGTTACGGTGCTTATACACACAGAGCTACTGCCCAAGAAGTCCCAGTGCTTATACACACAGAAGACTTCTGTCCAAGGAGCCATGGTGCTACTGGTTATACACAGAGAGGGCTATTGCCCAAGGAGTCACAGTGCTTGTATACAGTAACAGTACACAGTGGGATACAGACACTTTAATTAGAAAAGTAGCACAGCATATTTCAGCGTGCAGTCTTCCCCCTACCCTACAGTCACTTACTTGCACAGCCAATAGAGTCTGGAGTCTGGACTACTACAGCCAGGCCCGCCAAGAGCTGCAGCGGGCCAGGTGAAAATGGGCGTGACCTAATTGCGGGAGGTGTGGCCACACCCCCTTTGGTTAAAAAAAAAGTGGTGCAGGGGAGGGGGGCACTCTGTGCCCCCTCAGCCCAGCGCATATTCAGTGGGGGGCGGGATCAGCTTGATCGCTCTCCCCATGCATAGGAGACTGCTGTGGCTGCTTCTTAGCAGCCGCAAACAGTCTCCCAGTACAGCCCAGCACACAGCATCCTGTGCTGGGCTGCTTAATGTAAGATGGGGGGGAAAGTGGTGCCAGACCCGCGCCCCCGTCGGGACCTTTCAGCAAGCCTGGGTAATTAGTACCTGCCACACCCCCCTCTCAGCGCCTCTGACTATAGCCACTTGAATTAGCAGTGTAGCACAGCATACATCCGCGTGCAGGCTTCCCTCTACCCCACAGTCACTTAACAGCACAGCCAATGGAGTCTCTGGAGTCTCTTGACAACTTTGCAAAGCTCTGCGCAGCATGCATGCTGACTAAAAAATGGCACGAGTCCCGGGTGCGGTGCCTTATATAGAGGATGGATGTCATCCAAGTCTTGCGAGAATCCGACATCGGGAGGATGACGTTCGGCCTCGTAGTTGGATCCGAGTCAGGTGGGAACACCCGAGCAGCGGCTCGGATGGTCTTGGATCCCCGCTGTTCGGAGTGGTTCGGATTCCACAGAATCTTAACCGCTCATCCCTAATTTATAGTGCATCTTGTTATTAAAGCTATCATATGAAACCTCATGACTGTAGTCACAGCACTTGGAGCCCGAGATTGTGAAAGTGTAATCATGCTGATACACCTAAAGAATAATTACTGACTAAGCCACCAATTGTTTATCATACCTCTCAACATTCCTGATTTACAGTTTGTGAATTGTGACACATTAAAAATCACATTCGCTCTCCTCAACTATTCAGGCCATGAACAGATGCAGCAATTCATTTCTATATTTTCCCCTAAGCTACACCATTAAAAATGGATCTGTATGGATCTGTAATGTCACCAACTTACATAAAACCAGCTACAATAGCATTGAGTTTATATATTATTAAAGTGGCCTAAAGGCCCCATAGAGACCAAATGTGAACGAATGTGATTGCTTGTGTGTGATACCTTCAGATGAGGGAAGAAAATGTATGTTCTTCGACTATTTATCGTATCATGCCTCTATAATGCTTCCTGCTTCGCCTCTTTACCGCAGGAAGCACTAACGATGAGATGTAAATCTCATCAGCCGGAGCAGGGGAGTGATAAGTCCCCCCCTCCGTCGATCCCCGCTAGAGCCCACAGTGCAACAGCCTAGTGCTAATGTGCTGTGTCTCACTCTTGGCCAGCTCCACTGAGCATGTGTGGGATCTCGAGATCCCGCGTGCAGCCCTGGAGCCAGAAGCCACCGCAGCAGGAACAACGCTGTCCCTGCTGTGGGGATAGGGTATCACCAAGCTGCAGCTGTTGATATCGATAGCTGCAGCGGGTGGAAGGGTCAGGCAAACTGACCATTTATACCTTGCCCAGGCTATCAGTGCTGCTATCTTGTAGATAGCAGCGCCAATAATGACATGGGCACATAGCACTGGACATATGCAGATCCTTTTATAGAGGTAAGTAAACAACTATTGCAGCTGCAGTCTAATTATCTTGACATTTAAGACTGGTGAATAATATTTACTCAGACATGGAGTGTGTATTCAGACAGATTAGTCATGCACCATAATACACGATTAAGAAACATGTGATGCTATTGAGTCTGATGAGTGTTGCACCATAACACTCAGTTAAAGAGAGTTTTCAGCATTTAACCATTTAACTACATGTCAACATGTTTAGCTACTCTCACATTACCTTTTCTATCACATTTGGTGGGAAATTATTATTATTATTATTATTATTATTATTATTATTATTATTATTTATTTACAGAGCACCATAAGGTGTCAGCAGCACCATACAGAGGGTCTCATTCAGACCCACTCACGAGCGCAGGACGCTCGCAAGCGGGTCGATGGTACCCAAATGCGCATGCGCACGACGGAGGGAGCTCCATTGTGCGCATGCGCGAGACCCGGCGAGCGACGAGGAAGCTGTCGCTCGGGGTCTCGCACCAAAGGGGGCGTGCTGTCGATGGTGAGTGACAGCACGCCCCCTTTGGTGGGCATGCCGGGGGCGTGGCTGCCAGACGGAGGCGTTCCCATGGGAACGCCTACCGTCTTGGTCCGGCCCCACTGACATCATTAGTGATGTCAGTGGGAGTGACTTTGGCTCTGATAGAGCCAAAAGCACTCCAGGGCTTGCAGCCACGAGACCCTACCACGGGGTCTCGTCGCAAGCCTGATGGTCGCGATGGTCTTGACCATCTCGACCATCATCATGGACGCTCACATAAGCTGTGGGTGGTAACCCACAGCTATTCAAGCATCCAAGGGGCCGCTCCAATTTTAGGTAGCCCGGTCCTGATTCAGAGCGAGCGCTCTGGTCAGAGTGTCTGGCTCTGAATCAGGCCCAGAGTCCGTACAAAAGTACAGTACATACATATCATGACTTAAAGTGCATACAAAAGTAGAGTACAAACATAAAAGGACAAAAATAATATATACATGGCAGCTTACACATCTTGCATATTTTGAAACCAGTGCTGAATCAGCCTTTACCCTGTTTTAATGTTGTAGCAGACAGGCTCAGAGAGACTGATTGAAAAAACCCCACCAAGGGTGAAGAGGTGATGGCATAGGTAAGGAAAGGAAGAGTATAATAGTATTTACAATGTATTGGGGACGGGCAATCATACTGGACATGTGCAACAGAGGGACAAGTCATTGTGTGGAGACAAAATTGCTGGGATAGAAGGAAAGTGCAGTTGTGGATTTTTAGAGCCTACTTGAAGCTTTGAATATAGGCCCTGATTCAGAGTTGGGAATAGAGAGAGAGATAGCATTTAACTGTGTACCTGGACAAACCATGTTGCAATGCAAGGGGTGTAAAATAATACGTAATTTTTTTTTGTATGCAGGGTAAATACTGGCTGGTTTTACATGTAGCCCACAAATACTTTATTATTACTCTACAATTTAGATGTCAGTTTGGACACCTCCTTCCCATATCTAAATCATTCTGCACATTTTAAATCTGACCCACCTGCAGTGCAACATGGTTTCACCAAGATGATCAGTTGAGAGAGAAATCTCTCTCTATTCCCAACACTGAATCAGGCCCATAGTCTGATAGGGAGAGGGTGTGATTTCCAGTGGCGAGGAACATTCCCAGATGCTGGAATGGGAAAAGGTAACCAGTAGGGAAGATAGGAGGCAGTCATTGGCAGGAAGAGGTAGGCAGTAGGTGTGTGGCGGGAGATGAGGTTAGAGATACAGGGGAGAGCACAGATTTAGCATTTTATGAGTACTTGTAAACAAAAATGTTCTGGTCTTTGGTTCTCTATGCCAGTCTTTAAAGGTGAGTTTGTCTGAGTGCAGATCAAGGACATTTAAAATAAATACCTTTTTGGATTTTGAATCTGTAAACATAGGGTATCCTGTGTGCCTCCATTGGGAATATTCTGTTTTTTCTTTTTTTCTTTATGCAAATCACTTTGTGGTAGTTTATAAGACCTTTAAGTGCCTTCTCTGCTTATCTGAGATGTTGGTCAATATGATTATGTGCTGTGAAAAATTAATGAATAAAAGTCCAAAGATCTAAAATCAATATCTTTTGCCACTGAATGGACTTCGAGGTATGAAGATACACAATTTTTCAATTACATGAAAATATTTTAAATGGAAAGGATGAGTCATGAAAATGAAAATCATTGTAACTAAATGAATCTTATATGGTTCAAACCCACCAACAATAAATTTCTATTTTGTGATTTTTGTTTTTACCATGTACATGGGCCACACTTGAGCAAAAGCTCTTAATTTTGTAATGTAACTACAATTTCAAAAATAGAATCAAGTACATCATATTCTATTTCTTGTTTTTTTTCTGCTAGTTTTCTGCAATATGTCTTTACTCAATGTCTCTTTGGTTTATCCCTACACTGGTAAGATCATAGTAATATTATCATGAGCAGGAAATATCCAAATCCTTATGTTCAAAATGTGTACCTCTAAAACTAGAAACTAAGGAAGAGCTCCATTAGTGATGAAAGGACAGTAACAGATTGCCAGAAGTCTTTGCATGGATAAAGCAAAGGATTGAAATACAATTAGCATGTAATTTCGAGGCTAAAAACAGATGGTCGGAAGACACTGCTTTGTGGGAATTTACACTCGGTGTCAGTGGTGAAAGAAAAACTGCTTGTCAGATGCTAAAATAGCAATGAAATTTGTAGCTAATACTTTGGAATAATAAATGTTTTAGAACAGATCTCTAAAGAACCAGATGAAATGACATAAAACTGTGGCAAGATGTTTGATTGTAACTTTTAACTCTTCATCAGGGATTAAAATGCTTTCTGTAGAAGCAATGATGGATTGTTGTGTTGTCCTTTTCTGCACATTAGGTTAAATGGGGTATTAGTTTAGCACAGCATTGCTTTTAAAAAGATTTAAGATTATTGTCCGTGAAAAAGAATTCCCACCAGTATCAGCACAACTGTCAGGCATGTTTGCATGTGTAACCGCTGGGCAGAAAGCTCCCTGGACTGTTAAATGTTAACTGTACATTTAATCACAGTTGTCATCTTCACTGACCCAGGTTATTCTTGAATGTCTCTAAAGGGGAGCTGGATATGTATTCTACCCTTCAAAAGTCACCTTGGGGGATCTCCTTGTCATCTCACCCATAGCACCAGATAATAGTAGAGGTAAAAGATAAAGAAAAATCAAAATAGTGTATTTATGTGTTCTAACATGGTAAAGAAGGTATAGGCAAGGGTGAGAAATGGGCAAGACCAGGAATAAGAAAAGGCAATAGTAGCGAGGCAATTCCTACAGTATTAGGTACCAACATGCTATGAAAACAATAGTAAGCTTATAACAGTGAGGCAATAACATGGGTCCAGGCCCAAATTTGTTATAGTACTGTACATATGCAGCAAAAATAGTGCACTGACACCGTTGCATCCAATTGAGCCATTGCTTTGAAATCTTCTACTGCCTGAGGACCTCATTCAGAGCCGGACGCTATTTGCCCTCGCTCGTTCAGAAAAAAGGGGTGGCTATTCAAATGAACCGTTCGCTCTTTGCGGTCTGTTGACGCCTCTAGGTCTGAACGAGCGAACAAAACATGCGGTCGTTTTTTGAAAACTACGCCCCCTGGCTGCTCGCATCCTACGTCATGTCCGCTATTTTTTAGTATAATCGAGTACATCGACCAGCGTATGAACTGCTCGCTATTCTTGTGGTTGGTTTTTCCTTCCGCAATATTGCGAGCAGTTCTGACTATAAAATAACCCAGTGACGTGGTCAATGATGCTGCTGTATTAATTATGCACACCCTTAAAATGCCCGTTTTGACCTTTAAGCATGCCTGTGTTCGGATCTCCACTCCCCGTTTTCAAGCACCTTCCCCTGTTACCACCCACATACGCCTCCTCCTGTCACTCAAAATAGCAGGCATTCGCTATTTAGCGAACAAACGATTTTCGGCCACACTGACTGGTTCGCGCATGCGTATTACAATCCGTACGCAAGCGCTGTTGTGCAAACATCGCTAGGAACAAACGAGCAGCCGCTTACGAGCGGCTCTGAATCAGGCCCTGAGTCTTCTGATGATTTATTTTCTGACTTGAGTCTGGCAACTAGGGATTTGAAACCAGTGTCTCAAAGTGGAAGAAGAGCCATAATATTAATTTTTCAGGACTTGTTTGCTACATCCATTTTGTGCCCATAAACTAAGAAATACCTTTCTTTTTTTTACAAAAAAATATTTAAACAGTACTATGTTAAAAATAATGCTTTATTCTAAGAATATATATATATATATATATATATATATATATTAAACTACTGTCCTTTTAATACCATCTCAGGATGATATTACTGGGTAGGGTGTGCCATCACGATGCTTGATTAATAGGATAACTCAACTGGGGTATTGCAAGCCATGACACCAGTATAAGGCAATGTGGAAACAAGTCTTTTCCCCATCAATGACATCTGTTTTCTCCAGCTGTAGGGCTAATACAGTTAATATCTTAGCCCCTGAGTTCTATATGTAAAACTGTCTGTTACTGATAGGCTGCTGCTTATGGGCCATGGCTATATACATACCCCAAGACTAGAATGTGCTAGCAGGCCTCTGTAATACAAACATTGTATATTTTAGAAATATCTGATCTACCTCAGATGCCCAGGCTGTACCATGGGACTGTATGACAAACTGTGGAGTCCCGTCTCTTACACTGGCTTCCACGAATCACCACTGGTCCCCTGGAGATTTCTTTCTGCAGTGATGAATGTGGTTTTACCCTTGTTGTCAGTATATAGTTGACTATGTTGACCATCTTGAAAAGTGGGGATCAAGTCACAATTAGCCAATCAGAAGAAAATGATCAGCACAAACTTTGCACAGCTCTAAGTTAAATTTCTGACTGGATTATATGTGTCTTTGTAGTGGCTTGCCAGGGACAAAGTTGCATGAACAACCTCTTACTGTAACCACCCATTACTTGCATTTTATCTTCCATAGTCCATTCTGCCTCATTTGGCCTGATTCAGAGACGGAAGTAGTGTCAATGTCAGACACAAGTGGGCAATCTTTTCACTCTCCACATGCGTCCGAGTCACACAGCGCATGCATCCTGATAGTTACCACCAGGGGACGAAAAAAACTACTTTAGATGCAGAGAGAAGTAATTTTAGTTGGCGTTCCTGGGTGGTAACAGGTGGAAGGCTAGTCAGACATGGGCGTGTTATGGATGTGTCACAGTTGGGGACATTTTACAGACTAAGGGCCTCATTTATCAGTGATTTTTATCATATGCAATAAGTGATAAAACATGTTGCGTATGATTAATGGTGCTCCAGCCAATCAGCTCCTAACTGTCATTTTTCAAGCAGATGACAGGAGATGATTGGCTGGAGCACCATTATCATATGTAACAAATGTTTTAGGTATGATAAAAATCATTAATAAATGAGACCCTTAGTCTATAAAGTGAAAGCTTGGAGCTAATTGGTTAGCTTTTTATCACTCTCCACTTTATCTCGCTCCAAAGCTTAATAAATCCCTCCGTTATCAGTGCACATCAACCCGTGCGCATCATGTCCACTGTGTATGGGAAATCCAAGTCTGGTTACATAACATAGTAGCGATTTGCTGTTATGTGTTGGGGATTGCTACTATGTTATGTAACCAGACTGGTTGCCTCGGTGCTTATTCTATTTGCGCCCCACTGTGGAATGCATGTAATCCTGCTGTGATGGACACATCACTCCCTGCGTGCAGCATATGTCTGGTGAGGAATGTAATAGCGTGCTTATGTGTAATCCTTCTCGAACTCACACAATGTGGACGACTTACTTGGCGTTTGTGCAAGTAATATTTGATTAATGCTTGCTAGTTGTATGTAACTACAGTCTATTGGTTTTAATTGTTTTGCTAAATGGGTGTATATTAATTAATGAGGGGTGGGTTGTACCTAGTAGATGCAGGTGTATTTAGGGGGGGTGGGGAAACCTTTGTATATTATCGAGGACTGAAACGTCGATTGCATCTTGCAATGGCTTTCCTGTGAATAAAGAACCTTTTCTGCATTTCAAATCTGGTGAGTGCACCTTATTTCAACTCTATGTATTTGAAGCTGCTATGCTTACTAGAAGTTGCTACCCCAGCATCTAATGACGTAAAAGTGTCTCTCTCTCTCTCTCTCTCTTTCTCTTTTTTATTTTTTTCCCTTTTTTGACAAGTACTTTCCAAAATAAAGTGTGTATATTCAGAGGTGTGTATAAATACTGTTATCATGTAATATACATCTACAGTACATATTATCAGGGGCATAACTAGAGGTGTATGACCTATGCCGCCACACAGAACACAGGACTTTGTGGGTGGCAACCATTGCCACCCCAAAGCTCTTGAATCTAGCCTAGCAAGGTGCCTGGAACAGCACCCTGCAGCCAAGATCACTGCTACGGCACCACTGGATCATCCTTTAGATGCTCTAGACAGGCACCCTGCAGCCTGTACAGCCGATCAGAGCATCCTTAGGATGCTCCGGGCACCACAGGAGGCCCTGCCATCTCTGTGCAACATAATGGCATCATGCATGCAATATCATGATGCGGGTGCTCAGGTTGGCCGGCACAGGGGGCATTTGTGCCCTGTTACATTGCTGCATTATATCACTACAAGTTCATGAATACACACACATATATATATATATAAGAGATGAGCGGGTTCGGTTCTCAGGGAACTGAGCCCACCCAAATTTTGCAGATCCGAGTCGGATCCAAGCAGGCTCGGAGTTTCCCACCTGACTCGGATCTCGAAACCGAGGCAAAACCATAGAGTCAGAAATCTCGTGGTTCGCGAGCTTATGTTTCTATGATCAATGTAGTATATAGGGACCACGAGGCGGATGCCATTTCACTCCGGCTGTGGAGACTGAACAGGGAGGGTGGGTAGTGAAGGGCTGGGAGAGTGGTGCTGTGTCCTGTGTCCTGGGCTGGTGCACTGCTGATCCATTCCGGGCTGGTAACTGATCTATTCTGCTATGTCCTGGGGTGATGCAGTGCTGATCCTTTGTGGGCTGGTGCTCTGTTGTCTGTTGTGTCCATCTGGTCTGGTGCAGAATACATCTGGGCTGGTGCTGTGTCCATCTGGGCCCAAGTTCTGGACTCACAAAAAAATATATATATATTGTAAAAAAAAAAAAAAAAAGTGTCTTTTAGTGTAATATATTTCTGTGTGTGTGTGTGTTAGACTTAACCGCACAAGATCCAGCGAGCAATGCAAGTTGCAACCTAGTGCTGCCCGACTCCAGTCGTGATCAATTGGTGCTCTGGGCCCAAGTTCTGGAGCTGAAAAAAAATATATATATATATATATCTTTTTTTTGTCAGTTTTTTTTTGTGTGCATGTCAGCCACACCTGGCTATCACTGTCATTGGTGTAGGTGTGCAGGGGTGCTGTGCTCCTGTCTGTCGAGGGACTGCTGCCCAAAATAATAAATAAACAATTTTGATTGTGTGTGTGTCAGCCACACCTGGCTGTCACTGTCATTGGCGTAGGTGTCATCGGCGTAGGTGTATTCGGTGTAGGTGTCATCGGCCCAATGTGTACTGAGTACATCACCTGAGTACTGAGTCCTAGTGGCTCATTCCAGTTTTTGTCCTGCGATTGGATTTCCAGTCTTTTCTCAGAATGTCATTTCCTGTGTTCAGGTATTCAGTTCATCTCCTATTTTCAAGTATTCAGTTTAACTCTTATGTTCAAGTATTCAGTTCATCTCACACCTGGCTATCACTGTCATTGGTGTAGGTGTGCAGGGGTGCTGTGCTCCTGTCTGTCGATGGACTGCTGCCCAAAATAATAAATAAACAATTTTGATTGTGTGCGTGTCAGCCACACCTGACTGTCACTGTCATCAGCGTAGGTGCGCAAGGGTGCTGTGCTCCTGTCTGTCGAGGGACTGCTGCCCAAAATAATAAATAAACAATTTTGATTGTGTGTGTGTCAGCCACACCTGGCTGTCACTGTCATCGGCGTAGGTTCGCAGAGGTGCTGTGCTCCTGCCTGTCGAGGGGTTGCTGGCCAAAATAATAAATAAACAATTTTTATTGTGTGCATGTCAGCCACACCTGACTGTCACTGTCATCAGCATAGGTGCGCAGGCGTGCTGTGCTCCTGTCTGTCGAGGGACTGCTGCCCAAAATAATAAATAAACAATTTTGATTGTGTGTGTGTCAGCCACACCTGGCTGTCACTGTCATTGGCGTAGGTGTGCAGGGGTGCTGTGCTCCTGTCTGTCGAGGGGCTGCTGCCCAAAATAATAAATAAACAATTTTTATCATGTGCGTGTCAGCCACACGTGGCTGTCACTGTCATCAGCGTAGGTGCGCAGGGGTGCTGTGCTCCTGTCTGTCGTGGGGCTGCTGCCCAAAACAATAAATAAACAATTTTTATTGTGTGCGTGTCAGCCACACCTGGCTGTCACTGTTATCGGCGTAGGTGCACAGGGGTGCTGTGCTCCTGTCTTTCGAGGGGCTGCTGCCCCAAATAATAAATAAACAATCTGTATTGTGTGCGTGTCAGCCACACCTGGCTGTGATGTCATTGGCGTAGGTGTGCAGGGGTGCTGTACTCCTGTCTGTCAAGGGGCTGCTTCCCAAAATAATAAATAAATGATTTTTATTGTGTGCATGTTAGCCACAACTGTCAACAGTGTAGCTACGCAGGGGTGCTGTGCTCCTGTTTGTCAAGGGGCTGCATGAATATTGCATTGAAACTTTTTTTTTTAAGTTATTGGGTTACAAAAAGTTTTTTTTAATCTTAAATATAGCAGAAATGTTATCCTAACAGCTTATAAAGTTATATACTCTAAAAAACTAAAGCCTATACTTATTTACAAACCTATATAGAGTAGACATCCTAAATTCTAAAACTGTTCTATTCAAAAATGTAAACAAGTCAGAAGAGGCCTCAGAGAACATGAAAAAAGATGCTCTAGGTGCTGAACTTCAAGGGATTGCTCCATCATGTTCTGCAGTGTGGAAAGGTTTCATTCACATGTTTTCTATAAAGCAGTTCAATGTTACAGCCTTCAAAGTGTCTGGCTATAACACCCACCTAGCCAGGAATTACCAAAGATTATTACAAGCAAAGGATTCATATGTCCGGAATCAGTCTGGGAATTCATGGATCATATTTGGCCTGAATGCAGTAAGACATCCAGTGATTCTGTCACTGTGATCTGTAGCCAACTTTATTCCTACATTAATCTCAAACTGAAATATGGAATAGTAAGCCTAGACAACATGTTGGCCTTTGTTATTCTGCTGCCTGCATGCCAACCAATACCTCCCAGACTACACCCACTGGGGGGACCAGGTCTTGATAATGACCATCCCCATCTGTTGCTAGGCCTTATTCTTCCAAACCATCCACCCTGGACTTCCTGTCCAAAAACAATGAGCAGGGTACAGAAAGTGGCACTAGATGTCCCCAATGACATTTTTTTCATCTATAATAGATGATGTGGAGAGATAAGAGCTTAGATGTTGGAACAGGGGCTCCCACCTATTTGGCTTCCCTCCAGAGAACAGAGCTCTGTTCCTTAGGAAGTGTATATGCCTGAGCTGATAGGTAGGTAGTCTCTTTCTGTTGGTAAACACCCTTCAGGAGATGGCAACCCAAAATAACAACAACTATAATAATTTGTCCACTGATAACTAGCCTGATCCCTTAACAGCAACATACCCCATATGGCCAACTCATAACATGACACCCAGTTTGCAGCCTCCTCTTCCTTATGACACTAATCCAGTTGCCATGGTTGATCAATCAGCCATGCGTGGTCCACCCAATTTTTGGCCTTCTACATTATTTAACATATTCACATATCTAACAATTGGACAGTGGGAACAATGGCAATTTGTAGGCCACTAACTAACTATTTTTTTGAATGTCCCTGTACAGGTTGGAAAATTCCATTACAGAACAGAAGGTTTGCAAAGGATTATTTAAGTCAATTGTTTATTTATTTTTGGAAAGCATGCTTCCTGGTCCCCTTCTGGGATGAAAAAGATCCATTCCCAGCAAGCAGGCATGGCGCTCAAGAAAGAATTCCCAAGAAAGACACAAGTAAGACTTAAACCTTAAATCTGAAATGTTGCATTTGCTGCTCTGTTCCGCTTGTTCACATATCTCATATGTTAAGTGGACAGTGGGAACAACGGCAGTTTGAAGGCCACTAACTAAATCTGTTTTTTTTAATGTCCCTGTACAGGTTGGAAAATGCCTTTACAGAACAGAAGGTTTGCAAAGGATTATTTAAGTCAATTGTTTTTTGGAAGCAGTCTTCATGGTCCCCTCCTGGGATGAAAATCCACTCCTACCTGCAGAAGCAGGCACTGGATTCTCAAGAAAGACTCAAAGTAAGGCCTTAAATCAGGGGTAGCCAACCTCGGTCCTCAAGAGCTCACGTTTTCCAGTTGACCTAGCTGGTGCATAGGTATATTCATTACTCACCAAAACATTTAGAAAGATCCACAGGTGGAGTTAATTATTATAGTTTTGATTCTGTGAGGAAACCTGGAAAACACTGTTGGTAGTTCTCGAGGACCAGGGTTGGCTACCCATGCCCTAAAATCATAGCTCTTACCCTTGTCCACATGCGGTATCTGTGCTGGTTAAGTGGCACTTTGAGGCCACTAACTAACTATGTTTTTTATGTCCCTGTACAGGTTGGGAAATGCCTTTTATAGAAGATTTGCAAAGCATTATTTAAGTCAATTGTTTATTTTTTTTGGAAAGCACTCTTTCTGGTCCCCTTCTGGGATGAGAAAATCAATTCCCAGCAGCAGCAGCCATGCTCAAGGATTCTTCTGTGGCAAGGACTGATGTAAATGTACTGTATCACATTTTTTTGTAAATGCCTCCTCCCCTTCTCCCTCATAAATTTATCTTTTGAATCAAAAAATAAAATTGAATTTACTACCAATCAACCCTTCCTATCCCTGCCCTACCTTCAACTACATACATACTCCCTCAGGCCTATCTTGAATAACAAAAGTGTTTTCTGATGTGCCATGTTTGAAGTTGAACTGCCATGTGTTTGTGCCGCCCACTGCAGCAGCTTAGCTTAGTCAACCAGCTATCTTGGTACAAATTTTGGGCCTAAACAAGATGAACAAATCAATATTGTGAGCTGTGAGGTGGTCAAAATTGACTGGAAATTAGTGAAAATAAATGTTATTGAGGTTGTAAATACTGTAGGAAAAAAAAGGTCCATGTTATGTGATTTTAGCAGTTTTTTTATTTTTTAAGAAAAAATCAAGATCCAAAACCAAAACATGAAAACAAAACACGGAGGGGAGGTTTTGGCAAAACCAATCCAGATCCAAAACCAGGGGAGATCCAGATCCAAAACCAAAACATGGAAACAAAACACGGAGGGGAGGTTTTGGCAAAACCAATCCAGATCCAAAACCAGGGGAGATCCAGATCCAAAACACAGTATATATATTTAGATATACTGTTTGTAAATGTATGTATAGTTTTCCCCTGCACACATGTAGAGCACAATAGATTTTAGAGCATTTTGGAGTTTAAGGTCATTTGGTCAAAGAACACAGTGCCTCACAATATCACAGCATTGCTTACAATTGTATTTGTTATGTAAAAGTCATTACATAATAATATTCACTGGAAGATTATCGAGGTGTTACCTATTTATCTTGCAGCAAGTGAGGCATGTTTTTTTTTCACCTTGGTAGCATATTCACAGCACTGAGGGGCTGATTGAATTAGCATACTACCATAATATGTGTTATCTGGGCAGGATAGCTTTTCTTATTTCACCCCAATAAGCTGCAAGCAAAATATAGAGAGATTTCCCTCCTTAATTACCTGCACTGTGCATAGCGCAGGGTTCCCACGGAACCTGGTGTTTCATTGAGTATTTTCCTGAAAGTGTGTTCTTTAACATTTCTCACTGAAATAATGACGCTAATCATTTTACTAGCTATGGGGCAACTAAAATGGAAGGGTACTTATTTTTTACACAAATCAAAGTATGAGTTTATTTGGTGTGTTGTAGGCTCTAACAGGTCAGATGGCATCACTTTGTCCTATATTGGATATAACACAGAGAAGCCATCAATTCAAAAAGCCACAGCAAGAAAATTTGCACTTTAAAAAATTATTCTTTACTACTTCTGGCCTCTGAGACCGTTAGTCGATACATAGTAAGAAAAACAATCTGATTAATCTGTCCGATATTATGGCTCGGATCCAAAATTGTTTGAATTAAATAATTCAAGGTTTACTATAGGAAAAGAGTTTCATGTTATAGTAATAATAAAGATGTACAAAGTGTGTGGCGGCTCATGACATCCTGATCAGAGGGGAACAATCAGTCCTATCTAAGCAGGATTCATTTATTGTAGAGCAGGGCTGAGCGATGATAATCACAGTCCCCTCTGAGAGCAGAGCTTAGCAGAGCAGGACCAGCAACATAATACTCAGAGAGGCACTTTTGCTTTTGGCAAGGCATTCTGGAGTACAGAAAGGACATTCATTCTGTACATGTGCAAAACTGATGCTCTCCTAAAGTAACACACCTCCATTACTTAAGCAATTCTCCTCATGCAGTAGAAGTTATTATTTAACAAATACCAAATCAATACTTTGAAAATCAGTTTCTGTAGGTCTATAAGTTGTCAAGTAATGGCAATGTTGCCTTACTTACTACCGGCACAGGTTCCTACCCTCTTGGATAAGGGAGGCTTCCCATGCTGCAATGCAGTCCAGACAGGAGGAAACAGTCCTGGGTAGGCCGGGCCCCAGAACCTGAACAATGGATCAACAAATTCTTGGGTCTGCAGCAGCTGAAAGGCAGAGGTGTGGCTTCCCACTGGTAGCATGCTCTCTGTTAATCACAGCCCGGTCTGGCAGTTCCATTGGAAGACAAAACTTCCCCATGGGAAGTGATTAGCAGTTAGTGCTTCTGGGCTGGTGCAGAATACATCTGGGCTGGTGCTGTGTCCATCTGGGCCCAAGTTATGGACTCCCCAAAAAATATATATATATTGTAAAAAAAAAAAAAAAAGTGTCTTTTAGTGTAATATATTTCTGTGTGTGTGTGTGTTAGACTTAACCGCACAAGATCCAGCGAGCAATGCAAGTTGCAACCTAGTGCTGCCCGACTCCAGTCATGATCAATTGGTGCTCTGGGCCCAAGTTCTGGAGCTGAAAAAAAAAATATATATATATATATCTTTTTTTTGTCAGTTTTTTTTTGTGTGCATGTCAGCCACACCTGGCTATCACTGTCATTGGTGTAGGTGTGCAGGGGTGCTGTGCTCCTGTCTGTCGAGGGACTGCTGCCCAAAATAATAAATAAACAATTTTGATTGTGTGTGTGTCAGCCACACCTGGCTGTCACTGTCATCGGCGTAGGTGTCATCGGCATAGGTGTATTCGGTGTAGGTGTCATCGGCCCAATGTGTACTGAGTACATCACCTGAGTACTGAGTCCTAGTGGCTCATTCCAGTTTTTGTCCTGCGATTGGATTTCCAGTCTTTTCTCAGAATGTCATTTCCTGTGTTCAGGTATTCAGTTCATCTCCTATTTTCAAGTATTCAGTTTAACTCTTAAGTTCAAGTATTCAGTTCATCTCCTGTGTTCAAGTATTCAGCTCACATGCAGATCTCCCATGTTCAAGTACACAGTTCATACGCTGGTCTCCTATGTTCAAGTATTCAGTTCACCTGTGTTCATGTATTCAGTTCTGCTTCTGTGTTTAAGTATTCAGTACACCATCCGTGAAAAACACAAATGTCACTCTCCTGTGCCAGTGGTGTGTCTAGGTCCACCGCAGGTCTCATCCATTTCCCACCAGTATACAGTAGCAGCAGGGTGCAGAGTTCTCTAGTGCTTCAGCCTGAAGTACATTCTTCTGGGCTTCCTGGTGTTATGTTTAGCCATTTCCCACTTTTATCGGATACCTGACCAAAGGCCCATGACCTGCTTGCTGGGTGCAGCTTAAACCCATATCCCACTTGTGGGGTTCACTGGTGAACACCTCTCAGCAAGTTAAACTTCGTGCCTTTCGTTTGGTACTCATGGATGAGGAGGACTTACATCTAGGCCCTTCACCTCCGATTCCTTCCTCAACCTGGGACATCAGCTTTCAGCTCCTCAGTAGCAGATGCTCCTAAGCAGATCATGACAGTTTGATCATGCCAATATGGAAGTTGCAGGTACTTTAGGTGTAGAGGCTATTTGAGATCTTGCCTCCCATATGGAAAATCAGGAAGCAGCACAACAACAACTGGCACAAAGTTTTCAGGCACTTTCAACTAGGGGTGAGCGGGTTCAGATTTCTGAAATCCGAACCACCCCGTGCCCCCCTGATCCGAGGCCAATCCGAATCAGGCTTGACTTTTCCCACGTGACTCGGATCTGAAATCGAGGCAAACGTCATCATCGCGCCTTCCGGGTCTTGCAGGTTTTGGATTCTATATAAGGTACCCGCGTCGTTGCCATTTTCTCACTCGGCTGTGTACAGTGAAGAGTGAGGGTGGGAGTTAGGGCTGGCTGGGCTGTGTAGTGTAGTGTAGTGTTGTGCTGTACTGTTGTTGTCCATAAGGGCTGTGTCCACTCCTCCAAAGTCCATAGGGGCTGGCTGTGTTGTGCTGTGCTGCTGTTGTCCATAGGGGCTGGGTCCACTCCTCCAAAGTCCATAGGGGCTGGTTGTGTTGTGCTGTGCTGCTGTTGTCCATAGGGGCTGTGTCCACTCCTCCAAAGTCCATAGGGGCTGGCTGTGTTGTGTTGTGCTGCTGTTGTCCATAGGGGCTGTGTCCACTCCTCCAAAGTCCATAGGGGCTGGCTATGTTGTGCTGTGCTGCTGTTGTCCATAGGGGCTGGGTCCACTCCTCCAAAGTCCATAGGGGCTGGTTGTGTTGTGCTGTGCTGCTATTGTCCATAGGGGCTGTGTCCACTCCTCCAAAGTCCATAGGGGCTGGCTGTGTTGTGTTGTGCTGCTGTTGTCCATAGGGGCTGTGTCCACTCCTCCAAAGTCCATAGGGGCTGGCTGGACTGTGTTGTGCAGTCAGTTGTCCATAAGGGCTCTGTCCACTCCAAAGTCCTGTGCTGTGTCCCAGTCCTAAAGGGGTGCTGTAGTGTTGTCTAGGGGGTGCTCCGTCCATCAGGGGTGCTCCCCCCAAGTGCAAAAAAATAAATATTTTTTCTGTGTTTGTGAATTGTGTGCGCAGTAGCCGCACGTGCATCAACAAAGTAACGCCAAGCGTGTGCCTGTGTCCCATAAGTAAAGGGCCGGCTGGCTTGTCCGTTAAAGGGTGCTGTAACCCCCAAAGGGCAATCCAAACAAAATAAAAAAATATATTTTTTTGTGTTTGTGAATTGTGTGCGCAGTAGCTGCATGTGCATCAACAAAGTAGCGCCAAGCGTGCGCTTGTGTCATAGGTAAAGGGCCGGCTGGCTTGACCGTTAAAGGGTGCTGTAACCCCCAAAGTGCACTACAATCAAAATAAAAAAATATTTTCTGTGTTTGTGAATTGTGTGCACTGTGGCTGCACGTGCATCAACAAAGGAGCAGCACCAAGCGTGCGTCTGTCTGTTAAAGGGTGTTGTACCCCCAAAGTGCACTCCAACAAAAATAAAACATTTTTTTCTGTGTTTGTGAATTGTCTGCACTGTACGTGCATCCTCAAAGCAGCAGCGCCAAGCGTGCGTCTGTCTGTTAAAGGGTGGTGTAACTCCCAAAGTGCGCTCCACAAAGAATAAAAAATTCTTCTTTTTTTTTCTGTCTTTGTGAATTGTGTGGGCTGTAGCTCCAAGTGCATCAACAAAGGAGCAGCACCAAGCGTGCACCTGTGTCCCATAAGTAAAGAGCCGGCTGGCTCATTTCTTAAAGGGTGGTGTAACCCACAAAGTGCACCAGTCTCCAACAAAAATAAAAAATTATTTTCTGTGTTTGTGTGCACCTTAGCCGCACGTATATATCAATATAACATAAATGGAGGACCAAACTTTCTCCGATAAAAATAAAATAGGGAAAGATCAAGAACCACTTCCTCCTAGTGCTGAAGCTGCTGCCGCTAGTCATGACATAGACGATAACATGCCATCAACGTCGTCTGCCAAGGCCGATGCCCAATGTCATAGTAGAGGGCACATACAATCCCAAATGACAAAGTTCAGGAAAATGACCTTGAAAAAAACATTTAAATCATCTGAAGAGAAACATAAACTTGCCAATATGCCATTTACGACACGGAGTGGCAAGGAACGGCTAAGGTCTTTCCCTATGTTCATGACTAGTGGTTCAGCTTCACATGACGATGGAAGCCCTCCTCCCGCTAAAAAAATCAAATGAGTTAAGCTGGCAAAAGCACAGCGAAGAACTGTGCATTCTAAGAAGATATCACAAATCCCCAAGGAAAGTCCAAGTGTGGTGGCGGTTGCGATGCCTGACCTTCCCAGCACTGGATGGGAAGAGGTGGCTCTTTCCACTATTTGCACGCCCCCTGCAAGTGCTGAAAGGAGCACCCACAGTCCACTTGCTGATATGCAAATTGAAGATGTCACTGTTGAAGTACAACAGGATGAGGATACTGGTGTAGCTGGCGCTGAGGAGGAAGTTGGCGAGGAGGATTCTGATGGTGATGTGGTTTGTTTAAATCAGGCTCCGGGGGAGACAGTTGTTGTCCGTGGGATGAAAAAGCCCATCACAGTCATGCATGGGCAGAAGACCAAACATTCCACCTCTTTGGTCTGGCAATATTTCTATCCAAATCCGGACAACAACTGTCTTGCCATATGTACCATATGTAAAGGTGAAATAATTTGGGGTAGGGACGTTAACCACCTAGGAACATCCTCCCTTATACGGCACCTGCAACGCGTTCATAAAAAGTTACTGTCAAGTTCAGAAACTTTGGCTAAGACCGTAAGCAGTCCAAGGACACCTAAATCCCGTTGTCCTGTTGTATCCAAGCACCTGCAAACCACACCATCAACTCCCTCCTTGTCAATTTCCTCCTTAGTCAGGATCAGAAGTAGTCCTGCAGGCCATGTCACTGGCATTACTGACTCTCCTATCCGGGATTCCTCCGGAGGATCCTGCATTGCTACGCCTCCTGCTGCCGCTATTGCTGTTGCTGCTGCTGGGAGTCATTCATCATCCCAGAGAGGAAGTAGGAACACCACTACTTTTACTAAACAATTGACCCTCCAACAGTCCTTAGCGTGGAGGATGAAGTACGACAGCAGTCATCCTGAAGCAAAACGTATAACTGAGGCCTTGACTGCTATGTTGGTGTTAGACGTGCATCCAGTATCCGCCATTAGTGCAGTGGGATTTAGACAATTGATGGAGGTAGTTTGTCCCCAGTTCCAAATCCCATCTAGATTCCACTTCACTAGGCAGGCGATACCGAGACTGTACAGAAACGTCAGAAAAAGCGTCCTCAGTGTCCTGAAAAATGCAGTTCTACCCAATGTCCACTTAACCACGGACATGTGGACAAGTGGAACAGGGCAGACTAAGGACTATATGACTGTGACAGCCCACTGGGTAGATGTATCACCTTACGCAGCAACAACAGCACCGTCACCAGTAGCAGCAGCTCAGAAACACCAGCTCATTCCAAGGCAGGCTATGGTGTATCACTGGTTTCAGTAAGAGGCACACCGCTGACAACCTCTTAGAAAAACTGAGGGAAATCATCGCCCAGTGGCTTACCCCACTTAGACTCTCCTGGGGATTTGTGATTTCTGACAACGCCACCAATACTGTGCGGGTATTATATCTGGGCAAATTCCAGCATGTCCCATGTTTTGCTCACACAATAAACTTGGTGGTGCAGAATTTTCTGAAAAGCGACAAGGGCGTGCAGGAGACGCTTTGGGTGGCCTGAAAAATTTCTGGCAACTTTCGCCATTCAGCGACAGCGTGCCGAAGACTGGAGCACCAGCAAACACTTTTGAACCTGCCCCGCCATCACCTGAAGCAAGAGGTTGTGACACGGTAGAACTCAATCTTCTATATGCTTCAGAGGATGGAGGAGCAGCAAAAGGCCATACAAGCCTATACATCCACCGATGACATAGGCAAAGGAGGGGGTATGCACCTGACTCAAGCGCAGTGGAGAATGATTTCTGTGTTGTGCAAGGTTCTCCAGCCCTTCGAACTTGCCGACACTGCCAGCTTGAGTCAAGTCATTCCCCTCATCAGGCTTTTGCAGAAGCAGCAGGAGAAAGTAAAGGAGGAGCTAAGAAGGAGCGATTCCGCTCGGCATTTGGGACTTGTGGATGAAGCCCTTCATTCACTTTGCCAGGACTCCAGGGTGGTCAATCTGTTGAAATCAGACCACTACATTTTGGCCACTATGCTTGATCCTAGGTTTAAAGCCTATGTGGTGTCTCTCTTTCCAGCCAAAACAAGTCTGCAGAAGTGCAAAGACCTGCTGGTGAAAACACTGTCAGCTGAAGCGGAACATGAAACATCAACAGCTCCTTCTTCATTTTCTTCCGCAACTGGGGCTGCCAGGAAAAACTTAGGTATCCTAAGCAACCCGCTGGCGGTGATGCAGGGCAGGCAGGACCAAGTTTGGACATCTTGTCCGGACTGAAGGACCTGGCAACAATTTCTGACATGTCTACTGTCACTGCGTATGATACGGTCACCATTGACAGAATGGTGGAGGATTACATCGGTGACAGCATCCAAGTAGGCATGTCAGACAGTCCGTACCTGTACTGGCAAGAAAAAGAGGCAATTTGGAGGCCCCTGTACAAACTGGCTCTATTTTACCTGAGTTACCCCCACTCCAGTGTGTTCTCCGAAAGAGTGTTTAGTGCAGCCGGGAACCTTGTCAGCGAAAGGCGTAGGAGGTTGCTTCCACAAAATGTGGAGAAGATGATGTTCATAAAAATGAATTATCAACTCTTCCAGGGAGACCAGCATCCAGAACGTACAGAGGGACCTGTGGTGGTGGATTCCAGCAGGGGCGAGTTAATAGTCTGTGAGGATGAGGATGTACACAACACTGAAGAGGGTGAGGAATCGGTGGATGAGGAGGATGAGGACGACATCTTGCCTCCAAAGTGCCACTTTGTGCAGGGACAGATTAATTGCCAGCTTGTTTTGTAGGGGCCCAAACTAACCAATCATTTCAACCACAGTCATGTGGCAGACCCTGGCGCTGAAATGATTGGTTTGTTATAGTGTGCATGTCCTGTTTATTCAACATAAGGATGGGTGGGAGGGCCCAAGGACAATTCCATCTTGCACCTCTTTTTTTTCTTTGCATTATGGGCCTGATTCAGAGCTAAACGCTCTGACCAGAGCGCTCACTCTGAATCAGTTCCCTCCTACCTGAAAATGGAGCGGCCTCCTGGCCGCTCGCATAGCTGTGGGTGACCACCCACAGCATATGCGGGCGGCCAAAAAGATGGTCGTGATGGTCTTTGACCATCGCGACCATCGGGCTTGCGACGAGACCCTGCAGTAGGGTCTCGCTGCCGCAAGCCCAGGAGTGATATTGGCTCTATCAGACTATCATCACTAGTGATGTCAGTGGGGCCGGCTTCAGGCGGTAGGCATTCCCATGGGAACGCCTCTGTCTGGCAGCCACGCCCCTGGCACGCCCACCAAAGGGGGCGTGCTGTCAATCAACATTGACAGCATGCCCCCTTTGGTGCGAGACCCGGAGCGATGGAGAGCCCGTCGCTATCCGGGTCTCGCGCATGCGCACGACGGAGCTCCCTCCGTCGTGCACATGCGCAGTGGGGCAACATCGACCCGCTTGCGAGCGTCCTTTGCTCATGAGCGGGTCTGAATGACCCCCTATGTACTGTTTGGGGCCTAGTTTTTCAAACTGCCATCCTGTCTGCCACTGCAGTGTCACTCCTAGATGGGCCACGTGTTTGTGCCGCCCACTCGTATCGCTTAGCATAGTCATCCAGCTACCTCGTTGCAAGATTTTGGACATAAAAACACTATTGTGAGGTGTGAGGTGTTCAGAATAGACTGGAAATGAGTGGAAATTAAGGTTATTGAGGTTAATAATAGCATAGGAGCAGAAAAACCCTCAAATTCTGTGATTTTAGCTGTTTTTATGCTTTTTTAAAAAAAAATAGAGTTCCAAAACACAAAACCCAGAACCCAAAACACGGAAGGGTGATTTTGGCAAAACCAATCCAGATCCAAAACACGAAGAAAGATCCAGATCCAAAACCAAAACACAAAACACGAAAAGTGGCCGGTGCACACCCCTACTTTCAACTCATATAACAACAATTAAGTCCACTTTAGCCTCAGCAATTCCAAATTCTTCTGCAATATTACTAGCGAAACCTCCTCCTATGTTGTCCTCTCTGAAATTTGCTCCTCAACTACTGTACCTACTGCTACTGAAGGATTTTTACCTGGGTGAACAAGCCCTCATTTCAATTATTCTCAGCCCCAGCAGTTTGTCAGCATCTTCAAGTCTGAACATATGACTATTTTTCATAGATTATTGGAACATTTACAAGATCTTCTCACAAAATTTTTTCAGTTTATTTCAGGTTTTTGGAGTTACCTCTGGTTCCTCTAAAACCTCTTCTGTGCAGAATAAAGTAAGAAATCAGAGTTTCCCACACCCTACGCTTACTGAAGCTGAAGGCCAATGGCGTTTCATCTGTGTTTATAGTGTTGGAACTCTGACCATTTTATTAAAGACTGTAACAATCATCAGTCTAGTATTGATGCCATGGGTCTGCGTCCCAGTGTTCATGCCTCCAGTTCTTCTCGCTCACTGTCTGCAGTTCCAGTTTCCTCAGTCTCGGGCAATGGGTTAAAGTCTACCATGCTAAAGAAGGTTTAACTTTTTTACTAGAGTCCCATAACAAGATGCTCTTACTGCAGATATGGGAGCCAGAAAAAATTTCTAAACCACCCATAGTCAAGAAGACACTTGACTTGCCAGCTACAAGTGAGGCACTTGTCTTGCCACTTCCAGGAGAAACATTGGAGTTGCCTACAGTGCCTGTTCTGGAAGGGTATCCAGTGCCTATTCTGGTTCTAGTCTGGATTTTGCTTGTTCTGGACCCAAATTTTGTTACTTTCAAAAAATCTATTTGTGTCAGTCTCAACCCAGATTCTCTTAGTCTCAGTAAGGATCTTCAGTCTATGGTCTCTGGAGGGATGCTTGTTTTGTCAACATCAGAAGTGGAATCTTACAATCAAGCTCTATAACAGGTATCCAAACCTTCAACTCCAGAAAAAGAATCCATTGAGTTAATCCCAGATGGTTTGTCTGATGTTCTCATTCCAGGGGAGATGCCTGTACCATAACCTTCTGAAGGGAGATCTGCTCTGCCAACTCCAGGAGGGATATCTGTATTGCCACTTTCTAAAGACTTATCTGAGTGTTCTACCCCAGTAGAGGGACTAAGTGCCATGGATGCAGTCATGGACTATTGTCCGATACTCCCTGTGGGGACCAATATGTTGGTTCTCAGTGCAGCTCATCAGAATTTCCAAATTTAGCCTCTATCGATTTGAGCATCATGTCCCAAGAGGAGGTTCCTAGTGCCACTCCCCAAGACAGGATTTCAAGTGTCATACCCCAGGAGGGGGTCTCAAGTTTCTCATCCCAGGAGGGGGTCTCAAGTGTTTCACACCAAGAGTGGGTTTCAAGTCATGTACCTTAGGAGGAGATCTCAAGCTTCTCACCCCAAGAGGGGGTTTCAGTTCTTGTACCCCAGGTGGGGGTCTCAAGTGTTTCACCCAAAGAGGGGGTTTCAAGTTACATACCCCAGGAGGGAGTCTCAAGCTTCTCACCCCAAGAGGGGGTTTCCAGTTTTTTACCCTAGGAGCGGGTCTCAAGTTTCTTACCCCAGGAGGGGGTTCTGAGTCTTTTACCTGAGGGTGGGGTTTCAAGTTTCATTCCCCAGGAGGGGGTGTTCTGTGTGGTACCTCAAGAGGAAGTTTTAAGTGATCTGTCCATCCCAGCTAGAGACTTCCGTCCACCCACTCCTGAGCATGCATTGCAAGCTATCCATCACTCAGAACTCATCCGATGTTACCGTGTTCCTTCTCTTTGATGGAGATTTGATGCAATATTTGAACAAGAATTTGATCCGAATGTTAAATTACAACACAGATTCTGATTATGATCCTGATCATGATGAAATTCCATTTTTAGTAGGTCCCATATTCTCTGACAAGGTTTTTCCTGAGTCTCCACTTCCTTCAAATGGTCCAAAATGTTCCCGTAGAAAAAAGAAAAAACAATGAATTCCTTGAGTCTATAAATTGTGTTACTTTTTTCTTCACTGGTTTTGGAAGTTTCCTCGCATCCTGAAGTTTTGAGTTCTAGAGGATTATATCTGGGAAGATATTAACTTTTTGTTGTGGATAAGTTGATGTTCGTGTTTTTCTGAAAAGTTCCAGCTGAACCTTCTTTGGTGTTCGGAGTCAACCCGAAAAGGAGGGGATACTGTCAGGATTCAGCCTGGGATCAGCTGTTATTTACTGCAGCACTGGCTTCCCCTCACTAGCGAGCACAATGAGACGTCCAGGGGACTTACATCCAGGCCCTTCACCTCCGATTCCTTCCTCAACCTGGGATCTCAGATTTCAACTCCTCAGTAGGAGATCCTTCTGAGCAGATTGTGACATACACTTTTTAGTAACATCTCTTATTTTGTTAATTAAAATGCCCTACATAAAAGAAACTTTCAAAATCTAAGGGATAGATGCTTTCAAGGAAATCCTGACAACTCTAACACAGTTATCATTTGGTATTTCCAAAGAAGAATACATGACTGCTGTAGTTGATGAATTTCATGGAATCTTCAATAAAGTGTAAAAAAAACCTTTTAACAATAAGTATAATCTAGAAGTTAAACAATATGTAACTTTGCATTTTAACAAAATACTCGCTGTGGCTACTTTCCAAATAGAAAAAGGATTATTGATTTAATTCCTGAGTAAAAATAGAGCAAAAAGTCTAAGTGCATGTGCATTGTGATAAATACCTCCAGTTAATGCTTTTCTCACACAGTCAATTGTACATTGACAATTGTACCTCTCCCCAGTGACCAGAATGAATTAGAAGCACAGGACAGGTCATCAATTAGGTATGGCAAATTTCTATACTAAATGTAAGTTAAAAAGAATAATAATGTAAATGTTAATGGATTTTCTCTATAGCAGCAGATATGAAAGACTAATCTCATATATCCATTAAAAAGTAAATGTTTTACAATATACAGTGCAAAGAATTTGTTGCAGAACACAATAGGGGAATTTTTTATTTTAATGGTTTCAAAATTTGGGATTCATGGCATTGCATAGATATGATGAAATGCCGTATGGTAAATTTATATAATATTTCATTTGTGGGACAAAACAATATGTCATTACAGCCATGCGTGTTTCTAGCATAGACAGCATGTGGCAGCCAGTAAATTTGTCCCTGGATGTGCATACATGAAGAGATTATCTGCCCCGGCTAAGACACTTCGAGGGGAAGCCTGAATTCTGAATCTAAGCATTAGTGCATTTTAGCCCATAGTTTACTGCCAGGGAAAATGCATTTTAATGAAAAGCTCCAGGTGTGATACACAGAGCTTTTCCCTGCAAGGCAAACCCCACACCTAATTGAATTCCCCCCATAAATGGTAAAAAGGATGACACTTATTTAACCCAGTTGGTAGCATGTTACATGCAAAAAAATGTATGATATAAAGCAAGGCCGGATGTAGACCTTTTGGAGCTCAAGGCGAAAGTTCCTTTTGGCGCCTCCCCCCCTCAAAAAAAAAAAAATCGCAAAAATCAATTAGGGCATTCATCTGCTACCAAAAAGGTAGAGTGATTTCATGAAATGCCTCCTTTTCATCACTCCATGATGCATGTTCTGCAAAAAGTGAATGCTCTGCTGCTCCATCCACTCCCATGGCCTCTCCTAGAATGCCATACATGACTACATCACGTCCGGCACCACCAGTTTTCTGGGAGACTGGGAGGGATTGGGAACAGCAGCACAGTTTGCAAATATGTCACCATCAGAGTTTGTTCGTTATGCCACACAGAGCCCATTCACATTATGCCACTCAGTAGTACTCCTTATACACATTATGCCACACTGTAGTAGTGCCTCTTATACAGATGTGTCCATCTTCCTTGTGCATTAAACAGCCCTTCCAGTCACGCCATGCCAGTTGGTCCAGCATCTGGCTTACATAAACTTCCGCTAGGTGTTGGCCATCTAACTGTCACGGCCAGGATATTTCAGCATGGCACTAGGCGAGTGTTACCTGTGAGGTCATTGTGGCGTGGGCTGTCTGGTGGCGGAGCTGGTGTCTGGCGGGGGGCTTTGGCTTGCTGCATTGTTGTGCGGGCCTGTTGTCACTCTGCGCTGGTAAGGCCAGGCGGCGTCTCCATTCCGTTTGGCATGGGCACCGCCATCTTGCCTTCTGGCCATGTGATGTGGCTGGCCAATCCTGGTGAGTCACATGTTCCCTCCGGCCAGTAACAGCACGGCATGGGGTATTTAGGAAGGGTCAGTGCCTTCCTTCTTTGCCAGTGCAACGTGTATCTCAGCCTAGCTGAGAGGGAGTTCTCTGTGCTTATCCTGTTCCTGTGAATTTGCTGTCTGCCTGTCAGCTCCTAGCTTCCGCTGGACTACTCCGCTTCCTCCATCACCCTTGCCCATACCTGAGTGCCTGAGCCTGCTGACATCCTGCGCTTCAGTTCACTACCTGCATACCTGGCTTGATTATTCTCAGTTCACTACCTGCATACCTGGTTTGATTATTTTCAGTTTCACTACCTGCACACCTGGACAGCTCTAATTGTTTCTACTTGGACATTAACCCTTTTACTCCCACCACAGAACTCTTGTGCACATTTATATATTCCTGGACTTTTATTTACTGCCACATTATATGTCTACTCAAGCACTTATTAAAAATCCTAGTTTTATTTTCAAATCTGCTTCTGTGATTGCTCCTGCTACCACCCCGTGTCCACAAACAACCCAGAACATAACAGTTTGCACTGGCCCCATGGAGCTGGCCACGGATCAGGAGTCAGGAGTGGATTTGTTCCGATGCATTTTTGGTCGTTTAGAAAATCTGGAAAACATGCAGCATCAGATGGCTCAATTTCTGCAAGAGATGTCCAAGCGACAGGATAGTTTGCAAACTTCCTTTTCTACCCCTGAAGTACCAGCATCAACATCCGCATTAGCATCTGGGAATACAGGAGGCAGATCATCTCCCCGCTTACATCTTCCTTTACCAAATAAATTTGATGGCAATCCTAAACTCTGCCGAGGATTCCTAAATCAGTGTGACATACATTTTACCCTGCAGCCTGACAACTTTCTAACTGCAAGAACTAAAGTGGCTTATATAGTCTCTCTGTTATCCGGCCAGGCCTTGGAATGGGCTTCCCCACTCTGGGAGCGCTCAGATCCGCTGCTGGATAATTATGCAGGCTTTGTGTAATCCTTCAGGAGGATTTTCGATGAACCTGGGCGAACTGTATCAGTATCATCAAACATCATGACACTGAGACAAGGGGTCCATCCTGTCAGTCAATATGCCATGCAATTTCAAATTTTAGCATCAGAGCTCAAATGGAATGAGGAAGCCCTCACCTCGACCTTCTGGCATGGGTTGTCAGACCGACTAAAGGATGATCTAGTCACTCGAGAGCTTCCTACTAATCTGAACGACATGATTTCGTTGTGTATCAAAGTTGACCTACGCTTCAGAGAACGTCAGGCTGAAAAAAACAGAACTGACCGGCAAAGGTCATTTACCCCCTCCATTTCTACCCGTCCCATTCCTTCTCCTACTAAAGAGGAGCCTATGCAGGTGAATCATACACTCCTCTCCAAAGAAGAACGTCAGAGAAAAATGCAAAAGAACCTCTGTCTGTACTGCGGAGAGTCCGGTCACCTGCTGATCTCCTGCCCCCATAAACCTGGAAATGCCAAATCCTAACTGACCCTGGAGACATCAAGTTAGGAGTTATGAACCCATCTCCAAAAATTAAAGATTTCACGATTACCCTAGCCTTGGATCTTAAACCCAAACCTGTCTTTGCTACTGCTCTACTCGACTCGGGAGCCGACGGAAATTTCATAACGTCTAGTTTCATAGATAAATTTCAGATTCCTTGTTTGTCTCTCAACCATGCCATCTCTCTGACCTCTATAGACGGATGCCCTCTAACTAATGGGATAGTCACCAAAGAGACTCAACCAGTATTGGTCCGAATCGGGCACTTCATTCTGAGTCCTTAAAATTCCTGGTGATATCAGAGGCCTCTCAAGAAATTGTTCTTGGTCTACCCTGGTTATGTCAACATAATCCCAGGATTGATTGGAGATTCTGTCATGGGGTATGGACTGTCAGAAATCCTGTCTTAAAAAATTCGACCTGTGAGAAAGACAGTTCCATTAGTTTCTTCGGCCATTCCCAAGGAATATCAGATGTTCACCGACGTTTTCTCTGAACAACAAGCAAATATCTTACCCCATCATAAGGAATGGGACTGTCCAATTGAATTGATACCTGATAAGATACCACCTCGTGGTCGTACCTATCCGCTGTCCTTGCCTGAGACTCAAGCCATGACCGAGTACATCCGGGACAACCTGGCAAAGGGGTTCATTCGCCCCTCTACTTCACCTGCCGGAGCTGGGTTTTTCTTCGTTTGCAAGAAGGACGGTGGTCTAAGACCATGTATCGATTATCGAGGCCTTAATGACATTACTGTAAAGAATCAATACCCTCTTCCCCTGATTACTGAGTTGTTTGATAGGGTCAAGGGCTCTGTCATTTTTTCTAAATTAGATCTGAGAGGGGCTTACAACCTCATTCGTATCCGAGCTGGCGATGAATGGAAGACCGCTTTTAATACCAGAGATGGACATTTCGAGTATTTAGTAATGCCTTTTGGATTGTGTAATGCCCCTGCTGTCTTTCAAAGTTTCGTTAATGAGATTTTCCGGGATCTGTTATATGTTTCGGTTGTTGTCTATCTGAATGACATACTGATTTTTTCACCCTCTGTGGCTAAACATCAAGAACATGTTAAAGAGGTTCTGACCCGTTTGAGAGAAAACCACCTTTACTGAAAACTGGAGAAGTGCGTCTTTGGAGTGCCCAGTGTACCTTTTCTCGGCTATGTAATATCTGGCTCCAGTTTTAAAAAAATGGACCCCAAGAAGGTACAAGCAATTCTGGATTGGACCCGACCTCATACACTGAAGGCCATCAAGAGATTGTTGGACTTCGCCAATTATTATAGACGCTTCATTAAGATATTTTCTACACTGCTGGCTCCCATTACAGCCTTGACCCGCAAAGGTGCTAATCCTGCCCAATGGTCACCTGAGGCAGAGTCTGCCTTTCATCTTCTAAAACAGGCCTTTATCTCAGCACCAGTTCTTTGACAACCAGATCTGGACAGGCCTTTTTTGTTGGAAGTAGACGCATCATCTGAAGCTGTGGGAGCAGTCTTGTCTCAACATTATGAGGAAAACCGAGTCCATCCGTGTGGGTTCTTTTCTAAAAAATTCTCACCTGCCAAAAGGAACTATGCCATAGGTGAGCAAGAAATACTAGCTGTAAAGTTGGCATTGAAGGAATCGAGATATTTGCTAGAAGGTGCCAAGTTTCCATTTACTGTATTTACGGACCATAGAAATCTCCTATTTCTCAAAAACCTCCAATGTGTGAGTCCTCGTTTGGCCCGCTGGGCAATATTCTTTGCCAGGTTTCAGTTCACCCTGACCTTCCGGTCTGGAGCACTTAATCAGAAGGCTGATGCCCTATCGAGATCTCTTCTCTGTGATGATCAATCTGAAAATCAAAGCAATACCCCTGTCTTGGAATCAAGATTTTTTGCCGCATTACAACTTCAGCCTCCTACGGGAAAATCATTTGTGGCCCAGGAATTAAGGAAACAGCTTCTCACTTGGGCACATTCCTCTCGCTTCGCAGGGCACTCAGGCACTCGGAAGACCTTGGAGTTCCTGAAAAGACACTATTGGTGGCCATCTATGAAGGCAGATATAATGGAGTTCATCTCTTCCTGCTCCTCCTGTGCCCAGCATAAATCATCACGACAAGCTCCAGCTGGGGAATTGCTTCCATTACCTACTCCATCACGTCCATGGACACATCTCTCCATGGATTTCGTCCCTGACCTGCCAGTCTCTCAAGGTTTCAACACTATCTGGGTTGTAATAGACCGATTTTCTAAGATGGTCCACTATATACCGGTGAAGAAGTTACCTTCTGCCCCTGACCTGGCACAGTTGTTTGTCCAACACATATTTCGTCTACATGGCCTTCCTGCTGAAATTGTCTCTGACCGTAGTGTGCAGTTTACTGCAAAATTCTGGAGGGCTTTGTGTTCTGTTCTTCAAGTGAAGTTAAACTTTTCCATGGCCTACCATCCGCAAAGCAACGGCTCCACCAAGAGAGTTAATCAAGATCTAGAGACTTTCTTAAGAATTTTTATGTCATCTTCCCAGGACAATTGGGCTGCCTTACTGCCGTGGGCTGAGTTTGCACATAATGCTTCCTACCACTCGTCAACTAACCAAATGCCATTGCGAATTCCGAAGCATGCCTGTTTTCGATGTTCCGGCCGTGTAGGACATGGTGCGGAATTTTGCTGCCATCTGGACTCAAGTACGGTCTGATTTGTTGAAGGCATCCTCTCGCTATAAGACCCAGGCCGATAGAAAAGTGTAGAATAGTTCCACGCACGCAAGTTGGAAGCCAGGTCTTCTTATCCACCTGGAATCTTCATCTGAGGGTTCCTTCTATGAAATTTGCACCACGCTTCTTTGGTCACTTCTCCATAACAGAAGTCATTAATCCAGTGGCCTATCGTCTACAGTTACCCCCATACCTAAAAATCCCTAATTCCTTCCATATTTCCTTATTGAAGCCCCAGGTCCTGAATAAATTCCATAGTGCTCTACCTACTTCTCCTCAAGTCCAGACGGAGAGAGGAGTTGAGTTTGAGGTCTCCCAGATCTTGGACTCTCGTCTACGCAGAGGTCATCTACAGTATTTGCTGGACTGGAAAGGTTACGGTCCAGAGGAACGTTGCTGGACCGATGCTCGTGATGTCCATGCTCCCACGCTCATCAGGAGATTCCATTCTGCATATCCGGAGAAGCATGGAGAGTGTCCTGAGGCCACCCCAAAAGGGGGGGGTACTGTCACGGCCAGGGTATTTCAGCATGGCGCTAGGTGAGTGTTACCTGTGAGGTCATTGTGGCACGGGCTGTCTGGTGGCGGAGCTGTTGTCTGGTGGGGGGCTTTAGCTGCACGCGTTGTTGTGCAGGCCTGTTGTCACTCTGCGCTGGTAAGGCCTGGCGGCGTCTCCATTCAGTTTGGCATGGGCGCCTTCTGGCCATGTGATGCAGCTGGCCAATCCTGGTGAGTCACATGTTCCCTCCGGCTAGTAACAGCACGGCATGGGGTATTTAGGAAGGGTCAGAGCCATCCTTCTTTGCCAGTGCAACGTGTGTCTCAGCCTAGCTGAGAGGGAGTTCTCTGTGCTTATCCTGTTCCTGTGAATTCGCTGTCTGCCTGTCAGCTCCTAGTTTCCGCTGGACTACTCTGCTTCCTCCATCACCCTTGCCCATACCTGAGTGCCTGAGCCTGCTGACATCCTGCGCTTCAGTTCACTACCTGCATACCTGGCTTGATTATTTTCAGTTCACTACCTGCATACCTGGTTTGATTATTTTCAGTTTCACTACCTGCACACCTGGACAGCTCTAATTGTTTCTACTTGGTCATTAACCCTTTTACTCCCACCAAAGAACTCTTGTGCACATTTATATATTCCTGGACTTTTATTTACTGCCACATTATATGTCTACTCAAGCACTTATTAAAAATCCTAGTTTTATTTTCAAATCTGCTTCTGTGATTGCTCCTGCTACCACCCCGTGTCCACAAACAACCCAGAACATAACACTAACTGACTGACTGTTGATTCACACTTTTGAGAGTCAGGGCAATCTGCACAGGATTGGGGGTGTTTAATGCTCTGACCACATCGGTATCTCCTCACGAGTTGTAAGACTATGGGCCAAATGTAATAGGTAGTCTGTTTTGGTAAATTGCGAGTTTGGTACTAAACTCGCAATTTTCCACAACTCTCCAATGTAATAGGGTGTCTGTTCACTAAAACTTGCATTTTTCAAAGTTACTAAAACTCTCCATTCTCAAACTCGCATCCAGATGTTTTCACATTGAAAACAATCAACTCGCCCAATGTAATAGAGTGTCTGTTTCAAATATATAATAATATACGGGGGCCCTCTATGCATTTTCGCCCCTGTATTTTTAGAACCAGAACAGGCTTTATAAAGCTCAGTGCTGGTTATGCATTTGGGGAGGGGGTGCACGTCATTTTTTTAAATTTAAAAACATTTAACTTAAGTACACACAGAAACATGTACATAATTCATGGATATGTGCATGTTTCAGTGTTAATCTGACCTGCTCAGGATGTACTCGCTAGCCTGAAGCAGGTCTATTATTTGGGGACTTTTGGTAATCTTTTTTTTAATCTTGTGGTTACATCAATGATACAATGTCGCGATATTGTATCATTGATGTAACCATAAGATTAACCTCTAATAATCTTTTGGCTACGATGTAGTGGTTCCCACCATAGACTTCAATGGGGATTTCTCACCATAGAAGTCTATGGGACACACAGGCTGGCCGCATTCAGCTAATCAGGGAGCTGCTCCGATGGAGATGCTCCCTGATTGGCTGGCGGCCCCTTCACTGACGGGGCACACGTGTGCCCTGGTCATTTACGCGGAGCAAAGGTATGTGTACACACATATCTTTGCTCAGTCCGGCATGGATCGGTTTTTTGCATTTTTTTATTTTAACCCCTGGATTGCCTACTTGGACAAGTGGACGTGATCTATGCATAGGAGAGGTGAGTATGGATTTTTTTTTCAGGTACACCCCTATGGATTACTTCGGATACTAGGTGAGTATGTGTGAGTGTGAGTGTGCATGTATGTTTTAATAAAATTTTACATTCACGGTGTATGTTTGTTTATTTACATATTTCTTTATTTGTGGAACTACAAGTGCCAGCGGGCTTGTAATGCCCCGCATGCTGGTATTTGTGGTTCTCCAAATACCAGCATGCAGGGAAGGCTTGCTGGTACTTGTGGTTCTACAACTAAAGACAATATGCAAACTTAATTTTTACACTTTACACTAACACTATCAACCCGGCACCCACGGCCATAGGGTGCCGGGGATAGCCCCGGGCTATCAGTCTAGGCCTGGGGTGCCCTAGAGAGGGGTACCCCTTTATTGGGGGGTACCCAACTCCCCAGGAATCCCCGGCCTGGACTGACTAGTGGTCGGGGATAATGCTTTGGCCGGGGAAACCGGTGAAAGGTTTTCCCTGGCTGTGGCATTATCCCCCCCGCTAGAAAGAGTTCAGTGCTGGTTCTGGAATCTTCAGGGGACCCCTACTCGTTTTGTCCCCTGATTTTCAAGAACCAGGACCAGCTCAACAAAGCCCTGTGCTGGTTCTTAATATACAGGGGCCCCCTACACATTTTGGCCCCTGTATTTTTAGAACCAGAACAGGCTTTATAAAGCCCGGGGCTGGTTATGCTTTTGGGGAGGGGGTGCGCAGTTTTTTTTTTAAAAACACACACAGAAGCCATCACGGATCTCACTGATCTGTGATGGCTTCTCTAAAACTCACACCTTTTAATGCTACTCGCTTTAAAAGGTGTCAGTTTACATAGTCCTAAACTCGCCTAAACTCGCAAATGCAGTAGCCTTGAGCTGAAAAGTTCACAGGCTATTGAATTTGCGAGTTTCAGTACAAACTCCCACTTTTTAAAAGTGCAAGAAAGTGCGAGTTTGTACTGTTACTAAAACAGACTTACTCTTACATTTGGCCCTATAATTTCATTACTTGGCTGCAATCATGCTACAACACTATTCACCAAACTCAGCATGCAATGCGGGACAAGAGGCTGGAGAATGTATGCTTATACTTTTAGGAGGAGCACTTATGGCACCATCATAGTAAAGGTATTGTGCATATTGGTCAAGAGGGCAAAGAGTGAATGAGAAGATAATGGAGGGGGAAAAATACTGTAAGACAGAGAGGTAGTGCAGTGGATAGCGTGAGACATACAGTGAAACAAGAATAAAAAAACACAAAAAATCAAACACATCAAAACAATGACAGGTGCAATAGTTATTTCCATAATAGTCAAGCTGGTGAGTAGACATCCAATCTCATCATGGCTGATAAGCCACATACTGCTCTTATTGGGATTCCACCATGACCACTCTGTGACATTAGTATCAGTAGAAAAATACTATCAAGATGAAACTACTCACTATAAAGGCACATATGGCACTTTGATGGATTCAAGCATTTCCCAGGTCACCTATTACTCACCACTGATATTAAATGTTTGTTCATCTGTCTAGTTGTTGACATTCTTTAGTGATCAAAAGCATAAAACATTCTCCATTTACCTACATATATATGGTGTAATATCTGTTAGTACTAAGCAATGTCGATGGTGTGTATTATAATTAGAGATGTGCGCCGACCCCTGCATTTTGGTTTTGGATCTGGATTCAGCTTCGTGTTTTGGTATTGGAAAACCACCCTCACGTGTTTTTGGTTTTGGATCTGTATTTGACCTGTTTGCATACAATCCAAAACCCAAGTTCAGTTTTTAAATCCGAGTTCCAAACTGCAGGAAGATTGGAACTGGGACTCGGTTTGACTCGGTATCCCAAAGTGATTCCGAACTCAGACTTGGTTTGACTCAGAACCACTAAATTCAGTTATTGTCGGTTCTCTGAGAACTGGATCCGCACATCTCTAATTATGATACTGATTGAGCTTTTTTGTTCAACTGCATTAAGCAAAGTATAAGTTTTTCTTAAAATCATGGTAGCTACTGACTATTTAAGCATATAACTACATGAAAAAATATACAGCACTTTTCCCCATCCCAACAGGGTTAGGATACCGAGACTTGTCGGTCAGTATCCTAACCCTCCCCCTCTCCCCAGTGACTAAACTTAACATCTCCCTACTGCCTAATCCTAACCTATCCTCACCATACCCTAAACCTAACCCTCCCCCCTTACTGCCTAGCCATAACCCTCCCACTTGTGCCTAACCTCTAACCCTCCCCCTAACCCCAGTACTTACCATCTGGATTCTGGCAGTCGGGATCCCAGGTGCAGGATTCTGACAGGTGTCGAGAGTCCAGCACTGCAATTTTAAGTGCCAGCATCCCGATTGTTAGCATATTGACCACATCTTGGAAAACACATCCCACCTGAAACTGTGAAACAAATGATAGTAAACTTTTTTCAATCAATAGTTAATCACCTTCTCAGTACTTTATGTGTGCTTGGAAACACTTTTTTAGCATATTTTACTGAAAGCACTACTCTCACTACATTTTTGGATTGGCAAATAGTTTTTCCTTTACATTTTGTTACTTATTTCAACACTATCTTTTATTTTTCAAGATTCTGTAAACATTTGGAAATCAGAAGAATTAAAGCATCATCCAGAAATTGAAGAGATTGTTGCACTTATGAAATTAAGTGTGAAATACTTGTGTACTCAGGGCCTGATTCAGAGCCGCGCGTAAGTGGCCGCTCGTTCGCTCCGAGCGATGTTCGCACATCTGCGCATGCATATGGGTCATAACGCACATGCGCCAACTAGTCATTGCGGTCGGAATTTGTGCACTCGCAAAATAGCGAGTGCCTGCTAATTTGAGTGACTGGATGAGGCGTTTGTGGGTGGTAACAGGGGAAGGTGCTTGAAAACGGGGAGTGGAGATCTGAACGCAGGCGTGCCAAACGGTCAAAACGGGCGTGTTAAGGGTGTGCATAATTAACAAAGCAGCGTCATCGACCACGTCACTTGGTTGTCTCTTAGCCTGAACTGTTCGCATGATTGCGGTAGGAAAATCCAACCACAAGCACTGCGAGCAGTTCAGACGCCTTTCGATGTACTCGATTAATCTAATAAAGAGCTGAGATGACGTATTATGCGAACGGCCAGGGTGTGTCTTTACAAAATAGGGAGCGCATGTTTCGTTCGCTCGCTCAGACATAGAGGCGTCAACAGACCGCAAAGAGCGAGCGCTCAATTTAAATAGAAAGCCCCTTTTTCTGAACGACCGTTCGCAAATAGCGTCCGGCTCTGAATCAGACCCCTCAGTCCAGTGTGTGAAATGGTTGCACACACTGTACTGAGTACACAAGTATTTTGAGAGGATGATTTGCCACAATATGTTAGTCATTATAAAAAAAAAATTTGGCTGCAACTTTATAGCGGCCTAATCCCATGGGGGAGAAAACAAAAATGATGTGGCCACGGAACACCCAGGCACTCACCAATGTGGTCCAGCCAATGTGCTCTCTCTGCTGTGCCTGGCTGCGTCATGCTCCACACTCCTGACAGTGTCTTGACAGGTCTCACACACAACTGACAGGAGGTCTCTCATACACTGACATAGGGTCTCACACATACACACACTGACAGGGGTCTTGCACACACGCTCACACACCAAGGGTCTCACACACTGACAGGGGTTTTTTCACACACTCTCACACATGACAGTTATCTTGCACTCACCAGAGGTCTTACACACCGACAGGAGGTCTCACACACTCTCATACATGACAGGGATCTCACTTATACCCCTTTTCCACCTAAATTCTGGGTCTGACCCGGAGTTGGAACAAAGTTCCTATCCGGATCAGACCCGGAATTTTGCCGCCGCCAACTCGGGATATTCCCGAGTCGGCGCCGCTCACACCGCAGTCGGGTCTGCATAGACCCGACTTTTGCGGAGTGAAAGTGGTCGCTTGGAGATGACGTCATCTCCAAGCGCCACTGAAGCCGGACCAATCGGCTGGCTAGCAGCGCACTCCAGGTCATCGTGACCCGGAGTGCACTGTTCTCACAGCAGGGTTTCACGGGCCACGCCCATGTTAAACCCTGCTAGTTACCTGGGTTGGATTGCCGGGTCACTCGACCCGGGGATCCAACTCTCTCCCCTTTTACACCAGGGAGCTGCCCGGGTTAACCCTTCATAAACCCGGGTTTTAGCTCCGGTGTAAAAGGGGTATTATACACACTCACACACATAGGGTATCACACATGACAGGGATCTGACACACACACTGAGGTCTCACATGACAGGGAGACTCACACATGACAGTACCCTAACACAGCCTGTGGAAGATATGATTTCAGCATCAGTGGGGAATCGAAGGAGAATGTAAATAATTTGGACTAATTAAGCTAATTGGAAACTTCCAATTTCTTAATTAGTCATTAGAAGGAACTTTGGAGTTCAGAAACAAGTCCAGATTTTTTTGCTAAAAAAAAATATCTAAATTTTAGGGGAAAAAAGTGCTCCAAAAAAATTTGCTCCCCCGCAAAAAAAATGAAAATCTCACACCTAACTGAATACCAAAAATCTCGCACCTGTGGGAAGACTCATAGTGCAAGATTTGGGGAATTTGCACCAAATCGAATATGCCCCACAGACTGTGTTCCTGTGCCAACTTTGATGTGAATAAGATGCAAACTGTAGAAAAAAAACACATTGCTACCCATGATGGAACATCTAAGTCGAGTCAAGCTTCTTGCACCTTATGGCGCAAACTCTAGGTGAATAAGGAGACATCTGTATCTGGATAGGTGATTTCTACTAGCATAAAACACTTTGATTCTACTATGTCTCTTGGAAGGGATGTAGTTATGTAGTCTCAATACCAGCATGAAAATCCGACAAGGTACTTAAGATAGGCATTGAAATTCTGAGTCCTATCTTAATACAGATGCCATAATGCCGAAGGATGCCAGCCCTAATGAGGTAAGTCCATGGCGCCCTTAGCTATAGCCGCGGGGGGGGGGTTAGATTTAGGGAGTGTACGGGGTTAGGGTTAGGTTTTTTGGGAGGAGGTTAGGGTTAGGCACCCCTAGGGGGGAGGGTCAGAGTTAGGCCCCACTGTGGGGGGTTAGGGTTAGGCAATAAGGGGGAGGTTTAGGTTTAGGCACTAATGGGGAGAGTTAGGGCTAGGCTACATGAATGGAGGGTTAGGGGGGAAGGGGGGAGGGTAAGTATACTTACCCGACCCCTGTTGGGATACCAACCATTGGGATGCCGCTGTCGGTATTCTGACAGGAGGCATCCAGACAGCCGGCATTACATACCAATTCCTCTTGGAGACAGGATCTGCATGTTCAGTCTTAAACACCTTTTATATTATTCTTGTTATAACTCCTGATTTCTCAATTTTTTTAATACTTTTGGTCTATAGAGAACTTCAGATTTCGGATATATATGATTTCTTTTTAAACATTTTCAACTTTGATGTTGATGAATTCTTTTTTATACAATGAATGGGTTTTTCATGTTGTTTAAAGATGTTCATACAACTTCAACCTCTTTTACTGCTTTAAGAATTTTTTCTCCTTTATATTCAATTATCAACTGTATTAGTTAAAAGGATCACTGATCTAATATCCTATTCAAATTCCCTAAAACAGTGGTTCCCAAACTTTTTTGAAACATGGCGCCCTAGTGCATCAGCATTGTTTTCACGCCACCCCTAAGCCAAAAGTTTTTGCTATTGGAAATTCAGAAAATTTTTTAGTAATGTAGTACAGTGAAGTAAACTGTGTTCAACTGTCATCCTTAGGTTTAGTTATATAGTGGTGGACAGCTTTGTGCTTCTGTTTGTGCACATATTTACATTACATTGACCATAAAAAATTTGATTTGGTGCTGGACCACCAACCTGAGGCACCCCTGCAAGTGTCCCGATGCACCCCAGGGTGCTGCGGTGCACAGTTTGGAAACCACTGACCTAAAACAAAGAATCATCTTGAAAGGAAAAATTCTTATAAATCCCCAAACCTTGGAATAATTTGCAATCTAAGTATTTTGAAATATGCAACTATCAAGTCAATGATGTGTTTCATCCTTTAACCACTTTGCTGCAGAGTGTTTTCTCATCCATACACTGAGGCCATGTTTCAATGTTTATACTTGTTACATTTTAACATCACTGTCAATTTTTTTTTTAGAACTCCCATGCAAATTATATTGTTTTTCTCAACAGACTTTGGGCCGTATTCAATTAGAGGCGAAAAGTCCGAATCTGCTGAAAAGTATCGCAGATGATGTAATTTCGATAGGCGAAAACATATCCTCGTATTCAATTCCAAAGACTTTTCACGTACGCGAAAAATCAATGCAATGTAATCTGCGGAAAAGTTTCGCCTATGAATAGCAGTCAGAAAAAAGTGCAGAATTGCGAAACTACCCTGAACCCTTGGGACAGTCCCCCAAAGATAAACTGTCAAAAAATAATAAAAGACTTTTGAACACCCCAAAAAATACTTTTATTTTGGTTGCGAAACAATGCAAAGTTGGGGGACAAGCTAAAAAAATAGCAAAATAGACTTCTGGGGAGTCCCCAATTATGGGGCAGGTGTTTTTTTGTTTGAAGGTGTATCTTTTACGTAATTTTAAACTTCACTTTAGCAACTACAAAATATGCTAGCACCCATTTTCAAGTACCCCAAATTTGCTGGGAGTAGTTATTTTCTCAAAAAAATACTGCTTAATGATATTCTTCACCACTAGTGTTAATGCGCTAATTGGCACCAATTGTCACTACTTAAGTACCCCAAATACCTTCATTAGGACCAATCGGGGACATCTATAGTGATCCCCAATGTTAGTGCATCTTTTGGGGGGTTCCCCATTTTGACAGGACTTTTTGCCTGTTTCAGTTTCGCCAGCTGCCGTTTTCGCTTCCTTTCTAATTGAATACGGGGAATAGCGGAAGCACGCCTGATACTTTTCCGCATGCTAAACACGCGATGTAGGAGAAAAGTCCAGCATGTGAAAAAGTATTGCGGGTTTCAAACTAATTGAATATGGCCCTTTGTGATTTAGATATACCATTTTTCTTTTGGCTTATTGTAACATGTCAAATAAAAAAATAACTAAAAAGGCCAAACAAGGTTTTTCTATTGAAGTTTCAAGATAGTGAACCAAAAACTAACACAATTATGATTTGTTTTTATACACACAACAAATAAATACTTTATGGTTCCCTCTTTAGCATCAATTATGTTGTTTTAAAATAGCAACCAGCAGGAATTTGAATGTAGTTTTTGCAAAATACAATGTGTAGGTATAATATTGCAACCCAACATGGCCTACCACTTTTTAAACTGGACCCCATTTTTTACTTGACACAATATAGTGGAGGTCTTGGCTTTTGATCCCCTGATGTGTTGAAATTAAAAACACATATGTACTGTTTAAGTTAGTGTCCGGTGATCATCAGACAAAGCCTACTAATGTTGGCACAACATTTAAAAGAAGAGACTCCTCTCTTAAAAAAAAAAGGATGCCCCAAGTGTGTGCATGGGTCAGTATGGGGGGAGATAGGGAGGGCACAATGATTTCCATAGTGCTGAGTGACATTATCTGGTGATCACATGTGGTCATCCATAAAATATCTTCTAATGGGTCACATCATTTGAAAGAGGGGACTTCCATCTTTCAAACAAGGGTGCTACTATTCAATATAGAGGTGATAGGGCACATCATGTCCTCCTACCCTTATATGGAAAAGGTATATTATCTGGTGATCACAGGTAATCACCAGGCAATAGCAACAAGGGAGATGAATTGTTTAAAAGAGGGGACTCTCCTCTTTCAAATGTTTTTGCCCCATATATAAAGGTATCATTAAGGGGGGAATAGCGCAATTTGTGCCCTCTCATCCATATATAGAAAAAGTATGTTTTCTGTAACACAGGTAATTTTGTCTGATGATCATAGGTGATCACCAAACAATAACTTCAGGGATTGCATCAATTGAACCCCCCCTCATTTAAATGTAAGTGCCCCAGATTTTATGTATACCAAGTGAGAGGGGGATCTTCCACCCATCCCTAGACTCCATGATATTTCTGTAGTGTAGGGGCTAATGCACACAATTTGTAAGAGGGACTCCCTTATTTCAAACAAAAGTGTCCCACTCCCATCTCAAATAAAATCGAAAAGTAGAATTCTGGCGCAATACACTGTGTCAGCCCAATCCCACTCCTTAATTCCTGCCCAATCAGGTAAAGCAACAATACATAAAATAATTAAAGGAGATCAAAGGTGATACAGACACATAAGTCAATACAATGTAATAAAACAGGTTTTTCGAACCAAATAGTCCAGAATATAATGTTTGTAGTATTCCAAAGGCCATCAAGAACAACTCCTTCCTCTCATTCAAAGTTACTCCAGGATGTTTGTGTGGGGGAGGGGTAGAAAAAGTAAACAACAAACAAGGAGATCAAATGTGAAATATTGCTTATTTCAGAATAAATACTTCTCCCTTGTGTTTCAGAAAGGTAAGAGTGGGGGTGGTACTGCTTATGGTCAAAGATGGACACCAAAGAAGAACAGAGCCTCGCCACCACTATTGTTATATCTATAAATGAGGATACCAAAAACTGACTTCAAGAGTATGTGGGAAATATACGTAGAGGTTTCTTTTCCTTCTATATACTTAACCATGTAAAACACAAAGTAATTAAGTAGTGAAGCATACCCAACGCACATAAACAATGGTTGGGTTCCACACATAACAGTTTCTTTAAACTTGATAGCATCCGCCATTTATCTCACACAGACCTTAATTAAAAGGCAATATTTTATTCCAAACGAAAAATAGTGTATGATGTATAAAAAAGTCAATAAGCAAAAACAGGAAGATCTCAATACAGACGTTCACACCACAAAGTAAATTACAAAAAAAGTGGAGAAATAGCAATATAATCACCCTGCAGGCAGGGGCAGATCTAGACTTTTCTTTTAGGGGAGCGGTTAAACAATGAATCCTGCTTCCCCCTTCTCTCTAGTTCTGACTCCTCCCATTTCCAGTCTTGTCTCCTCCCCTTTCCAGTTCCGTCTTCTGTAGGTCCTGCAAACCACTACACAATGTCATAGAAGCAGAGGCATAACTTGGGTTAGTGTCACTCAGCAAGATCCGCACCACCCTAATGACGCTTCTGATTTATGCATAGTAGGAATTGAGATGTATATTTATCTTTAACTAAGTGGTTAAAAGGAATAATACATTTTATAGCTTTGTGGAATAGACAACTTGTAGATTTTTAGTAGTCATTTGTGCCATACAATTCAAATCCACTGATGTTGGACCAGTTATGTGGGGTTGGGGTGGAGTGACTATACTTTTCATACCCAGTACATGTAATGGTAGACAGTGCAGTGCTGGTTTATGTCACAACATATGCATGTTTAAAAGGCAATTACATACTGTGTGTGTATATATATGTATGTATATATATCGAAACCAGAAGAACAGGCACTCAGAGGTTTTTGGCAAATAAAGTGTGTATTTTAGTTTGACGTTTCAAGGCCGCAGCCCCATCATCAGGACCTCAACATAGCAAAGAATCAACATACAAGACAAACATATCACTTACCCTCACTATATACCCTTTGCATGGTGTGTTACCGATTCTCATCTCCATCCAGCCGCTCACTGCCCATCATGCATATCCATGTCACTTCTGGGTGTTGCAGGACTCGCTTCCATGGTAACCAAACAGCATGCGTTTCATGGTTCCCGACCTCTGAGCTCCACGGAAGCCATTGGATTGTACTCCAACCACAGGAGGGCCTGTACGGAGAAAAAAGAACAACACACACACACATATATTAAAAACAGACAAAACTACTCAGCCACATAAAGAATACTAAACAAAAAGGTCATATAAATGAAAGCAACAGTAGCAAAAACCAAACAATCATAACTAGATCCCATCACAAAAAATTAAAAATGATCACAAAATCCTGGTTTATACTAAGATATTCCAATTTCATTTTTCATTAAGTCCCATTGGAGCAATAGTCCTTAATCTCATAATCCACCTGGATTCCTTAATAAGATGTAATTTAGCCCAGTCACCACGTCTCAGGGAGGCTGGTACATGGTCAATAATAAAGTAGCATAAAGACGCCAAACTGTGACCAACCACCTTACAGTGCTTGGTGACTGGTTGGTCTATTTGTCTCCCACTCAATACTAGTTTAATGGCAGATCTATGGGCCGCCATTCTTTCAGAAAATTTCCGAATGGTCTGGCCCACATAATGTAACCCACAGGGACATACAATCATGTATACTACGTGATCAGTAGAACAAGTCAAAACAAATCTAATATCATAAATCGTATTCTCATGTGGATGCTTAAAAGTCTTGCAGACTGAAGGCCTCATCTCCCAATTTTATTCTATTTTCCTTGATACAACTCTCCCCCGAGACTTCATGAGGCTGAATGGGAGAAAGATCTTGGGTCCACTTCCGGATGAGGAGACGTGGGAAGAAATGAGACAAGGGATTGCTAAATTCTCCATGTCTATCAAAATTAAAGAAACGTCATATTTTTACTCAAGTATGGGCTCCCTGGCTCTCTGCCAGACATAAACTTCCATCGCCCTCTACCTCTGATTGCTGAACACATGCGCAGACCCATGGATAGTATGTGCTGCCTCTTTCATCTAAAACTAATCCATCCTACACTACCAATTTCCCTGCAGATTGGTCTGTAACTTCTTAATCCATTTTTTGCCATGGTCATCCCCCCTTCCTTTCCCCTGCTCCTTTCCCTCCCTGTATTCATTTCCCTCATAGCAATCTCTATTACAATTGTGCTTTAAGTTTTTTTTCTTTAATCATTTGATCATCTATATGTGTCCGATGCAATTATTTATTTCTATTATTTTTATTTTTTGTTTCTATTTTGATCTTGATTGTGCTGTGATATTTGTTTTATATTTTTTCTTGCTGTTTTTGCCATGGCTTTAATGTTTATTCTTCTGTTTGTTGGGTTTTTTAATTGACCATTAGAAATAAAGATTTTTTTTAAAGAAAGGAGTAAAACTATTATAATCTGTTGCTTTTGTGTAACCTTTTGTATGGATGGCATAATTTTTTATGTAGAATGTGAGGTCTACAAGATAGACTTCAGTCTGACTGATGTCAAAAGTAAGAGATATATTCAAATTAGTAGAATTCAGACTGTCACAAAATTTCTTCAAATCTTGCTGGGGGCTTCTCCAAATAAAAAGGATGTTATCTATAAATCTATGCCAAGATACCAAGTTCGCACCAGCCAGAAGGAAATTTAGCAAGATCTGAAATGCAGTGGATATATAAATTATAAAGTTTGATCCCTGAAGGTCTAAACTCAGAATTTGAGTTAAAATGGTTTTTAAACCGCTCACCTGCATGACCTCTAGTGAGAAAAAAATTGTATTTGCTTGATCCTTTACCACTGCTTTTAAATAACCCTTTTATGTGTAGTTCCTATATTTTTTCTAATTAATATGTGTTTTATGTATTTTACATACTTTTTATACTGTATTTTTATGTAATTTATCCATTATGTTTTTAACCAATGTATGAATCTTTATCTGCATGTTTTAACACTTTGTCAACTACTGAGATTATTTATCCTGCTAAGACTATAAACTGGGTTCTTCTATTATTATATGAATGGAATGCATATTTCCTGATTACATGTGGAACGCATACATTAATGCGGGATTTACGGTCCGCGACTATGTATCAGGTCCCCGCTATTTATCACTTACTGCCCCCGGAGTTTATTAACTGAGTAGGTTTGGTTCCGGTTACTGTGGAACCTAAGTTTTGTCCTCTTCCATCCATTACCTCCAGAGTGCACCAATAGAATATGCACACGTCTTTTCCCCACCGATATCAGTATGCAGTCACTAACATAGGCGTCCAACCAAAGGTCCCTTGGTGGATGCTATGTAGAACTAATATATTGATTATTTGGAAGTGTGCTGGGTGTATTTTAAGTGAAAAAGGAAACTGTGTATTATTTTACCCAAAATGCATTGTGATACAGCGTTGCGACATCATTTCCTGTCATGTGGTATAAATATCATCAAATTTCACTATCCATTTACACCTTGGTAAAGATCCATTGAGGATCGAAACGCCATTGGTGCTGAGATTTGTGGGCATCCATAGGACAATCACAGAGACCTGGACTTTACTTGGAGGTATGCAGTTATTCTAATGCAAGTTCAAGTCCTGACCTTTTTACCTGCAGTGTGATATATTGCATATTTCTCAAGTTTATTCAACTTGTAATTGACTTTGGACTCTTGTGTGAACATCTGTAATGAGATCTTCCTGTTTGTACTTATTGGCTTTTTTATACATCATACACTATTTTTCATTTGGAATACAATTTTGCCTTTTAAGTAATGTCTGTGTGAGATAAATATGTGATACTATCAAGTTTAAAGAAACTGTTATGTGTGAATCCCAACCATTGTTTATGTGAGTTGGGTATGCTCCACTACTTAATCACCTTGGATTTTACATGCATAAGTATTAATAAGGTAAAGAAACCTCTATGTATATATATCCCACATACTCCTGAAGTGAGTTTTTGGTATCCTCATTTATAGATATAGCAATAGTGGTGGCGAGGCTCTGTCCTTCTTTGATGTCCATCTTTGACCATAAGGAGTACCACCCCCATTTTTACCTTTCTGAAACACAAGGGGGATGTATTGATTCTGAGCAATATTTCACATTTGTTCTTCTTGTTAGTTGTTTATTTTTTATATACCCCCCTCCCCACACCTTGGAGTAACTTTGAGAGGAAGGAGTTGCTCTTGATGGCGTTTGGAATACTACAAACATTATATTGTGGACTATGTGGTTAGAAAAAAATGTTTTATTACATTTTATTGTCTTATGTGTCTTTATCACCTTTGATATTCTCCTTTAATTATTGTATGTATTGCTGCTTTACCTGATTGGGCAGAAATTAAGGGGTGGGATTGTGATGACACAGTGTATTGGGCCAGATTTCTAATTTTTTATTTTATTTGTGATTCTTTTTCCCATTTTTTAGTTGAATTTAGGCTGCATTGTGTTTAAACATTTACAGAATAGAAAATAATCTATTAAAGAAGCATTTAATTTAGATTTCTGTATGGATATTGAGGAGACATCAGATGATGATCTCCAAACAGCAATGAATAAATTAGGTTCATTACTACTAAAGGAAAATTCTCTATAGTGGGAGGTAGCAACATTAGAGAAATATCTTGCGGACAAAATTATACCAAAAGGCCTAAGAATTAAAAAACTTCCAACTTTTCAGGATTCAAGTGATTTTTTCAAAAAAGAATGGAGCAATATTTTAGAAACTTGCTCCTTTTCCTTTATCCATCTTATCATAAAAGAGAGGAGGGACAAGTTAATAGACATAAATTAAAAATTAAGGTTTTACAGACATTAACACAACCTTTTCAACAATTACCGGAGTTTGTCATACTTGATAAAGAATTAAGATTTAATAAATATACATAATATCTGATAGAAAAAAACTGAAAGAATTAAAGAGAGCATGAGCTGTATTCAATTTGATTTGCACCTGCGATACTTTTTTGACTCCTGGACTTTCTGCCTACTTCGCCTATTTTGCATGCGGAAAAATATAGTGCGCGTGCCCGTGTATCCCCATATTCAATTTGAAAGAACGCGAAAACGGGACCCGGCGAAACTGAAACAAGCGGAAAGTCCTGTCAGATTTGGGGAAATCAGCCTTACACCCCCAAAAGATGCTCTGACATGGAGGTTAGATATGGTTACCCCCGATTTGGCTTGCTGAAGGTATTTGGTGTTTTTAAATGGGCTCAATAGCTGCTAAATAGTGTTTTTCTACAAGTGGTGAAGAATAGTATTCAGGGTTTTTTTTTGTAAGAAAATAACTTATTCCAGCAAATTTGGGGTACTTGAAAGTGGAGGCCAGCATATTTTAAAGTTGCTAAAGTTAAGTTTAAAAAATCATGAAAAATCCACCTGCCGAAAGCACCTCCAATGAAAAAAAACACATGGGGCATTCTTGGAGATCCCCCTAGAGTCTAGTTCACTAGTTTTTAACTGTGTCCCCCAAAATATTTTTTTTCGCCCCCAAACTGAAAGAGATTTTTTTGGGTATTCTTAAGTGGGAAGGCTGCATGGGGGTTCCCGCAACGTTGCACCCCAAAACCCCAATTCTGCACTTTTTTCTGCCTGCTATTCATAGGCAAAACTTTTTTGCCTATTATATTGCATTGACTTTCTGCCTAGGTGGTAAGTATTTCAAATTGAATATGGCTATATTTTTCCGCCTGGCGAAATGACGTCATCGGTGAAACTTTTTCGCAGATTCCGGCTTTTCACTCCAAATTGAATACGGGCCCATGAATTTTATAGGAATGGTGAAATGGACAACTTGAAATCAAAAAAATCAAAACATGAGAAAAAAGAAAAGGAAAGTAAATCAACCAGTCGCTTCAAAAAAATAAGAAATAAAAAAATAAAAAATGAGTTCATTTTAAAGAGGAGGATATAGAAGAACTCTCAGATGATGAGAGTTACAGGGAGAATAGGCATAATTTCAGAAACCAAGACAATAACAACCATAATTATCAGCCTCCCACTTGTTGTTTTAAAGACCCTTATGAACAACAGAGATGGTCTTACCCGAGGAGATTTTTTAGAAATAATTATAGAACCAATAGTTGGCATAGAGGACAACCAATTAATACCCACAACAGGTATGAAACACTCAATGATTATGGTTTCAAACAACAGCCTTTTTTAGGGCAGCTAAACCATCACAGAAACTCACGTTTCTAAATATAAGAGGAAAAACGGGCAATCCAAAAAAGGAAGGCCCAGAAAATAGAAAAACACAAAATACTGTACCAAAGATTTAAACAGTGAGGTAAAAATCTTTAATCTTAGTTCTAGAATCCTATCTAAAGATGAGGTAAGAATCATAAAAAAGGGACTTAAATTTACCTCTTCCTCATAGATTGATCCTTTTAAGACACACATTGATGTCACAAAATTTCCGAGAGATTAACATTAAAAAAAGTTTTTTTTGATGAATAAGACCGAAACATCAACTATAGAAAATGTAGAAAACAATGAGACACATTTTAGAAAAAAAGTAAATTTTATCCTGGCCCATGTAAGAGGCTGTATGATTGAAAGTTTTACTAAAGCAGTGATAGAAGATATGAGTAAAATAGATTGTAACGGTAAAGAGTGTAAGTATGGAAAGTATCCAATATAACCAAGAAGGAAAGGGGAGCCATTAAATCCCTCAAAAATGACACTAGTATAGTCATTAGAATCTGCAACAAGGGTGGTGATATCACCATCCAAGATAAAATGGAATATGTAAAGGAGATATCATCCCAATTAAGCAGAGATGGTACATATCAAAAACTATAAACCGCCCAAATGGTAAGAATTAGGGGAAACTATCTAAAGGTTTTTAATAAATATCACCAATAAGGCATAACAAAAAAATAATAAAAATTTTTGAATGTCCAAAATCCAAAAACTCCAACTATATACATCTGAAAAAGAGACACAAGAACCCTGTAGCCCCATCAGGATGGCCTATAATCTGGGGATCAGGGGGATTAACCACAAATTTTTCCAAAATGATTGATTTATTTCTCCAACCCTTAGTAGTTAAGGGAAAATCCTATTTTAAAGGATACTACAAATACAATCAATTAATTAAAATACATCAAATGGGAAAAGAACACATTCTTGGCTACAGCAGATGTCACCTCCTTATACATCATCATAGACCACCAGGACGCATAAAATTCAGTACGATGGCACCTTGAAAAAATGGAGATGACACCAGATAAGATTGAATTTATAGTGGAAGGGACTCAATTCATTCTAGAAAATAATTATTTTTCTTTGAGGGGGATTATTTCATCCAAAGAATAGGAATAGCCATGGGCACCAAGTTCGCACCAAGTTATGCCAACCTTTTCATATTTAGTGGGAGCAGGATTTGGTGTGGAGTCATGAAAAGGCTGGTGTAAACTTGGCAGTCTGAATTCTAATCATTTGAATTTATCTCTTACTTTTGACATCAGTCACATTGAAGTACATTTTTTAAACCTCACCTTCTACATAAAAAATGATGCCATCCATACAAAAGGTTGTAACTTTGATTGAGAAGAAGGAGTTGTTCTTGGTGGCCTTTGGAATACTACAAACATTATGTTCTGCATTATTTGGTTGAAAAAAACTGTTTATTACATTGTATAGTCTTATGTGTCTGTATCGCCTTTGATGTTCTCCTTTAATTATTGTATTAAAGTGTCCCATCTATCTATGTAATATGTTAAGGGTGTATGCAGTCACATTGCCAACAGATGTAATGCCGGGTGTCAATATCCTGAAGACCGAATCCCAACACCTGGCAATATACAAACGCAAATATCCCGACAGTAAACAGGATACTGACGCTGGCATCACAAAGCAGCAGAATTATCTGGATGGGTAAGTAATGGCAAAGTCTCCAGGGAAGGGGGGTTAGGTTTAGGCACCACTGGTGGGAGGTTAGGGTTAGGCACCCCCTGGGAGGGTTAGGGTTAGGCTAGGGGAAAGGAGGGGGTTAGTCACCATTGGAAGGAGGTTATTGTTAGGCACCCCCATGGAAGGGTTAGATTTAGGGTGCTGAGAGGGTTAGGTTTAGGCACCACTGCAGGGGGTAGTTAGGGTTAAGCACCCCCTGGGAGGGTTAGGGTTAGGCTAGGAGAAAGAGTGGTAGGCACCACTGGGGAGAGGACAGGGTTAGGCATGCCCCTGGGAGGCTTAGGTTTAGGGTGTGGGGAGGGTTAGGTTTAGGCACCACTGTGGGGGGGTTAGGGTTAGGCAACCCCTAGGGAGGTTAGGGTTAAGCACCCCCAAGGGAGGGTAAGGGTTAGGGGGGGTAGGGATAGGTTAGCCTGCTTACCCATTGCTGCTGGCATTCTGATCCACCCAGCCTTCCATTGTCAGGATTTCAGCAGCTAATCATACCGATTCCTGTAGGGGAGATAGAGGGACTTAAATTTCTTCATCCACCTTTTGCATTCAGTTTTCGTTTTTACACTATAGTGTTGTAGGCACATTTCCTGCATTTCCAATTGCTGCTAGCATTTCCCCACTAGAGAGGAAGGTAAAATTATTTTTGATTCTTATAACATCATTTACTATTCCATAGTGATAATTTTTTACCCAGTATTATAATTATTATATGTCTTCATCTGTGGATCACTTACCTTTTCTATATCAGTGTTAATATATGCCTTATACTGTCTGAGCTCTTTTCATACTTGTGGATTCATTGTGCTACATACCTATATTGTTATGACACATATATATATATATATATATATATATATATATATAAATATATATATTTGAATATGAAAACATTTTTTAAAGACAATTGATTGGTATAAATGCATTTTTTATTTTATTTGCTTAATCTGTATATCTTGTATTTATATCTATTTTTAATTTTGGGACTATATGCTTCATGTAAACTTATTATACTATTGTTATTCATTTTTTTACATATATCTTCTGAATTGATCATAATACCTTCCACCTACTGAGAAAAATAACCAGAGCCTAGTTGTTTATTTTTTTGGAGTCTGTTTTGTTTTATGTATCCTTAATTATCTTTTGGATTGCTTTATTTAGTTTCACTGTTTACTGTATGTTTATGTTCAATGTGTCCCAATGAGTATCAAGTATTGCACATTACTTAAGATTCTAGAATACAATAAATGATAATAAATGTTTTGTTTTTTGGTCATTCCTGCCATATCAAGTTCCATTTAAGTGACATATAGGTGTAAAATTATAATTTTACACATAAACACCTAGCATTATAAAAAACAAGCCTATCTGACAAGTGAATTTTTTTAGTAGTCTTTCAATACTGGCCCCAGATCAACATTGATATGTGACTGGATCATACAGCCCACTGAGTGGACTAATATAAAATAGTACTGTATGTAACACATTCTCATGTATTAATCTCAAACTATTGTATAGATTATAAAACTGTTATAAAGACTTCCTACATTGCTGTCTATTGATATTTAGTTTAATTTTATTAATATTTTTGTTTCAAATTTGCTGCTACGATATAAATAAATGTTAAATTAAATACACAAAAACATAGGAGTCTATTCATCATCTCTTAATTTCTATAGAAGCAGATAAAAATTAACATATAAACCTACATTTGTAGAAATTAAATATTGGGGCTATTCATTATAAACTTAATAGTGGAGATTTCATGAATATCTTCCGCTTACATTTCAGCCCCAATATGTCCCACTCTCCCCATACACTAGTATGGGGACCTAAATTAATCATGATCCAAATATACAACATTTTCGAAACTTGAGTGTGGGAGCATTGTCATCTTCAGATAGCATTTGCTCCGCACTTTGTGCTCACCCAGCTCCTTCCCTGGGAAGGAGTCCTGGGTTGCAAAGAGGGATCATTTCAGATCCCTCCACCCATGTCTGACTCTTTCCGCCAGATGCCGAGGCTTTGTACATCTGTGGGATGTTCATGCAGGCACACTAGCACTGCCGAGTCAGACTCAGTAGTGCTAAGTTTTCAGATCAGCTGACTCCGCACTGGAGCATTGTTGAATTACTCCAGTGACTTTGTATCCACCGCTGCTACTTGCAGCAAGTTGGATAATTAATTACCATCCAGCCCCCAATAATAAACATAATGAAGAGGCCTCATAATGTTATTAAATGGGATTTAATAGGATACAAGGTCGTAATTGTTACTGGACAAGACCAGCTATAGTACACTAAAAAGAATACTGTATGAATGCAAAACAGTTTCTTGAAATATACAATATAAATAATAAATAAATAAAACACAGACATGACATGTAATCTGCTGCTTTGGTGTGAGGTTAGAATGTTTGACAATTTCTCAGGCTATCTCGCAGACTAATCCCAAAAATTCACAAATTTCACAAATTGTTTCAATATGAAAAAAAAACTCTTTATCAATTCCTCTTTGATCTCACAGTATATTAATTAGATAACCTATGTAACAATATATCCATATATATTCCAAGAACAGTTGTAGAAATGGTTTCTTAAAGATAGATCATTACTCCCTTCTAGAACAATGCAGATATAAAGCAATACTTCCAGGAAACATTGTATAATTTTGTTAAGGCTTGGGCATGATAGTAGGGAATAGTCCTGCAACAGCCTCGAGGGCTGATATATCTTGGCTGGATGCAGCCGTGCAGCAGCCTTTAGGACTGAATTGATTTAATTATTTGTGGCCTGATGGCAGAGGACGTGATGCAGCCTTTGGGCTGTGGAGGCAGTCTTGAGGGCTGGAATGCTGTTGTAGTTTTAGCCTGATGGCCAAAGATGTGATGCAGCCTTTGGGCTGTGGAGGCAGTCTTGAGGGCTGGAATGCTGTGATTAGTTGTGGCCTGATGGCCAAAATTGTGATGCAGCCTTTGGGCTGTGGAGCCAGCCTTGAGGGCAGGAATGCAGTGGTTAGTTGTGGCCTGATGGCTGAAGATATGATGCAGCCTTTGGGCTGTGGATGCAGCCTTGAGGGCTGGAATGCTGTGGTTAGTTGTGTCCTGATGGCCGAAGATATTATGCACCCTTTGGGCCATGGAGGCAGCCTTGAGGGCTGGTGAGTCTCTTTAAGAAAATGTGAATAAGGCACTGAGATGCTACCAATGTCGCTGAGTTGACACTGGCATCGGTGCACTAGATTGCACACTTGGGACGCTGAGATGCTACCAATGTCGCCGAGTTGACACTAGTGTCGGTGCGCTGGATTGCATTGTCAGCACGGAAACTTGTGACAAATTTTCTGCAAACATCAAGTTATATGACAGGCACTGCCACAGTTATGATCATTGCCTAAAAACAGACTCCAGTGTCCTGAGTTCAAGTGTTGATGCTCTTCTGGCCTCAGGACCTGTTTCCAAGGGACCGCTGTTGCTTTATTAGAAGGGGGCTAGTTGTACACAACCTTCTCCATTTGCTTATATGGCTTTAAATAGCTTCTTTACTGTTTCCACTGTAATGCAGATAGTTTCTGCTGACCTAGAGTGCTGAACGGTTTTTCCAAAGAGTGCTTCTTATTGTTTCTCCAGATTGACCTTTGATGTTGTGTTGTTTCTTTCTCCTGCACTGTCCTTGACTTGCTTGCTGGTTTTTAGTTTGCTCAATCCTGCCTTGAACTCAGGTTATGAGGTCGAAACTTGCCTTGCTTGCTGCTAGCCCATTGTCTGTTATTGTTACTGTACAGCTACATGCCCTGGGCTTAACCACTTTTCCTGACTTTGTGCAATATCCATCTGCATATTCCTAGTATTCATCACTTGCCACACTTACTCCCCCACCACATAATCCTTTTTAATGTTAAATCTATCAATTTTCTTCTGCAATACCCTGAGTTAAAAAGTTCCTACTATCTGGAGCCTGAAGATCAGGAGCATCTCCATGTAATGTTGAGCTTCATGTGAAAGGAAGCTTACTATGGATGAAGTCCTTGTGAAGTTTAATAGCTCTCTACAGGTATTTTCCTAATACAGCTAAATAGGAAACATGATTTGCTCTAGATGTGTTCTCATTTACTGGGCATCTTTTACGCCATAAGGTGCAAGATGTCTGACAAGACTGAGAAGCTCCTAGTGGAGTAGTGAACAGTATTGATCTGTAAATTTTGCCTCTTAGCCACATCGCATATGCAATAAAAAGCAGCTATCATGCTTACATAATTATTTTATGGAGACATTTTGACTAAAGTAAATTCAGATTTTAACAAAAGCTCTTGAGAACATCATATATTATTTTCATAATCTATAATGAAATTGTTTTAGAATTTTTTAATAAGTAACAATTTATTCTTAAACTAGCTCAATCTGTGTGTTTTGCACAAAATCTCATTTGGTATATCTACAACAGTGCTTATTATGCTTCCCCTTTTATCTCTACATGTTCTAATGACGGTCTACCAAACTGATTTTGAATGTGTGCAGTAGTATCATTTACTTGTCTTTTATGGATTATGCTTTGTTGCAAATAATAATTTATGTATTTTGCATCCTATTTAATCCTATTTCTAACAACACTTTTCTTTTTCAATTGTTATTCAACTAATAAAGAATGTAACTCCACAAAGTGCAAAGTGTTTCCAAAAACTTTATACATACAGTATTAAAGTTATTTGGATAAGAATTTATGAAAGGTTAATTTTTTGTTTCATACTTCTGAATAACCTTACTGGCTTTTAAATGACATCTCAATTTCTTGCTACATTCTGACAGCACACTTGTAAAATACAATTGCATATAAACCAAGTCTGATTGGGTTCCCTGCTAAGAAGCTGATGATTACAGGCAAGGCTATTAAGTATCTTAAATCAAATGCCATTTTCTACACTACTAAATGTTTTGTATAGCAAAAAAACTCCAAAAACAGTAAAATGAGAAAAGTAATATGACCCAATTGTAAAGGAAAAAAACTAATTTGATTGGGCATAATTAACTTAAGCATATTTCTGTATAAAAAGGAGAAAATGGTAAACATTTTAAATGGTGATTTATGAGATTGTGGTACATAAAATATATCTATGCAGAGAGTTTCTTACTTAAAAAAACAAGCACATACACTAAACAGATTTTTCTTCCAATATTTTTTACTTTTGGTGAAATACTGTATCACTAATTACATTGTAAGCTTTTCCCCATTGCATATACCTAACGGTGTACAGATTGTGTGTCATCAACCATTTAAACCACTGCGGTTATTTTAATTTTTCTTTGGCATAAAAATATTTACTTCCTGTATCTAATAAAAACTCTTCCATCTAGTCACATTTAAAATGTAACTATTTTCCTACTCTTTCTCAAAACCTAGCCTCTATAAAATACAAGAGATCTGTAAATAAACACCATCATGCATGCATAATGATTAAGAGAAAACAAAAGTATGGAATAAAATTTGAAATGTACAATTTAATATATCAAAATGTTAAATATTATATATTATGCACACAGTGCCTGATTCAGCAGGAATCACAATTGCTACCACGTATGCAGATCGGCCGATTGTTATGTACTGTACATGCATATGCACCACACTGCACGTGCGCGGCCATGCACTGCGATGGAATTCCATTGCAGAGTGAGTGACAGGCCGTGAGCATTTGGGGGTGGTGACAGGGGAGTGGTTGCAGAAATGCAGGCATGCCTGTTTGTTTGAATGCCATTGCATGGGATTGCATAAATTAGCCACTGGGATTGCCTACGCAGCTTGAGTACTCACTGTGTGTGACGAAACTTGCAATTTCTGCCCTGTTACAGCAATGGGTATATTGATTGCTATGGGTAATGTCTGCAACTGTCCTCCTAAAGGTTTGATCCACCCCTATTATTTCAAAATTATATGGAGGTAAGCAAGCACTGTAGCCAAGCTGAGGTAAGGGTATATGTTCATAATGTTGATATGGTCTTAATGTCAACATGGAACGAATGTTAGCATTCAATATGATTACAATCACAATGTCGACAATGATAGAATGTTGACATGACATCATGTCGACATTATAAATGTTGACAGCAGTATGTTGACAGAAGTTTTTTGAACAATTTTAGGTTTAAGATTAAAGTTAAACTTAGATTTAGTATTAGGCTGCAATAAGAGTTAGATTTATGTTTAGGATTAAGGTTAGGTAGCATTATGCATACTCACCTCCGGAATGGACATTTCTGGGAGACTTCCTCAGTGAAATGGGCTGTCTGTGAGCTTCATGATGTGATTTGTGGTCAATTGCATCATTGTGGTTTCATCCATGTTGCATATCGCATCTCTGTACAGCGTATTTGTAATGGTGCAATTCCTGAACTCCATGCCTGCTTCACTTCCCATCTTGATATCACCCTATAGGATCTCCCGAAGACCACATTAAAAAGATATTTAAGTATGACCTTATCTGTTCCCCATAATAATACAATAAAGTATAATACTGTACAAGTAGTCACTGTATGTTAAACACTAACACAACTGATTACATGGAGTATTGTAGTCATGTCCAGTATTGTGGTGTATGAATTGTACAATCCTTAGAACTGCATTGCAACTTAAAATTGGTGAACTTTATCATGCTGTAGAATATTGTCCTGCTGTGTGTTGGAGGTTGCACAACTATCATTGCATGTGTTTTGGAAATTAATACATTATTATTTTAAAATAATATTAAATTGAATTTATATTATTATAGTAGATGTGAAGCTTCCGTATATACCACAGATAATTAGCGATGAGTGGTTCGGATTCCCTAGAAACCAAACACACCCAAACTTAGGGTTACGAGTGATTTTGAGTCCTGGCTTGGGTCTTCCTGCAAAGTTTGGATCCCAAAATGAAGCAAAACATCATCTTCCAGGTGTCAAATCTTGCATGTCTTGGATTACTTATAAAATTCTCTCCGTCATGATTGGGCGCTATTTCACACAGAAGAGTGCAGGGAGAGGGCGTGGGACTGTGGACTGTGGCACTGTATTGGAAGGAAGTGGGCTATCTAAACTTAGTGATAACGCAGCGACACAAAAGCACAGCAGTTTATTATCAGATATGACAACTATAGAATACAATAAATAAATAGAATAGAGGCCAGTTACTTTTAAAAGGTAGATACTGATGATATTGAAAAACCATCTTAAGTAAGAACATGACTAATTGTTCACTTAAACTCTTTTACATTTTTTCTTTAAAAGATGCAACAAAACATCACTTAAAGTGTACTTCAGGAGCTGAATTTTAACTGCATAGGAAATAGTTTTTGCTATGTACATTGTTGCAGATGAAGCACAACTGAACTTGTGTGAAAAAAAGTCATAGCCGCTGCTATGTAGCACTTTTCATAGAGAATCAGATTCATTCGCACATAGATGTACAAATGCTGCACATCAAATTGATCAGTGTAATCTAGCAGAGTAGTTTTGTCATTTCCAGCTAGTTGTTTATTTGTGTGAATAAAACACACATTTTGAGCAAAAAATATGCTTGGTGCAGATGAGTTTATGTGAAACCCTGCACAGGTCACTATCATCTGATGTGTTTAAATGGTTATAAATTAAACAAAATGCACTTGGGGTCCCCTCCAAATCCATAATTAGCCCTGGACCTCTGAGCCTAGGCTGGTATTGGAAAAAAGGGGGTTGACTTTTTTTTCCAAAAACTAGCACCAGGCTGTAATAGTCAGGTTGCTGATGCTTTAGCAGTGGGACAAACAATGCGGGTTCCCCACCGTAAAGGCAACCAGTCAAAATGGATACACAGTAAATGTTGTGTTTTTGTAGACTGCGATCTGATGTCGTAAATTATTGAAATTCATTGGTTTTCAAAGAGATCCAAAATTTCTTGTAAATGTACCCCTCAGTCCAAAATGACACATTTCTGATCATTAGCCAATTTGGTCAACAAAATAATTGTTTCATATATACTTGCTAATTATGCATAATTCAGTTAGCGTTTTAGTCAGTGTAGTACAATGAATTTGTTGTTGATATTGGGGCAAACCTGGCTCCCAAGACATTGACCAAAATGTTTAAATAAAATTGGGGACTGAAAAGAAAATATCTATATGACAATATAAATTTAAGAGGATTCAAAATAAACTCCAGCTGTTCTCCTGACATCCTGCCATCTAACAATTTTTAAAAAAGCCTCAACCACTTGTACAAAATGCCTTTTTGGTGAGGTATGTAAAAATTGAGTATCACATGTCAAAAAACAGTATTAAGGATTCCACTGGTAATTAAATTATTAAAGTGAATTATATATTGCATGTGGAACCTCAGTGATTATAAATAGTGATCCATATAGTGAGAAAAATGAAAAGAACATATACCAGATCCTACACCAGGAATTATAGGATGACATTGTGGATTTGTAAGTTCTTTCTGTATAATGGGGTATATAGAAGCAAAAAAACACATCATCCCTGAATATCACTCCCCTGAAAAGTTGAATATAGAAAATGTTGAAAATTGAAAATAATTTTTGTAATTTTAGGATGAGATCAAAATATATGGTTAAGTAAAATTTTTAATTAATGATGTAGGCACCAATTATATTGAACATTTGTGTCTCTATAGGGGCCAGCATCAACATGCCTCCACCTTTAAGTAAATTACTTCTGAGGAAACTGCTTATTGGAAAAGGTAGAGAAATGCATCAAGTGACATCTGTGGATGCTGTTCAGCATGTTCAGTGTCCAGTGACACAATTTAGATATTAATGCAGCTGTGGACCATACTTTTGTACTTGCAGTTATTCTGCTTCAGTTGAAAACTGACAGACTGTGAGCAGTGTACATATGGCAAGCTGGGTCGGTGAACCAGAGAATGCGTCCTGAAGGTCAGCAGTTAATACTGTGGACATCAGGTTATACAGGTGTGGATCATTAGGTCTACAGTAAATAGGTAGACAATGGAAGTTAGACAGGCTATAGGTCGACAGGGTCTGAAGGTCGACAGGGTCTGAAGGTCGACAGGGTCATTAGGTTGACACACAACATAAGGTCGACACATAAATGGTTGACACATTTTTTTTTCTAGCCCTAATCTTCACCCTAGCCCTCCCCTTGGTGCATAACCCTTACCCTCCCTCCTGGTGCCTAATCCTAACCATTGGGGTAGGTGCCTGACCATAACTGTCCCTTCTAGTGCCTAGCCCTAACCCTCTGGTAAGTGCCTAGCCCTAACCAACCCTCCTGGTGCCTAACCGTCGGGGTTAGTGCCTAACCCTAACCCTCCGGTAAGTGCCTAACCCTAAAAAATGTGTCGACCATTTCTATGTCGACCTTATGTGTGTTGACCTAATGACCCTGTTGACCTTCAGTACCTGTCGACCTTCTTACCAGTCATCATTTAGTGTGTCGACCTTCAGACCAGGTTGAACTATTGCCTGTCTAACTTTCATTGTCTACCCAAACATTGTCTACCTATTTACTGTAGACCTAATGACCGGATACAAGGTTATACTGACAAGTGGGAAGTTGACAATTTATCTACAACTATGAATGTACTCTCTATGCTGTGAGCTTTGTATAAATCAGCTGGAACAAAATAACTTGTTTACATATCTATAGTTCTGCGCTGCCCTCCTGTGGAGCTGCATTATAGGATCTCCAGCATCTGGGAGGTGAAGCTAAATAAAACAACTATCCAAGTGTGATTACATGTTTTTTGCTGGGTGGATTTATCCACTTGGATATTAACAAAGTTCCACAAATATTACTAATAGTTAATTACCAAGTACTAAAAGCTTTTACTAATACAATGGACTCAGTGGGAACTGGACTTATCTACAACTTACATTAAAAATACCCTTTACATGCCAAGTCACTAATGGACTAATTACAGCATTGATTCCTACATATGAACTGGTATTAATAACATTTAGAAAACGAATCAATGTGTTACTACCCTAATTAAGTTGTACAGCACATCTTTGTCTGTTCTACAGTATTTTAGGGAGATGAGTATAATGGGGTGTGTAAAAAAAATCTCATACCTGGATATTACTCCCCTGAAAAAAGCTGAATATAGAAAGAAGTAGATTTTAAAAAAATTAGCGATGTAGGCACCAAATATATTGCACTTGTGTCTCTATACAGTAGGTGCCAGCATCACCATGCCTCCCCCTTATTGATTAATTAATATGGTCGCTGCTAATTAATTCACTAATAATATTGACCCTATATTATATTGGATAGTGTCCATATAATAAAATGACTTTGCATTAAATTGCTTCACTAATAGATTCATTAAATAATTGTGCCCCTATAAATATATTTATTAATTGCATTGTCCACTTATTTATGTACTAGTTGCCACTTAATACAAATGTTGAATAATGTCCATTCTAGCTCTGAAAAGAGGCAGGTGCAGACATAGGAAGGGAAGAGACAGCCTGGCACAGACTGAGGTAAGTACGCAGAAGCTTGAACAGAAAGGGGAACGGCACAAAGACTTGCAGTAATGGGAGGGGTTGAGGTGCTGGCACAGACAGGGGAGTGCATAAAAATCTAGTGTAGACAGGGGCTGGCAGGATGTCTGGCACAAGAATGAAAAGAACAGAAAGGATGGCATGGGCAGGAATATTAAAGAGACAGTCATAGAAAAGGAACAGTAGGATGTAAATATAATTTCCTTTGCCTTAGTCCTTATTCCTCATGCATGGGAAGGATTAGGAGAGTCTTAGGATACCATAAACCATTGATGGGGGAGAAAAGGTGAATTAAAACGGAGGCAGAAAATTATATGGGAATTGCACCCTTCTCGATTTCCCTTATGAATGCCTCATAAATATGCTATAATACCAATGCGGATCATAGCAAAAACTCGGAGCACAGTTTAGCTTCTTTTTATAATTTTTAAAATTAAAGACTTACAGTACCACTTGGTCCCAATGCATCCTACATGCAGCATAATATTGGATCTGATTCAGACTTGTACACAAACCCAATGGTTTGCATACAAGTCCGATTGTTAGATATCTGTGTATGTGTAAGATCTGCACCGTGCATATGCAGATCTCTATCTGCTAGTGCCTTTGGGTGTGAAAATGTGCCAGGCCAATCTGCTTTCCAAAAAATGTGGGTGTGTAGCCCACGCTTTCTGGGAGTGGTGAGGCTAGGGTCTGTGTTGACTGAGCAGTACCAGCGGTCATTTCAAGTAAGCTTAAGCGATGGTGATCCAATGCTGTGTTTTTGGATGCAGTACTCGGATCTACGATGCTGCAAGGGAGCGTCTTTAGTCCTCAGTTGCCTCAGTCAGCATAAGCATATTTTCTCATTTTTGCTGCATTCAAAGACACAGCAGCAATTAGAATAGCATGCAACCCTGAATCAGGTTCAAAGCACAGTTTCTTTTATCTTGTCAGGATTTCCATTGCTAATTTAGGACTACAGTTCCTCATTATATAATGATTGCTGTTCCCTACACTTATACACCTTATTGCTTTTGACTCTCTTTCTACGTTTTACCTGTCTTCTATTTTGCCTCAATAGATGAAGCAGTCTATGGGCCAACCCAGGTTGGTTTTGACTTTAAATTAATTGGCACTTTGAAATTTGGGGCTATTTCAACTGGAAACACACTAGCTCTTGAAGATAGTGTGCCTAAAATGTGTTTGTTTATAAGAGTTAGGGGTAAATTTACTAAGATTCGAGATATGTGGAGATGGCCATCTCGGGTGATTTACTAATTTTTTTCCTGCTTGCAAATTTACTAAAGGCAATAGTTGGGTAAGTTAGAGAGAGATATCTCTCATCTCACTCATAAAACTCGGGTGAGATAGCAATATCAAATCAAATCACCGTCGGGCCAAATCAGAAGTACTTTTTACCTAAAACATATATCTCTCAAATTTACCAAGAATCGGGATGATAAGCTCGGGTGAGATAGGAGCAAACCCTCTATCAAAATCACTTTTCAATCTCTCAACCCCCTGAGCTGCGAGATGGTAAGAAACATAGACAAATCATTGTGATTTGTGTATGTTTCTTTCTGTAAATGGTTAAAATAGGGTTAATTAAAAAAAAAATTATGTGAGGTCCCCCCCAAAAGACTAACCAGACTAGACTAAAAGACTAACCAACCTCGGACTTGCCAGCCAGTCCTGGTTCTTAAAATTAAAGATAAAAAATGTGTAGGGTTCCACTGTAAATACCAGCAGCAGGCAGCAGGGCCAGACCTGGTTTTAAATATAGAGAGAAAAAAATTGATGTGAGGTTCCCCATATATTTAAAACCAGCTCCGGACCCTTTCTAGCAGGGGACTGATGCCACAGCCAGGGGAGTCCTTTCACTGGGCCCCCCAGCTGCAGCATCAGCCCTGAATGCTAGTCAACCCAGGCCAGGGGTCCCTGGGGAGTTGGGGACCCCTCCAATAAAGGTGTCCCCCTCTGCAGGGCACCACTGGCCTAAGCTGATAGACCGGGGCTATCCCTGCCACCCCTGGGCGGTGGGTGGCGGGTTGATAGTGTGTATATAGTGTATAAAAATAGAATTAACAACATTGCTGTAGTGTGTTGATACACTGTGTCCGGGGCCCTAGTTGGATTACTGCGGAGAACATCATGGAATAAAAGGTAAGTATTGGATCTTTTTTTACAGGTACTTCCATTGGATACTTTACGTTGAGAAAGGGACGTGAACATCTGGCAGCAGGTGAGTATGTATGTAATAAATCTTTATTTTCATGGTGTGTGTCTTGTGTTTTTATACATTTCTTTACAGGTGAACTACAGGTACCAGTGGCCTCTTAATGCCCTGCATTCTGGTACTTGTGGTTCTCCAAGTACCAGCATGCTGGGGAGGCTTGCTGTGACCTGTAGTTCTACTCTAAAGGCAATGTTGATAATTCTATTTTTAACACTACATATACTATCAACCCACCACCCACCACCCAGGGGTGATGGGGATAGCCCCGGTCTATCAGCCTAGGCCAGGGGTGCCCTGAAGAGGGGGACCCTTTTTATTGGAGGGGTCCCCCACTCCCCAGGGATCCCTGGCCTTGGCTGACTAGTGGTCAGGGCTGATGCTGCAGCTGGCTAACCCGGTGAAAGGGCACTCCTGGCTGTGGCATCAGTCCCCCACTAGAAAGGGTCCGGAGCTGGTTTTAAACATACAAGGAACCTCACACCAATTTTTTTCTCCGTATATTCAAACCAAGTCTGGCCATGCTGCCTGGTGCTGGTTCTTAAATTACTGTGGTACCCTACACATTTTGTCCCCCATAATTTTAAGAACCAGGACTGGTTGGGGATACCTCTTGTAATTTTTTGGTAAAAATTAACCCTTTTTTTACAGGTACAACACAAGCAGCTTACACGTATCTCACTGATATGTGCAGGCTGCTTGCTAGGGAGAGTTGTGCAGCGAGAAATCACTGCAATCTCGGGTGACAAAACTCACTCGAGCTTGCTTACAAATCACCCGAGAATCTCGACCTACATCACCATCGGCAAACTCGTTTAGCCTCAAATCACCTGTTGGTAAATTTGAGAGATAAAAAGAGATTAAATCACCTGAGTTCAGGTGAATTCCAGCGAGATGAATCACTTTGCAAATCAGGACAATCCCGATTCTTAGTAAATTTACCCCTTAGTTTTAATAAATGATTGTTTTCCTATGTCCTATCTCATTGATTAGTCACTCAATATTTTATTATAATCACTGTTTCCATCAAGTTTTTTTTGTACTTTCAAACAGGAGAATTAGTTGACCTTATGGTCTCAGTTCTATTTATTCTGTGAAATGCCATTTAATGGGGAAGCAAGAAAATGTAGAGATTGTATCGCAGGAACTTCTGACATCTATAAAGTGACCTGGTCTACCATGAAGCTCCTGCAATTTCTCTAATCTTTATCTACAGTATGCTCATTGCAATAAAGTTCATGGAGATACTCATTGTGCTATTTCTTTTTATAATCACAAAATAAATAAACACCATTTTCTCTTCACTAGAATGTTCTTGTCAATATAATCTAAAAAGCAATAATTAACATATGCCAACCTACAACTGTTAAAAATGTATGTAATCACTTATACTAGTCAGTCGGGATAGGCTAACATGATTAGGTCAAGACTCTCAGCTTCAGATCTGGTAATGCATTTGACAGCACAGTTCTTTTATATAGTTTTATTTTTGTTTAAATAGTAGACCTGAATGCTAATGCTGAGCTTTCAGTTCCATGGACCAAATCCCCAGACAATATAGAATGTAAGCTCTTACGAGCAGGGCCTCTACCCTCTTGTGCTTCTCCTTACTTTACTTTCACCTACTTCTTAACCCCACCAGGGCACCTTACACTTGGTTGCTTACGCTCTGTTGCATATCTAGGTGTTATGGTCACTAATGTAGCAATGTATATTATCCATGTCCTTGTCCTATTTTGTACTTTAAGTCAGTTGTCAAATTATTTGTTTATGTACTTTGTAAGGCGCTGCGGAACACTTGTGGCACCATATAAATAAAGGATAATAATAATAATAATAATAATAATAATAATAATAGCAGAGTAGGGGCTCAAGATATGTAAGTAATTTGTATCTCGTGGATATTTTATGCCATGACAGTATTGCTCATCTGCCGTGGCAATAAAATAATGTTAAGTTGTGACAATAAGCTATTTTATACTGCTACAGTTTCAGATAAAGGTCTGTTAAATATAGTTTCATTAATGCTTCATTTTATTACAACTTGTATCCCAGTTGATACTGTATCATACTTTTTTTTCTACCAATGCTAAAATAGAAATTATTTCAACACTAGAAAACTAACAGCAGCTTCCTTTGATCAGCGTGACTGGTCTACAAATGAACAATTGACAAGTAATTTGAAATATTAAAGGTTAAAATCACCTGATGTGTCCACGCTCTTTGATTAAACTTATTAACTTGTGCCAAAGACATAAAGAGCCTCATGCAGAGTTGAGTGCAAGTTGGCCAACTACATTATATGCACATCAAAATATGCATATACACGCTCGTGTACAGATTTATGCTTATATGTAAATGCACAGCCCCTATCCATTATTACTAATATATTGACTTGCATATAAGTTTATTGCATCTATAGCAAAAGTACCTGGGAACTTGGGATTCAGAATGAGTTTTTTTTAAATTAACATCCAAAAGAGGCCTTAAAACAGGGTCTTTGGTATAAAAAATATTTTATTGAATATTTAATTATTTAATGAAATAATTAACAAAACTGAATTAGTGGCATACTGTATTTGCAGTTAAAGGTAAACATGACTATCTTTGAAATGAACTTTAGAGGGTAAGAGATGAGCACAGACAGCTTCATTCACTAAAGTGCACCAATCAACAACTACAGTACTATCCTTAGTGTTAACAAACCATCTAACAGTAACCCAAACACACACTCTCCCACAGCATATATTGCCAAATACAGTTTTAATACAAATACATCAATGGACTCATATGTACAATTTAGAATAGAAAATATGGTTCTCTGCCTCAGGAGATGAGGTACAACAGGAACTTCCTAACTCTCTTCATCCCTTGACTGATTAATCCAGAGACTATGCATGCCCAAGATTTTTCCCACCATTTTCTCTGCATTCCAATTTGATTACTGCGCATGCGTGGGATTTCAGTATACTTGCAGCTTTTCCTCAAACCCGCAACTGCATGTGTCATTCTAAGGTAATTACTGTAGTTGGTATTCTCGCACAAGCTGTGACCTACATACAGTATGTGCCATAGCTCATTATAATAACACCCAGTATTACTCTCTCTGTGAGCCGCAGTTATGATCATGTGCACGTCTATAATAGGGTGCTATACTTATCCTTTTCTCTAGAGAGTTATCAATGGTGAGTATTTAGGACTTTAAAAATAACTGGCAGCATTTTGTTAGAACTGGCACTGTCTTTTATATAACAAATTAAGTACAGTACTCAAGGAAAAAACACTTATCTCTTGATGATACAGACAGTATTTTTATCCTTGAGTTGATGGTATTTCACTTGATGTCCCTCTTTGCTTGAAAGATTTGCCCCCAGCTTTATTCTGTGTTTTAGAGATTATACACTTAAGAGCTAAATAAACCTTTTACAAGCTTTCACTTGCACCTTACACGCGTAAGTGGTGCGTTATCTTGAAGTTTGGAGGATCTTTCTGTGGTACATAGCTACTCTTCCTTTCTGAAATATCACCACACACCTTTTTCTCGCACTTATTGGATAGAATCCAAGTGCAGTCCCCACTATTAATAGGGGAACACATAAATTGCACACATCCTAAGTAGTGAATACAAATAGATGTGACAAACCTACACACCATGTAAATAAGGGGAGGAGTATCCATCAGAGATTTTATTTTTGATATATTTAAGGGACTACAGCTTTGAGAAACATCTTTTGTTTTTTGTACTTTCATTTTTCATACATGTATATATGACCTGGGTCGGATGAACGGAAAGAGGGACATTAAGTGAAATACCATCAACACAAGGATATAAATACTGTCTGTATCATCAGGAGATAAGTATTTTTTCCTTGAGTACTTCACTTGTTAAATAAAAGGCAGAGCCAGTTGTTCACACCTACTGTGTTAGTGTTGATTTTCTGTTTGGCCTTGAGGGATCGGCCATTCCGGCGTGGATTGGCTGAAGTCTTTTTTGCAGCACCATTTTTTTCTCCTAGTGTCTTTTTTTCAGCATTTTGTTAGAGTTTGTAGAGGATGCCATTTTGTTACAGACTTTGGTAACTGCACATTGGTAAAGGCATTCACCCTATTCATAAAATATACGAATGTCATTATATTGAGATACGGAACAAACTATTAAAAGTAAGCTTCCAAAATCCAAATGAGATTGTTAAAATGAAAACTAAATTTAAACAGCAAATTTCAGGCCTCAGGAAAATACAAAAGGTTGAATACAGAGTAACAGCCTAGTTGTTGCTAATTTTTGATTATATGATTGATGATACTAGTCTGTATCTGTGGAGAAGCTGCAGGAAACAGATCCTGTATGCCTGATTGAGAAGCTGGTGATGGATGACCTTGCAACATGAACACCACAGTACAGTAATATACAGTGTCTGTCAAACACACACATTAAAGTATGATAAGGAGGATGATACTATATCTGTGGAGAAGCTGCTGGAAATGAGGCCTATACACCTGAAGTAGAATCTGGTGATGGATGGTCTTGCAAGATACAGAATAACATGAATGCCCCATTAAAGTACAGTAATATATGATGCCTGTCAAACAGACACAATCTTGGCAAAGCCCATAATGGAAAGTGGTGCACGAACAAACCAAGCACTTCAGCAACATGGACTGCCACTTTTGTGGATGAAATGTTTGGTTTGCTTTGGCCCCCACAAACCAAGATACCAATGGGCTTAAGGTGGCTAACAGTGTTGTTAATCATTGCCACAGTTGGAAGATGTCATTATCATTCTCATCATCACCCTCATCACTGTTGTTAATAATCATCACACAATATTAGCTCATCCCCACCGGAATCTACCATTACAGTGGTCTCTTTTTGTTGTAATGGGTGACAAAGATCTTTTTTGTATAATTTGTAGTTCATTTTCATGAACATAAGTTTTTAAAGGGACTTTGTGGGATGGTAATTTGTACATCATCTTTAAAGTAATCCTCCACCATTATATTGATGCTTACAGTATCAGATTGAGTTATGGTTGATGTGTTATATGTGGCAAATTCTTTTTAGCCTGATCAGATGTCATAATGGTGTGTCACTCTGGTGCATTGAGTTGACTTATCCTGATCACCAGTGGGTCTCATTGAAAAGGTCAGTTTTTTCAGGGCAGCATCATTTGCAGGAGAAAATGAAGTGGGAGACATTGACATGTCATGTGCCACTTGAGCTGACAACTTGCTCTACAGTATGCATCTCTTGAGATCTATCTCAGTTGGGAAGAAAGCAATTACATACAGTATGATTTAACCTAAAGTCAAGCATGGTTGCCAAAATGTATGGATCTGTTTGCAAGATTTGGCAAACCATTTGGTCCTTGCAAAGCAAATAAAGAATTTGATCTAAAAGTCCAGCTTACTTTTTGGAATATCCTTCTTAGCTTCTTTAGCTGCTTTTCCAGCAGTTTAATTAAGGGGATGACCTGACGTAGGACTGGCAGTCTGTGAACTTACTTCATTGGTTACAATTATAAATTATTTCAGTAGCTTGCATAAAACAGAGAGTATTCTCCACTGTACTGGACTAGGGTAACATGCCCCCACCCCACCCCTCACTATCTCAATACTTAAGAGTACATTTAGATGGCTTGCTGCTGTTTTTCAGTCACTGAAGCATATAAAGGGTGTAATTCACCTCGGTTACCATTCCTTGCTTCAGTTGGTCGCATGGCAAATAAAAACTGTTTGTGCAGCTGCTGCAATCTTCCACATGCAGAAAATGGCCATAGCCATCTCTTCAGCACACACCTATCAGTTTTTAAGAAATTCTAAACCACAAAGTTTATTGTGTATGGGATGGGTATGAATGACCGCCGGATGAGAGCCCAACGGTTGAAATCCCAATGCCAGCAGGCCAAACAGCAGAGATCCCAATGGAGGTGAGTGAACTACCTAACCCTCCCCTCTCTTCCTTAACCCTAACCTTCCTTTAGGGGTACCTAACCCTAACCTCCCCCTTTAGTGCCAAACCCTAACCTCCCCCCTGGGGTGCCTAAACCTAACCCCCTTCCCTGCACCCTATACCTAACCCTCCCAGGTGAATTCCTAACCCTAACCTTCCCCTGGGGGTGCCTAACCCTAACCCCCCTTATCCCTAGCCTAACCATAACCATCCTGGTGGGGCGCCTAACCAAAAATCCCCCTGGGGTGCCCTAAACCTAACCCTACCCCCCCACGGCTATGAGGATGCACTGACCATACTTACCTTGTTTGGTCCCACATCGTTCTAGATTCAAGCATCGGGATTATGATAGGTGTCGGTATTTCGACGCCTATCAATAATCCCTAGCCGGCATTCCTGCGTGTACAATGTTACTTGCAATATTGGAAATGAGAAATCCTGTGGAGAGTCTGGGGTAAATCAGAGAAAAAGGACTCTGTATGTGGGGCACACTCCTATAGATTTAACAAGCTATAAAAAATAAATTTTATTGATATTCATTAAAAATGGAAAAGAGAAAAAAATGGCCAAAAACACCTATCAGGTTTTAACATAACAAATATACAAACAATTCCAATCGTGGGAGATACACTGCAGTATTACTGCTATATGTGTTGTATATTTTTTTTATCAATACCCATGGAAAAAATATATCATGTTCATATCTTTCAAAAACCACAAGGCAGGACTTTTGGTATTAAAATATACAATTTGGATGTAATCGGCAATCACACTTTACTCCTAGGGTGCACCTTCTATCTTTATAATGATCTTTCTTACCCACCAATATTCCTGTGCAATCAATCCTTCCCTACCTCCCCCTTCCCCTATCTATATGAGAGTCTGGGGTGTCATTTTGCTATCACATCCCTAAGTTTATCCAACAGATTGGCACTAGTATGCCTCTTAGTCAGGGGTGGATTGGGAATTGAAAGTGGCCCTTGAAAAATCTGAAAAAGAGGCCCCGCTTGCGCGCGCCAACGGCGCGCCCAAAAAATGGGTGTGGCCTCACGGAAAGGGGTGTGGCCTCACGGAAAGGGATGTGGCCTCACATGATATGCTATGCCCGCAAGCCACTCCCTGCCATTTTCGTCATGCTGGGGGCATACTCACCGCTCGAGGAGCTGATGTGCATGCCCACAGCCCCTCTTTCAAGTGAATAAACACAGCAGGTGAATGAGCATTTTCTTACCTATATGATTTCTCTGCAATGGGGAACCTCTGAAGAAATTGATCCTGGACAGGCCGTGTCTTAAGTCGGTAGTCACTATTCATGCAGGAGATCACATGGTCTGGAAACCACCTATTTGTGGAGCAATAAAGCCAATGTCACCACCATGCAACAGTAGTTCAACTAGATAATACTTAAGGGCCTATTCATCATCACTTAATTTCTACAAAAGCAAGTGAAAATTAACATGTTCACCTGCAATTGTAGAAATTAAGTTATCAGGCCATTCATCAAGAAGGTACAGCAGGAGATATCAGGCCATCCTCTTGCTGAATGGCCCGCTGACCCCATACAATAGTATGGCGACAGAATTTATCAAGCTCCGAAAATGCAATAATTTCGGAGCTTGACTGCAGGGAAACAGGTCCGGGTTGTGAAGAGGGGTCCTTTTGGATCCCTCCCCCCTGTCCGGCTCCTTCTGCCGGACGTCAGGGCTCTTGTGCGCATGCGTGACATGTAGGTCACTCATGTGCACTTGTCTCACTGCTCCGAAAGGAGCAGTGAAACACTTCGGGGAGACAGCTGATTTTTGGATCAGCTGTCTCCGTGCCGGAGCAATGATGAATTTCTCTGGCGCTCGCAGCGAGATGGAATGTTAATTATCCGGGTCCATTCGGACCCTGATAATTAACATAATGAATAGGGCCCGTAGTAACAGAAGTTTTTGGGCAGGACAAATGTGAGTTTCCCTTTCAAACAAATTAATATTAATAAAATAAATTTTTTAATTTGGTACCATTTGCATCAGTGATATGGTTTCATTGGAATTGTTGTCTTACTGAAGATTACTGTCCGTCCCTCAATCTTTTCTTCTAATAGTACCAGCAGTCCTATTGTCCTCTGTGTGTCTCCTGCACAATCGCCTTGGTGTCTCCAGCCACATCCCCCCTGTGTGTCTCTAGTCTATAGTGTCAGCCTCCCCCCCCTCTGTGTGTTTCTAGTCTATAGCGTCAGCCCTCCTCTCTGTGTGTTTCTAGTTTATAGTGTCAGCTCGCCATCTGTGGATCTCCATAATCTCAGCCCATCCCTCCCTGTGTGTTTTCCTCACTTACCTGAATTTTCTCTTCCTCCTAATGGTGGTTGAAGGCTCCTCACTGACAGCCTCTCTTCTTAAGCGCGCTCAGCGCTGACGTCACACGTGCAGAGTAGGGGAATAACATGATCCCAGCCCCTGCCCTCCCAGGTAGCAGCCCCCTTACACAGTGTCCCCAAGTAGCAGCCCCCTTACACAGTGTCCCCAAGTAGCAGCCCCCTTATACAGTGTCCCCAAGTAGCAGCCCCCTTATACAGTGTCCCCAAGTAGCAGCCCCTTATACAGTGTCCCCAGGTAGCAGCCCCCTTTATACAGTGCCCCCAGGTAGCAGCTGACAGGCAGCAGCACACAATAAGTGTGCGGGACTTTTGGAAATTGGGCATGTGTGTATGGGGGCGGGGGGGTGATCGCCCTTATCGCCACCCGCGCATGCAGGGGGGGTTTCCAAGTACCTAGAAACTCCCCCCTGCCCGTTGCTCCATCACCGCCGGCCTGTCATGCAGCTGAACCAAATAAATTTTTTTTTTGTAAAGGAGAGACACTGCCTGGGCTGGCTGTAGGGGGAGCTGCAGCGCGCAAGCCCCTCCCTGTCAGTTCCCATAGTGGCACTGTGACCAGCAACATGAGTGGAGGAGAGCGCTTGCAGCCGAGACACCGTGTCCAGTACTGCCAGCGCTGACGAGTCCCGGAGCCGCACGACGTAGGTGGGGGTGCCGGAGGGGGGGGGGGAGGAGGAAGGGAGGATTATGTTTAATAACTGATGCCAGAACACAACAGTATGCAGTTGCGGAGGGGAAGGCGGGTGGGGCGGAGGATAGTATTTAACAAATGATGCCTGATTACTGCTGCATTTGCCTCTGGGGGGGGTAATGATGCCAGTGGACTGCTGTATTTGTGCGGGGGTGGGGGGAGGATAATGTTTATGATGCCAGAGGACTGCTGCATTTGTGTGTGTGTGTGTGGGGGGGGGGTGATTATATTTAATAGATGATGCTAGAAGACTGCTGTATTTGTGGGGGGGAGGATAATATTTAATAAATGACGCCAGAGAGAGGTCTGCTGTATTTGGGGGGTGGGGGGGATGATATTTAATGGTGAGCGCTGCTGTGTGTGTGTATGAGTGTGTCTTGTCAGTATGTGTGTGTGTATGAGGGTGTCGGTCAGTGTGTGTGTATATGTGTGTGTATGAGTGTGTAGGTCAGTGTGTGTGTATATGTGTATGAGTGTGTCGGTCAGTGTGTGTGTATATGTGTATGAGTGTGTCGGTCAGTGTGTGTGTATATGTGAATGAGTGTGTCGGTCAGTGTGTGTGTGTATGAGTGTGTCGGTCAGTGTGTGTGTGTATGAGTGTGCCGGTCAGTGTGTGTATGTGTATGAGTGTCGGTCAGTGTGTGTGTGTATGTGTATGAGTGTGTCTGTCAGTTACGTTTAGTTCAAATGTTGAAATTTCACTGGTAGTTTACATTTTGTTTGTACATACTGTTACACATTGTGCATAAGCATGTTTTATGCCTTATTGTTTATATTATTTATTGTTAATTATATTAGAAAACTTGAAGTACACAATAAAGTGTATGTTGCAGGCTTATGGTGCATACACACGGTCAGATTTTTCCCTCAGATATGAACGATAAAGATTTAAAAATCGTTCAGTCGTTCATATCTGAAGGAAAATCTGACATATCTGACATACCTGAACGATGCGCGTTCCCGATGGTCAGATAACGATATCTGACATCTGATGTGTTTGGAGTCAGACTTGGACGATTCCATTCATTTTAATGCAGTCAAAAATTGTTCAAATCGTTCAAAACTTTGGTAAAATTGTTCAATCGTTCATCTGACAAATCTGACTGTGTGTATGCTCCATTATTCTGGTTAGACTTTTTTTGTCATTGGTTCTGTAACTTTTTATTTGGAAACCCCCCTTTCAAAATCCTGCGTTTGCCACTGCTTATCGCCCCCCCCCTTTGGATCCACCGGTGCTGACGCCGCTGTCACCCGCAGCCCCATTGCCTGCCCCTGCTGCAGCTACAAAGATTGTCTCCTTTCCGCTCTGCACTCTCTCCCCAGACTGTGAAATTAAACTTGACACTTCACAGCCGGGGGAGGGAAGAGTGGAGAGGAGACGATCAGGCTAACAGATTGCCTGCACGGCCCCCCCACCTCTGCTGCAGCTTACCGGCTCCCTCCCTTGATGTCCCGCCACTGGTCACGGGTCCACGCCACCTTCCTCCTCTCTTCTATCTTCCGCGGCGTGTGACGCCGACAGTTGGGCGGGTTAATAGGGTGCCGCTGGCCTCTCTTCTCGCGCGAGGCAGGGGCCAGACAAAGCTGACAGGCAGCCGGGAGCCTGTGAAAGCCCGGCGGTGGGTGATGTAAATAAGGGGGCGGGGCCTCACAGAAAAGTGGACCCGCAACCATTTGGCCCACCGGGATTCTTCCCACCAAAAATACCTGCCAATCCGCCCCTGCTCTTAGTGAAGGCAGTGATACAGAGAGTAGCCTGATTTTTAATGATCTGGGATTATGTGTTAGATACAGCTGCAGCTAAAAGCAATACACCCACCCAGTGAACTGCCACAGTCATGTAATATTTAGTTTGACCAGAACCTCTTGTCCACATATCTTAGTTAAGTAGATCATCAGTACAATAGCATTTGCTAGGCAAAGAATAACTATTTATAATGACCTGGTACAGGTGAGATTGCAGCTGTCAGGCTTGGTTTCGCTTGCAAATGATTGCTGCAAATTATATAACATGAAGGAGGTGCCTAGATGGTTAATGTCCCTACCTCTACTTTCTTTGTCTTTATAAATGCTACAGATACTTGACAAATTTTGTCATGACTTTGGTAAAAATTATCCCATACAGATGATGTGGCTTTTTTGGTCTTATGCTCAGGCATGACAATGTCCTTCTTCATATCACTGGTAAGAACTGCTGACACTGGTGACTTACTTTGACACAAACAACATCATTCTCTTGAATTGTATCAAATTATTCCTGTACAACACATTCACCATTAACATCCTCATTAGTGTCAGGTACACAATTACTCCCCTCATCCTGTTGCACTTCCAGCATAGCATCTGCAATTTCTATGTCACCATAATTTCTTTTACTACTACTCATCCTCACATTTGCAGTGGGTTCAGAAATGGTAGAAAGAGACTGTCAGAAATGGTAGAACACACAGTTTGTACTTCAGTTGTAGTGTTCTTTTTGAGCACTGATTTGCCCATTTTAAAAGGTGACATATATAGACTCAGAGTGGAAGGTGTTCCATGCGAGGTTACACAAGATGCCCGACTGTGTTTGGCACTAGCTTTTACAATAGTCATGAAACAGCAGTAACAGGACCACCACTTGCAATGAAAGGCCATAGACTGAGCCATTCCTTACCATAGCATGTGGTGTATGACGTGTTGGAAATTTTACGTTCTTCGCCAGTAAATTTTCCCTTCATAGTTATTGGTGATATATTTTTTAAGATTGTGAAATACTGTTTAAATTTGAGGTGCACTTTCTTAAACTTTCTTTCCCTTTGACCTTCTTTAGTAAATGTTAAAGAAGTACTATCACTGCCAGTACTAGTATTGGGTAGCTCCTGCTCGCCTATCGACTGATCCATTTGCCTTTATTTTTTACACCAGGAGAGGTTTAAAGTTATTGTAGTTGAAATTAATTGCCATCATGAGGGACTGTTACCTTTACCATTTTTGTTGACACCAAAAACAATTAAATGCTTTGTCTTATTTGTGGGGTGCAGCTGTCAGGGACATATCTACTCTACACATACCCAAGCACAGTAATATAAGCTGCCTTTAGAAAACACACACTCTTGAAAAAATATAATTTTCATTGAATTATAACAAAAGTCATGAAATGTTTTTAAACACCAGCAAAATATGCCTTGTTTTCACTTTTTTTTGGGGGGGGGGGGGGTTGCAGTTGTCATGATACATCTACTAGTCTAAACACACACTAAGCACAGTAACATATACTGCCTTTTGAACACACACACACTATTGACAACATTTTTTTTTATTGAATTATATTAAATGCTTTGAAATAGTTTTTAACCACTTAACTGACAAATTATTTTTCCAAAAACCGCTTAGAAATTGTCGTTTTTTTTAAAGACTGAATAAGGTCAAGAACATCTTTTTAAAATGTATCCTACAAAATTCTCTTTTTTAAAAAAAAAAAAACACTGTATACCCTAAAAATTGCAATTTTGGCCTGTGTTCAACTATCTACAGAAACCATTGATTGTTTGAGGCCACAGCCACCGATGTTTCCTTAACATTGGTTCACAAACCATTGATGGTCCCACACCCCTGCTGGACCCCTTCGCACCCTGCCATGGATGCCTCTGGACCCCAGCAACGCAAGCTGGACCCCCACGTATTGTATATACTGAAAAACATCCCATATCCAAAATGCTCCTGGTCCCTAGCATTTCGTATATGGAAAGCTCAATATGTATGTATGTATGTATGCATGTATATGTGTATATATATATATATATATATATATTTATGCCCCTATCTGTATATGTATATACAGATAGGGGTATAAATGAGTCATCAGTGTAATAAACTCCTGTTCACCCCCGGACCATAACATAAACAAATCGTCTATGTACCTTGCAAACGTGATGATGTTACTTGCCACTCTGGTGTCACTATAAAACATGCTTTTTTCCTCTTTGAGCATGTATATGTTCGCATATGAGGGGGCTACATTGCTCCCCATTGCACAACCGATGCGTTGGAGGAAAAACCGTCCATCGAACAGGAAGTAGTTTCTCATAAGCGTTAATTCTAATAGTTGCAGAAAGAGGTCGTGATCGATGTTAACGACATCCTCTGTGTACAGAAATTCTTTCATGGCCTCCAATCCATCTGTGTGGGGGAATGAAGTGTACAAGCTGCAGATATCCATAATGCAAATGACCGTATTGTTTGGCACCGGACCCACATTGCTTAGAAGAGTAAATAAAATGGAAGTGTCCTTGATAAAAGTAGGACGTTTCAATAGTACAGGCTGTAAGATACTATCGAGAAACTGGGAAATGGGTTGGTACAATGAGCCTCTCACCGATATAATCGGACGTCCATGCAACTTATATTACATTGGCAAAACCACCAGGACAATGTGAGAACGTATGGCTCTCCACCATTCAGCTATCAAAGGGGCCCTCGCAGGCAAGACCATGGACCAACCGGTATCCAGGCATTTCACCGAAAAGAACCATAGCCTTTCGGATCTCAAACACATGGCCATTGACCATGTTCCCAATACCATCAGAGGGGTTGACAGGGCTTCACGACTCCTTCAAGTTGAAGCCAGATGGATTTTCAATCTGAGTACCATCAGTCCGGCAGGACTTATTGAGAAGATTTCATGGAACGTGTTTAACTGACTGTCCCATGTTTTCCTTCTTCCCCTCCTCTCGTCTCTTGTCTTACAACCTGGTGCATAGGTGCCTATGATGCTTCATGCAGTACGCTTCCATTTCCTCTTTTCTTTCCAGCTGATTTATTCACTATGTCATGTATATTTGCTCTGCCCATTTCCTTGAGTATCACCGTATTGAACTGTATATGCTGCCATCTATATTTATGTTTTTGTACATTACTGAGTGTTATTTGACCCATATATATTGATACTGGTGCAGTAGGGCATGTTAATGCTTTGACATATATGTAAGTTGATTTGTATCTGCATTCATTTATTGTGGCTCTCTATTTTAAGCTTTTACACTTCTATGCTTTTTTCTGCTGACACGCAGGTGTATGCCTACTTCTTTTCTTTTTCTTGTTGCTAGGACGACAAGCCGCGTCCTTGCGCTAGTGTCCTGGTTGCTTGGACTACCAGTGTCATGGAGCGCGATGACGTCATCACTGCGGGACTCCGGCCGCGCCACGTGGGGTACCGGGCGGCATCCGAGCTCAGGCACTTTGGCGGGTCTCTCTGGGCTATAAGGTAAGAACTTTTCACCTCTTCATACATTTTTCACCTTGACAAAGGGGCGCATTTGCCCCCAAAACGTTGGTATTGTGAAGGATCACAATTAAACTTTTCTGATAGCCTCCTAGTGCCATTATTTTTCCTGCATGTATATATATATATATATATATAATATATAATGCAGAAGAGAATGAAGGGCACTCTACGGGACTTATGCAGCTTGACATAAACCAGATGAAGCCGGTGTCTGCATGTACATGCTGAGTGCACTTTTGTGCGTCTCTCTGGCCATGGTATGTGCAGTTTTGACTTGCAGAAAGAGCTAGTGCTATACCATTCACATACATGCCCATTTATGTCGCACTGCCAGCACACAGTTTGTGCAGTTGTATTGCTACACCGTTACTTTTATGCTAAGCCCACATGTGGTGCAACTGCACTGCATCTCATATTCTGTTTAGCTGATTTCCTGTATTGTTGTCAGGTTGCTATGGTGACGGCATGGGTGTTTTGACCACGCCCCCCAAGCCAACACGCGCGCTGGTGTGTCCTTTGCCTATATCATCAGCAGGAGCCGCAGCTGGGAAGATCGTGGAGGTGATGGACACAAGGGTTAGTAACCTTATATATACTGCACTTTTTTCTATTTTCTGTATGTCTTGATAAAAGCATTCATTTGCTGAAACGTTGACAGTGACACCGGCTTCATCTGGTTTACATCAAGCTGCATAAGTCCCGTAGAGTGCCCTCCATTCTCTTCTGCATTATATTAACCTCTTGGTTTGATGTGGCACCAGGGCATTTTATTCACATATTTAAGAGTGCCGGACTTCATTATTTTTATGTTATAGATGGTTTTGCGGTTTTCACTTTACAGTGATATATTGCACCTATCTGTGAAGGCTCCACTACATTTCTATTTTATTGGACGCTCCTTCCTTTGTTTATTCCACATACCACATCTGTTTGTGACAGTCCAACGGGATGTCAAACACTGATGACACTGCAGGATTCAGGGAGATCACTTTACCACCAGGTGAACAATTACATTTAAGGGATTCAGAGGCAGAAAGTATTTTATTTCAAGCAAAATTACAAGATTCATATGGCACAGATAGAGTTGAACAATTAGTGGCACAACTTGTTTGATTAAAGAAAAGAGAAGTTGATTTCTATCTTCATGTGTATTGTTGTCGGACTATAACAGGGATAAAAAGATCCCTTGGGGGTTTCGAGTACGAAATATACCAACCATTGGCCGACATAATCCTGATTTTTGTCGACGCCCGGGCGGCGGTTTTAAACAAATGTTCCTATGACCTAATTCTATTAGTCATAGAGGAATCACATCGTGAACTGGCATTGCAAAGGAGAAGATTGACAGAAATGAAGCTAGACATCTAAGATTCAAACGGATACTACACAGGACTGGTATAAAAAATTACAGGACCAGATTGACAAATATAGAGTGGATCTTGGTCAATTTAAAAAAATCCAAATACCAAACAGTCCTTAGGGACTATGCAGAACTAAAAGTTTACAGCTGGGCATACCATTGTGGCGCCAACCGCGATCGAAGACCCAGACTTCGCAAACCCAGGAGATTCCCACTTGATTCAGATCAATCTAGTACTGCAGCCTCATCCAGTGAGGCAAAATGTGCCGATTCAGCCAAGGCTACCTCCAACAGCAGGCACCCTTTAGGGGTAGCCACAAGAGCCACCCTGGATCTCACCAGAGAACCTGTACCAGGCGCGGAGGTCTGTGGGGCGAGGCAGGCAAAGAAAATTGTACAGAGATGGTAGTTTTTAACCTGTCCTCAAGGGTTCTGACAGACACAGAGTTTAATGTCTTAAATAAAGGACCATTATTTGTTTCCACTCAAGATTTTGATGTCTTTCAAAACAAGATTGACTAAAGTAAATTTGATCGTCATGTCAAACTGAAAGAATATTTTGGCACATCCTCTACACCTATTGAACAATGTCCAGTATACAAAAAGTCCTTGTTTGTCCCTAGTTCATCCAATGTTAACATCAAATGCTTTACTAACTTTATGGATAATACTATTATAAACCACAAACCAGATTCGGCCCTAAGATCAAGTTTGTCCTATGCGGAAAGGCAGGCCTTAAAAAATCTGGGGTCCTATCAGGACATAGTTATTCGCCCAGCAGATAAAGGTGGTGGCATAGTGGTGCAGGATCTAACGGTCTATAAGACAGAAGTATACAGTCAGCTCAACGACACCTCAGTCTATGAAGCACTGTCTGATGATCCAACAAACAGATTCAAACAAGAGCTGGATGCACTATTGTCCCAGGCTGTTCTGGGTAACATCATCAATAAGCATACCTTAGAAGCTCTGACGCAACCATTCCCTAAGATCCCTGTTCTATATACCATCCCAAAATTACACAAAAATGCCATCTTACCTCCGGGGAGGCCCATCATAGCAGTCTGTGACTCTTTATTCTACAGTATTTTGCAATACTTTATTTTCTACAGCCTCTCATCCAAAAAGAGACTACTTTTTTAAAAGATACTACAGCATTTATTTTAAGACTCCAGGCTCTATCTCCCCTCCAGGAACAACATCTGTTGTGCACCATAGACGTCTCCAGCCTTTACACAAGTATCCCCCTGGCACAAGGGATTGAAGTAGTCCGCAGATATATTTTACGTCAATCGGAGTATAAATGTCCACAAATAGATTTCTTTATCCAATTACTGACTTGGGGCCTGATTCAGACCCACTCGCGAGCGGCTGTCCACTCGCAAGTGGGTCAATGGTCTGCACTGAGCATGCGCACGACGGAGGGAGCTCCGTCGTGCGCATGCGCCAGACGCGACGAGCGAAGGAAAGTCCTTCGCTCGTTGTGTCCGATCAAAGGGGGCGTGCTGTCAATGTTGATTGACAGCACGCCCCCTTTGGTGGGCGTGCCGGGGGCGTGCCTCCCTGACGGGGGCGTTCCCACGGGAACGCCTCCCGTCAGAAGCCGGCCCACTGACATCACTAGTGATGTCAGTGGGAGTGATTTTGGCTCTGATAGAGCCAAAATCACTCCGGAGCTTGCGGTTGAAAACCTCAACCGCAGGCTCCGGCTCGCAAATTCGATGGTCGCGATGGTCTCGACCATCGCGGCCATCAAAAAGCACGCTCGTATAGCCTGTGGGTGGTGACCCACAGCTATACGAGCGTCCAGGAGGACGCTCCATGAAAATGGAGCCCGGCCCTCATTCAGAGCGTGCGCTCTGCTCAGAGCGTACGGCTCTGAATGAGGGCCTTGGACCCTTACCTGAAATTACTTCATCTTTGACAAAAAAATCTATTTGCAATGCTCTGGGTGTGCCATGGGATCATGTGTATCCCCAAGCTTTGCTAACATTTTCATGCTGGCTGATTGCAAGGTGGCCGAATTGATTTGCGGTTATTGTTGGTATATAGAAGATATATTCCTATTATGGAAAGGCACCAAGGATGAGTTCAACTCATTGATTCAAAATATTAATCAACATGACTGTCCCATCAAGCTCACATCAGAGAGCAGTTATACATCAGTTCATTTTTTGGATGTTCTCATCCATCTCAAACATTATGGTTTCATTAAAACGTCTATGTATTATAAAAACACCAATAGAAATACTCTCTTAGCATGTGATAGTCAACATCCCAAGTCCCTCAAATCTGGCCTACCTTTTTCTCACTTATGAGGGTTGTTAGGATATGCAGTCACCCAAATAATGCCAAAATACAATGTCAGAATATGATGCTAAAGTTCCTCAAAAGAGGATATCATCATACATCTTTGATCAAAGCCAGAGATCGCGCACTAGCAGTCAGTCGCAAAGATGCACTGGTGACAGTCCCAGTAAAAAAATAGAAAATCGGATTGTTTGGACCCAAAGCTATACAGAAGGCAGTAAGTTCCTTATGCAAACGGCCAAGGAAATTTGGCCCATAGTTGCGACTGATGAAAAGATCCCGGCTCTAATAGGATCTTCTATTATACCTTCTTTTAAACGGGGTAGAAACATCAGGGACATCGTAATACACGACAATATTAGCAATTTATCAGTTAACAAGCCAAGTCATTTCCTTACTCATAAGCCAAGTAACCACCAGTGCACTGGTTGCACGACTTGTAGCTTTCTAGAAACAGGCAATGTGTTTACCCACCCCAGATCAGGCAAAATATTCCAGATCAAACATGCATTGACTTGTTCTAGTAGATACGTGGTATACTACATTAGATGCCTGTGCAGTTTGTTACACATTGGCAAAACCACACGCCAACTAAAGGAGCGTATGGCATTGCACCGCTCCAGTATTAGGGCTGCACTAGAGGGTAAGAGTTGTGACCAGCCGGTCGCATGTCATTTCTTACAACATAAACATAACCTATACAGTATTAGGTACAAAATTATTGATTGGGTGCCCCCTAACATTAGAGGAGGTGATAGGGGTCGTATCTTGCTGCAGAGGGAGGCTAAATGGATCCATGTTTTGCAAACTGTGCATCCCATGGGTCTAATCGAGAATCTATCCCTTATGTGCTTTATGTAATTAGATCTGTGTCTCTGACTTTGTGTGTATATATTTAACTTTATTTGCCACTTTATTTGCCAGTGTACGATGTAAGCACATGCTGAGCGCACTTTTGTGCATCTTTCTGGCCGTGGTATGTGCAGTTTTGACTGGCAGAAAGGGCTAGTGCCATATACAATTCACATTCATGCCCATTTCTGTCACACTGCCAGCACTCAGTTTGTGCAGTTGTATTGCTACACCGTTACTTTTGTGCTAAGCCTACATCATGTGGTGCCACTGTACTGCATCTCATATTCTGTTTAGCTGATTTCCTGTATTGTTGTCAGGTTGTTATGGTGACGGCATGGGTGTTTTGACCACACCCCCCAGGCCAACACGCGCTGGTGTGTCCTTTGGCTAAGTCATCAGCAGGAGCCGCAGCTGGGGAGATCATGGAGGTGATGGACACAAGGGTGAGTAACCTTATATATACTGCACTTTTTTCTATTGTCTTGATAAAAGCATTCATTCGCTGAAATGTTGACAGTGACACCGGCTTCGTCTGGTTTATTTCAAGCTGCATAAGTCCCTTAGAGTGCCCTCCATTCTCTTCTGCATTACATTAACCTTTTGGTTGGATGTGGCACCAGGGCATTTTATTCACATTTTGGAGAGTGCCGGACTTCATTATTTTTATATATAATATATATGATATATATGTGGGGAGGTGGAGCTGAGGCTGGAAGGAGTGGGCAGGGGTGCTGCTAGGGTGGCAGAGTACTTAGCAGCAGCCGTGGCTAACAGAGCCGCTGCTGCTGCTTCTACATAGTGATCAATGTGATCACTATTGTTCTGGAGCTGCAGCGGGAGGGTTTCTCGCTGGTGGCCCGGATGCATAGCAGCGGCGGCAGCTACAGCCGCTGCTGCTGTTTCTACTGCACAGTGATCACACTGATCACTGTTTTTCCAGAGCCACAGCGGGAGGGTGTCCGGCTGGTGGCCCAGATACATAGCAGTAGCGGCGGCCACCAGAGCCGCTGCTGCTTACTGAAGTCAGTGGGGGTGGCTGCCTGATCACTGCTGGCCACAGTGATCGGGTCACAGCAGCAGCCATGGCTACATGAGCCATGGCTGCTGCTTGTATGGAAGACAAAGTGCAGCGGGAGGGGGGTGCCATCGGTGCTCGATCACTGTGGCCAGCAGTGATCAGGACACAAAGGAGGGGGAGCCACAGGTGTAGAGGGACCAGCAGGTCCCTCTGAGAATGGAGCTGCTGGAAGTAAACTTCCAGCAAGCCGCCCACTGGGCATTTCTGACTGGTCGTATCAGATACAACCATGTCAGGGAAAGCCCTGTCTGTTATGGTCGAATCTGGTACGACCATGCCAGGCAAGTGGTTAAACACCAGGAAATAAAAATAAACATCTGGTTTCCACTTATTTTTATTTGAGGTGCAGCTGTCAGGGACATATCTGCTATACACACACTTACTAAGCACAGTAATATATGCTGTCTTTAGGTAACACATTTAAAATAAAAGTTTAATTGAAATATAATAAAAGCATTGAAATGGTTTTTTAAACACCAGCAAAAAATTACCTTGTTTCCACTTTTTTATTTTTGGTTTGCAGCTGTCAGGAACAGGTCTACTAGTCTACACACACCCACTAAGCACATTAATATATGCTGCATTCTCTTAAAAAATATAATTTTAATTTAATAATAAAATCATTGGAAAGGTTTTTTAAACACTGGCAACAATGCCTTTTTTCCAATAATTTAATTTTGGGGTAAAGATGTCAGGCACACATCTACTCTATGCATATCCTCTAAGCACAGTAATATATGCTGTCTTCAGGAAACACACCCTTTGGAAAAAAACAGAAATATATACATATAAACAACATCATGTCCTTATCCCACACTAAATAGCTTTTTGAGTACAGAACAAATTGTGCAAAATGCTAGAATAAGTGTAAAGAGGAACCTCAAATTATTAAAATCAAGACGTTACACACTACTATATTGTATCCAAAATGCAAAATGATGTGCTTATCTAAAATAAATATGAGTAAGCTGTTGAATGGAACAGAGGGGCTAAGGCCCTCATTCAGAGCCGCTCGCAATTAGCGCTCGCTCGTTCAGAAAAAGGGGGTGGCTATTCTTTTGAACCGTACGCTCTTTGCGGTCTGTTGCTGCCTCCATGTCTGAACGAGCGAGCAAAACATACGCTGGTTTATTTGATAAAAACGCCCCCTGGCCGCTCGCATCATACGTCATGTCCGCTATTTATTAGATTAATCGAGTACATCGAACAGCGTATGAACTGCTCGCTATTCTTGTGGTTGGTTTTTTCAACCGCTATTTTGCGAGCAGTTCTGAGTTAAAAAAAACCAAGTGATGTGGTCAATGACGCTGCTGGATTAATTATGCACTCCCTTAAAACGCCCGTTTTGACCTTTAAGCACGCCTGCATTCTGATCTCCACTCCCCGTTTTCAAACACCTTCCCCTGTTACCACCCACATACGCCTCATTCTGTCACTCAAAATTGCAGGCCCTCGCTATATAGCGAACAAATGATTTTCGGCCGCACTGACTGGTTCGCGCATGCGTACTAAAAACCGTACGCATGCGCAGATGTGCGAACATCGCTCGGAACGAGCGTACTGCCGCTTACGAGCGGCTCTGAATGATGGCCTAAGTCAGCAGTGCATGCAAGTGCACTGCTGAATGCAGATTCCCGTTTATCAGGAATCTGTGTATGCACAGGATCTATTCTGCGAGTGTGCTAATGAGTCCTGCTAACATGCAAGCTAGCCCTTGAATGCCTCTTCCTGATTGACAGGCAGAGGCATTTAAGGGGTGGTGGTGCAGGGGCGAGCAATGTTCCCAGAAACGGGGGCATATATGCCCCATTTTCTGGGAGGGGCAAACCCAGGATTATCCTGGTCTCACAAGCCAGCCAGGCTGAGTAAGCTGAGGCTTGCTCAGATGTCCGGCCACCCGGTGCCATCCACCATAGCGATCACCGATGGTCGTGATGGTGATCTCACCACTGCGACCTCTGTTGCAGTGCTGGGATCGCAAATGCAGCAGGGGGTGTTATACACCTTTTGCTGCCTTTGCTTTATTGCAAGGATCGCATTTGCAAAGCTCTCTGCATGCAGCTTTGCAATTGCATTTCTTGCTGAATCAGGGCCACAGTCCCTTAGTCCAATCTTTGGTCAGAATGGGCTCCTCCTGATGTGGAACTTTTTAGCAGAGACATAGGGAAATCCCACATTAATGTCCTTGTAAAAAGGATCAATTCCTTGCGAGTTCTGAAATTAGATACTCATATCAAAATAGCATCCAAACAATGGCCAATGACAACTCATTAATACTTTTTTTAAATATTTATTTAAATAAAATATTTTCTATATTATGAAGTAAAAAGCCTTACATTGCACTCTTTTCAGGTGCAGTAAATGACCCCCAGAGGATAGTTGTAACCAAACTTATGTAAACCGTCAGTGCAGCCCTCCATTTTTAATGTCTTTTAATGCTAAGGTTTTATAATGGATTACAAAATTTTATTATAATAATATTTTATTATTATTATTATTATTATTATTTTGGTATATGGTGTTGCTTGGTAAGTAGTTTAAATATAAATGAACTTGTCTTATTAGAATACAATAAACTCATTTATATAATAAATTGGAGGACCATTTGAAAATAGAAGCTAGACATTGGTAGGATTAAACCACACTGTCCAAATATATTGAATACCATAGGATCCCAAGAAGCCTCAGGTTATTCAAATTCCTATCATTTAAAGATGATGACGATTTGACTGAAAAACAGAGCAAAACCATGGATGAATGTTTAGTCTCCCTGATGAGACTTCCCATTGATATAGAGTCCAAAATTAAGATAGTGGAGAAAGATATTGACTCTCTAAAACAACAGTTAGAAAACTTCAATGGATGCCAAGAATCCAAAGATAGAGAAGATGTTAAGGGCACAGCAATATGAAAAAATGAATTGATATTTAATAAAAACAGGAAATTCCATAGAGACTATGTTTAATAGATCAAAAGTCCCCAATACTGATTATTCTAGAGAAAGATTCAATGGTTCATGTACAAGAGCACTTAATAGAAGTAATCTCAATAGAACAATAAGAAGCAGAAGCACCACTAAAATAAATAATACTAACATATGATCTTCTCCACCATTACAACCAACTCACTCTAGGAAAGAGACTCTGTTGACATCTCAATGTGTAGAAACCAACATATATGGGGGTGTTAAACCTAAATGATTACAGAACCAATGGACTAAGAGTCATGCTCACACAACATCCCCTTTTCAGTAAAGGAAAGAGGAGGCACCGAATTACAACAGTCAAAACCAATACTAGTACCTCTATTTGGGAACCCCAAAGAGAGGAAAAGAATCAGATTTTGGGGGAAGAGCGGGGGAATGACACAGCTACAAAAAAAGAAAAGGCAACCTAAGAAACTAAATAGTAATACACACAAACCATCTAATGTTTTCAATCTGTCAACCTGTCCATTACGTGAAGTGGAAATTGGACTTCTGTCTAAGGGAATGATATATGCCCCATCTTCGAGTCCTAATTTTTTGTACTGTCGATTGAACTCAATAGATTTGTCAGGTCACTTAGCCGGAAAAGTTTTTTTGCTAATAAAAAACTCAAATATAAGAAAAATAAGGAGCCATCAGTTATCCTCACTGAATAAGACTCCAAAGGTCTAAATACATTATTAGGATTCCTGTATGAGAAAGCGTATAGTGACCAAGAGAAATCTCAGCATTTATCAACCAATTTTAAGAATAGCTGTATTGAGATGTTTTATAAACATAATCTGTCACAATTTAAACCTTTATGTGAAAAAACAAAAAACCCAAATGCCATCATTTAACCTCTCAAGAACAGCTAGGTCTTGTCTAAAGATAAGTCAATCGTTATTAAGGGGGCGAATAAAGTGGGAAATAGTTGTCCAAAATACATTGAACTATGTGGCTGAAGCCCAAAGACAACTAGAGGATCAGGTGTACTATAGGGTTCTGCCCACTAACTCTACGATAGCATACCAAGCTTCACTGAAAGTTTTACTTAGAGAAGCAATGGATGATGGGGTTAAATCCAAAGAGGAATTACAATTTTTATTTCCTTTACACCCAGTTACCCCAGTTTATTATCATTTGCCAAAAATGCATAAATCTTTGACACATCCTCCCAGTTGCCCTATAATTTCAGGAGTCGAATCAAACCTCAAATTTATCTGCTTACAGTATGTTGATTTTTATTTGCAACCTTGTGCTGCCTCCCTGAGATCCCACATTAGGGATACAACTGAGTTCTTAGAGAAAATTCAAAATATAACATGGAAAAATTGTTACAATTTTCTTACATGTGACATCACTATATACAAACATACTGCATCAAAAGGGATTCGAAGCTGTGGACAAATTCCTCCATATGAGAAGATGGAATCTCAGAAAGTTAGCATAAGTTATTGGCATATTCCATTTCTATTACATTAGAACACAACTGTTTTATGTTTGACCACACCAATTATCTTCAGAGCATTGGAATAGCCATGGAGGCCCAGTTTGCCTCCAATTTTGTGAACCTCTATATGTGTATGGTGGTGGAGGAACATATATGGGGTAGAGATCCGAGGTGGACCTGGTCATCTATAGCTGCTTTATAGACAACCTTTTTATCTGGAATGGGGATGCTAGTTTAAAAAATAACAAATTTAATTTAACCTTCACCAGCACTTATAACCCATCTATGATCAACTTTTTGGATATAACCCTGGATATCTGTATTGGGGAGATTACATTGTATACATATAAAAAGTAAGTTGTACAAATACATATACTATATTGACTATACTAGCAGCCATCATAAAAATTGTCTATAGAGTATTCCGCTTGGATAAATTTTCCTCCCGAGCAAAATTTGAGGAACAAATAGACCAACTATGTAAGACTTTTGAGGAGAAGGGCTATCCAACCAAATTAATTTTGGAGGCTAAAACTATGGCTCAGACCCTAGACAGAGATTCTATTTTTTCAGCATCTGCTCACAAGCATAAGAAAAATAGGGGCAATTTTGAACAGTCTTGACCTGTCTGTGGTCTTTTCATTTAAATATAATAATTCTGCAGGTGAAGTTAGCCGAATCATAATAGACAATTACCCATAGCTCTTATTAGATCCCATTTAAAAAAAATTTTTAAAACCAATCCATCAATTATTTTCAAAAAAGAAAAAATTTACAGAATTACATAGCTCGCAATGTTTTCACTTCCGCTGAATAACAGCCACTAAAATAGCTGCAATCCAAGCCAGGAGGGAACTATCATTGCGAGCATACTAAGTTTATAACTTGTACATACAGTATGTGCAAAATAAAGCTAAAGTCTGTGCATCTATTGCTACTAAGGAAGCACGTACTATAATGTCATTTATTAAATATAGGACCACATTTGTGGTTTATGTTTTACAATGTGATTGCGGATTGCAGTATGTTGGACATACTTCTCGCCAATTAAAACATTGCCACAATGTCCTGAATAAGATGATGTCTCACAGTGTACCACAACATTTTTGTGACATTCATATTGGCAACCCTGCAGGGCTAAGGTTGTGGGGATTAGAACAGATCCCCAACAATTTTAGAGGGGGGTATAGGTATAGGAGACTGTGTAAGCATGAGGCCCACTAGATATATGTGATAGGGACTCTCTCTCAAGATGGCCTCAATGAGAAAATAGATCTAGAATGTATCTAATTTTTCAATATCCATAATATATTCACTTTTTATCTTCCTTTTTTCTTTAATATTATTATTATTTTCTTATTTTGAGTTACCAAGCACTACCAGTTTAAAATTATTAATCCAACAAATGTGTCCGGTTTTATAACCTGATCATAAGTTTAACAATATTTTTTAACAAAAAAAAGTTAATACAAAAAAAGTTATATTTATTATCCAATCTTATCTTTTTATCCAGAATTATACACCTGTTTAATAACTTGTGCATGAGCCAGACAGGATGGGTATGATATCCCGACAGCTGAGTAGCCACCGGGTGAAATACCGATGCCAGAATCCCAATGTGCAGAGATCCCGACAGAGGCAGGTAAGTACACTAACCCTGCCCCTCTCCCCCTAACCCTCCCTTAGTGATGCCTAACCCTAACCTCCCTGGGGGGTGCCTAACACTAACCCTCCCCCCATAGGTGCCTAAACTTAACACTCCCTCCCTGAACCCTAGACCAAACCCTCCCCAGGGGGTGCCTAATGGGGCTCCCCACAGCTTAAAGTTAACCCAGGAAAGTGCCTAATTCTAATTCCCCCAGGGAGTGCCTAAACATAATCCCCCCCCCGCAGTTTAAAGCTATGATGGGCTTGCTTGCCTTCATTTGGGAAACCATCTGTCGAGAATTTGGTGTCAGGATCTAGACGGGCTTCAGTATTTTGATGCCTGTCTTTAGTCCTGTGTCAAGATTTAGATGCTGGGAATTAGACAGACTGCTTTCAGCACTTCGGTATATCAACTACATCCCAAGCCAGACAACACAAGTTGCTTATGAGTGATCAGGATGATTGATTTAAACAGTGATTGGTTGCTGGGCTTATAAAACTTGAGATCTAGATCCCCAGAATTTTACCTTCTGATGAAACTCAAGGTAGAGAGAAACTAGTTAAGGAATGTTGAATATAACTGATTCCCTGTACTACACTGCATTCCTTATTGTGACATCTACAACTTGCCAAATCCAGTGAGTGCACAAGAGATCAGGACAAAAAAGGCTCTGCCAATTGTTTGAGCTTCTCAGCGAGCAGCAGAAGTCCCTTACAGAGACCTTCCAATGAGGGTCAGCCTGTGTTGTTTATTAAGCACAGCAGATACACAGAAAAAGGCTCTAGCACCGACAGCTTGTTGAGCCCTCAGTGCTACAGCTGGGACCCTCCACGGAGACCTCCCATTGAGCAGCAGCTGTCAGCTCGGCTCCGGCATATACAGTAAGTTTGCCTTCACTTAAGTCCTGACAGCCATTCACACACTTTTATCAGACTGCAGGCGAATACATGCTAGAAGTAATGTGTTTGACCAGGGCCGCAACTAGGGGGGGGCTAGAGGTGCACGTGCACCGGGAGGGGATTGCCTGGGGGTGAAAAAGAAGACTCTGCCATCTGAAAATGGCCGCCGCCGAAGAGGAGACTAATGCTAGAGGTCCTTACTGGACCTCTAGTGTCTGTCTCTTTGTTGGCGGCGGCCATTTTTGGATGGCTGTTTTCAGCAGATTCCCTGCGGACTAGCCGTCCGCATGGACTCTGCTGAAAACGGCCATCAAAAAATGGCCGCCGCCAAGGAAGAGACAGATGCTAGAGGTCCTACTGGACCTCTAGTGTCTGTTAGCAGAGCGCAATGCACACAGCGTTCCCGGAAGTGCCGGGAACGCTGGCGCTGCAGGGAGAGGATGCTGAGAGCTGCATCTTCTCCCTTCAAACCCCCCTGGCAACGAGCATAAACCCCCCTGGCTGAGCATAAACACCCATGGAAACAAGCATGGAACCCCATGGCAACGAGCATGGAACCCCTGACAGCAAGCATGAAACCCCCTGACAATGAGCATAAATCCCCTGACAACAAGCATGAAACCCCCTGGCAATGAGCATGTAACCCCTGGCAACAAGCATGAAACTCCATGGCAACGAGCAGGTAATTTTAAAGTAATTAGAAGCATTACTGTGGGGCATAAAATGGTGTCGGGCAAATATGTAAGTGGCACTTTTTTAATAGGCATTACAGTGTGTGGCATAATGTGTAATGGGCATTATGGTGTATGGAATAATGTAAGTCACTATACCAGGGACGTCTGAGTAATGCACTGCCTTATGGAGGAGCAAGGACAAAATCCAGGTACGGGAAGGGAGGGGGTCGCAAAATTGCTGCCTTGCACCGGGTGACAGATATCCTAGTTTCGGCCCTGGTTTGACAGCAGATGTATGATTGAGATGGAGTAGCTGCAGCAGTGTTTTAACTGTGAGTGACTCTTTTACCTGAGATTACACAGTGCATGGCTGGCAGAACACAGGTATTAACTTCTATTTTGGTAGCTATTTCCTCCAGCTTGTTTATTATATCTACAGGCTACACTGTGCTACATATTGTACCTTGCAATGCATAAGACTGTAGGATAAATACTGTACAGGCTAACAAATCTAAGATACCAGTCCTTGAATATATGCATGCTGGGCTCATTACATTTGATAAGGAACTATAAGTGCTTTACAAAGTGAATATTTTGTGCTTCTCATTATTACCAGACCAACATTTGGTGCTGTGGACTATATATGCCACCAGCGGACAAACTAGGGCAATCTATGTATGTTTTCACAGTTTTAAATGACATTAATACGGCCCTATCGAATTATATTTTACTATTGCTGCTTATTGTTTAGGTAACTAATTTGCTTCTTATTTTATCTTATTAAACAGTGTTATTTTGATCCATGAGTTGGATTTTTGAATTACAGAATTGGTTAAGGAGCTACTCACTTTGCTTATAGAAACTTATGTCCCATCCTGCAAAGGGTGTGAGCTCGTGACAGTTGTGCCTCCAAATAGTAGTCAACCTTCACCCTATGCATTTTGTCTCTAACAAGACTTCATCAGGGATATGTGTTTAACTTGAGACCAACAGCACACACTAGAGAGTTCAAGCTGGAGTCCTCAGCACATGTAATGGTATTCTGGAAGAAATGAGAGCCTGCATATCCATTGCAGAAAAAGCTTGTTTATCAAGTAGAGTAGGAAAGGTCCATTTAGTTACAATCAAACATATCCAAAATTTCATATTCAATAGTGCAACATATATATTTATACTGTATATAATCCATGGACAGAAAAACCGTATGGTTTAACATGTCACATCAAGGCTAAGTTCTTACATACGATCTAAAATTTTAGAAAACTACTGGATTTCTACCACTCAAACTTAAAATAACAATGACATTTCTGATCATAAAGGATGAAGCCTTAATGTAGATGTTTTTTTCACAATAAATGGGAGTAGACAGAGCCAAGCAGATGGGGAAGATAAAGTGGAGCAGATGGGGGAAAGCAGAGCAGTGCGGATGGTGGAAAACAGAGTGGTGCAAATGGGTGAAGTAGGAGCGGCACAGATTAGAGAAAATAGAGCAGTGCTGATGGTTGAAGACAACAGTGTGGTCAGGGGAAGACAAATCAGCATGGATGGAGGAAGACAAAGCAGCACACATGTAGAAGACAGAGCAGCATGGATGGGGAAAAACAGAGCAGTGCATAAGGGGGGTTATAGGTTGGCATTGATGGTAAAAGCAGAGCAACACAGACAAAGGATAACAGAGTGTGGATGATGTGTCTATTATTTATGGTTCATAACTGTGCAGACCTTCAGTTACATAGATTGCATGTGTGCATTCCAGTGAGCATACAAATCTATGCATAAGCAACTAATTTCTGTTTAATTCATAATAACATCTTTTTTTAGAAAAAAATATAAAAACATACTGTATATCTTTTATTACTCATTATGATAGTAATTTGGTGAAATTACAGTAATAATTTTAAAAGTGGATTATAAACTGGCAAATGAACATCATCACTCTAAAAATAACAAAGAACTATGTAGAAACATGGCAAGGTTGTTAAAATTACTTTGAAATGCAGTAAAGTCATTGTACTATATGTTTCAGCCTTTACTACAAAACGCTTGTAAACCAACATTAAATAAAATGAGTCACAGACTATACAGAAATTCCTGTAATATTCCTTTAGTGTTCCAGTACTTATTTCTTGTTTCAAATGTACACCAGCAGAATTCATAATGATGACTGCAGTTTAATAAAAGTTTTGTAACATTTTAGAATGGATATTACTCTATAAAGATACTATAAACTGAATGTTCTTAGCAATGTCATTAACCATGTGGGCAGCAAGCTTAAAATGCTGTCAAATTATAAACTTTTTTAAAGAAACCACAAACCAAAAGCATTTAATTTTCCAAAAAAGCACACTCCATATAATGCATATATTCATTTATCATTTCTCGTAGGTGTATGAAAAATGTTAACACATTTGAGAAATTTGAGAAAAATAGATGATTCCCATGCAAATAAAAGTTGAAAGAATGGCAAAATTGTAAGATATATTAGCATTGTAGTAGAAATTCTGGAATGAGAACGAAAAAGTGCATTATACAAAGAAAGTATCATGGGTATATGGGTTTGATTCTGACTTGGGCTCGATTTGCTTAAAGAGGTTGGAAGTCAGACACAACCCCAAGAGCTGACATAATATATTCAAATGAAAGGGATAAAAAAACTATTTTAGCTTAAGTAAAAAACACATGTACACCATAGATATAAAACTTTAAACAATAAAAAAACCATAAAAACCTTAAAGGCACACGTACAGTAAAAATTATCTATAGAGCTTCAATTTGCTGTATGTTGCTAAATAACCTACATTAATTGGAAAAAAATGGCATAGTATAAATACAGTACTTGAATAATCAATTTATACAGTATTCATTAGATCATCAAGTTTACATATCTCATGTAACAGCTATGATAATATCCAGTAGGCAGATATTGAAAATTAACTTGTAAGAACTAGTTCCAAACAATTATGTAAAAGATAGCAGTCCTTGTAAAATAGAATCAATAGCCCCCTATCCCACAATAATAAACTTGTCCTGTATTATTGTCCACCGGAACAAACAAGCATTAGTTAGACAGGGCAGAGTGTGTGCAAACTACTTCAGTGGAAAAGAATTAAAGGGCAATGTACAGGAATTAGAAACAATGTTTCACAGTTCATAATTACTGAAGGTAAAATTTAAAAAGTCCACCAGAACATGAAAGCAACAAGTTGCAAATGGATGGAAAATTTACAATCGTCAGTTACTGTATATAGCAAATAATTAACACATATTAGGAATAATGTCTCAAAATAGATGTTTGATACTAATATCCACCACAATAGAGAAGCATCAATTAAAAAATATAAGGATTTGGGCAAAGCTCACATTGGAGAATTTGAATCCACACAGGTCCAATCTTGCTTGATTTAGAACCAATCATCACAGTGGATTATAATGAGATCCTGATTTCCAGCTGATGCTGAAAGAAAGTGTTCGACTGAGTCCATACATTTGAATCCAGAGGGAAATTAAATGTCAAATGCAAGATATCAGACAAGTTTATTAAAGTATTTGTAATACCATGAAGGTGAAGAGATGTGAGATGTTGTGGAGCGAAAACAAGCTAGTTACCTTTTTGCTCATTGCCTCTTCTTAGACTCCCTTCATTGGGAGCAACTCTGAAACTCGACCATGCCCCGGAAAAGACGTACTGTAAGAGTTTTATATCCAAACACAGATAAGTATAGATAAATAAAGTTCCATTTGGTGCAGGTTTTAACAGGAATATGGATCAGTCCAGTAGTATGAAATCAATGCATATTTCATTGATCGTTCATCAAAAGTAAACAGTTGGTCTTGGTGTCAACTTAGTACAATAGAGAACACATTATTTTTTTACATGAATGATAAATCGCTATGGCATAATCCTGTTACTTGTTTCATGGGTTCACCAAACTAACTTCATCAGACTTTGTTATACTGAGACGGTGTACATCCACTACGACAGATTTCTACATTCCTCAAAATGACCGCAAAACTTACCAGAACAAAAATTTCTCTATTAGAATGAAACAAAATCTCTTCCCCCACAGATAAATATAGATAGTAATTTGCAACAAGAATATTTGGATTTATTTATAGCGACCGAAAAATACTGGAATGTGCGATTGAGATTGAGATTGCAGTAAAGGTTCAAAAATTCCTCTCTCATTTCTTGGATATTGGAAACACATTTGAGATTCAGGCTCCACCATTCCAAGTTTCATACTCAATCACCACAGTTCAAAGGTGCGGGATTGTCCAACACTTGTTTATGATTTACAAAGGTTTAGTTTACTACTTCAATTTAACCACACTTGCACCATTGCATAATGTTGTACACTGTTTTTCTCTCACATACAGTACCCTGTGACATCCATTTGGAGATCCTCATATAATATCCACCATTTTAAGTTTTAAGAAGTGCTGTAATCACCTTCCTTTCTTTATATATAAAATCGTAATGTGTGTATATGTATCGTTTGAAATAGCATAGAGACAGGCTTAGGTGTAAATGCCAAAGTTAATTTTTCAGCATGAAGGATAATGAAATACAAATATAAATATAAAATACAAATTAAATACAAAACTTGTTTTCCCTTTAAAAATTAATCTGGAATGTTTTGTTCCTGCAGTAATGCAAATAGATGGCTGGGACTATGCTAATGATTTAGGTACTATCAGCTGGAAGTATCAATACGTAATCAGCCAATATAAAGCAGCTAGATTGTGCTGCTGATAGACATTATAGTCATCATAATCATTGCATCACTTTGCACCTCCTAAAAGTCATATCTGTTGCTACAAAATAGAAATAAACATACCCTTAATGCATGTAGGTCAAATTGACTGATATGACATGGGGAGTAATTTGCTATTATACCCAGCAGAATAAACTTGGAAAATTATCTTTTATTTGCTACCTTGTATTTTAAACTTATCCCTTTTCCCTTCATCCCTCTTGGTAGTGGTTGGGCCAGGCAACTAAAACAGCATGTGACCCGACTAAGAATGTCATGTCTTTTCCCAGAAATGATCACTAGATTTTTAAAAGTACTACTTTTTATTAAGTGTAGGAGGCTTCTGTGCAATAAACTAACCAAAAAGTTTATAATAAAAATAATCACTTCTTGCTCCACTTTGATATCATCATATTTACTAACAAGGTGTCAATCAATATTATCCCTCCTCCCATGGACCGCAGCACTGGATCCCCATCTACTAGAATGCCCTCGAGTTACTAAAGTTATCAAATGAATAGTCAGAGTGGTATTAAATTGGAAGAAGCATGATACAATTGAAGTTATCAATTATTTGACTTTAAACACAATTATGTGAAACTAAATTCAATTGGCGTCCCCAGCCTGTCCCAAATGTCTATAATTTCCTCCTTATTGGAAAGTCGGACCAAGTATGCACAGTGCTTTTCTGGAAATTAGTTTTATCTATCTGTGTCTGGGATGTACAGTAGTCTAACAAATATTCTATTTCAAGATACATATTAAACTAAAGTGAATCAGAGATGTGACCTGTCACAAAAGATAATTTTAATATTGTCATTTTATTGTGTCCTAGCCAAACACATCTGCTAGATTTTAATGAGAACATAAAAATGCAATAATTATAGTTTCTGCAAATCCCATCAGAATGGAACTTTTGGTGATAAAAAATACAAGGTTGAGGATTCGTTCAATGCAGAGTTTTTACAACCACATAAAAGCACTAATAGATTTAATTACACATTAAAAACATATTTATGGCCTTGGTTTATCAACAGAAGGCATATAGCCTATTATATTTAATACTTATAAATAGGTAAATGACTGGGTGCTATGTTTATATATTTAAATTATGCGTGCAGTAGCACATTGTACTGATAATTAAATTATATAATTGTATTTAACAGATGCAGAAAAGCAGCGACTTATATATTCAGCATTTTCTTCACTGTGCAAACTATTTAAATCCAATCATGAATATGGATAACAAAACATATCTAAGATGATAATATTGAGGATAAACCCACATTTATGTAGTAAATATGTAAACATAATCAACATTTATAAATATATAGACATACAGGTTTTAAATGTTGCAAAGGATTTTACAATACTGCAAACTGGATCTACAGTCAAAATGATATACAGTCTATACAAGAGGCCATGTAATGCCTGTTTTGTTGAGAGGGGAGTGCGCTCTGCAATGTCTCTGCCTTTCCCTGAGTCGGGGATCTTAGATGGAGGTGTGCTGACATCACAGCCCAACCTCCAACCCCATTGTTCTACTGCGCTTGTTCAGTCTGTCTGCACATCTTCTCTCCATCCTCCATTAGAAGAAGATGTGCCCCTGAGTGTCTCCCATATGGAGACTGCATAATACAGTGAAGGCACCACAAATACAACTGTGTCACTAGCACCCACTGCTGAAGGGCCAATGCCCAAACTAAATGTACTGTATATAAAGGTGTGTGCTACTTCAAAACGCACTAACTACATAAACTCCTGGCTTGATCAGTTTGTATATGTTGTGTGTGCATACCTGTATTAATCCCATATTACCAAGCATTCTGTTATCTGTCGGTTAATAAAACCACAAACCTGGTTATGTTGCCTGCCATTTAGAATGACCAACATTGCATGCCACTGACACCTATCAGATCATAGCTTCTGCCAATATGTTTCATATATTTTTGCACCAAGCATGGAGTGTTTGTAAATCCTGTTACTAATGATGACAGCTGCAGACAGAAAAACAATGGGTTGGCCCTGCCCTTCACTAGCAAGTGCACAAATGTTCTGAATACGTGAGTGGAAATGTGAATTAGCATAATAAAGTAAGAAACGTGGCATGGCCCGGATGAACAAGAGGCCACAGATTTGTTTGATTTAGAATCAGGCGGCTAACAGTATGCTAAAGAATAATCCATGTGAGCCAATTGCCTAAGGTCAGTGATTTTGGGAAAAGAGTTTTTAAATGTGTAATGGGCCCAAAACAACCAAGACCTGTTTTATGCAGATTACATGGCATAAGAAGCCTGTTATGTGTTTAATTCATATAACATTGTTATTTCTTACCATTCTTCATCTTCCAATTCATTCGTTCACCTGAGACACATGCCTCAAACAAGTCCCTCTTGAGTTTAGAAGGACACTGTTATTATTCCTATGGACTTTTATTTATGTTTTGATTATTTACAGGGGTATTTTGTTAATGTATATATATATATATATGAAATTGATACTAATCACAGCGCTACACCAACTTTAAAACTTAATATCCAATAAAAGTCTCTTGTGGATTCCTTTCCACTTCACGCTTCCCGTATTCACGGTGACAGCTATATGTTTCTCCAATGAAACCGTTGGTGCAAAGTCCCAGAAAGATTTATGTAAAACAAAAGGTGAAAAACAAGCACCTCATAGTGTATTATATAAATAAATAGAATCGGGTTCAAAGAAGGGTAATTAATATGCATACCACATAGACTTCTAAAATCATGCACGTAATTCTACTTTGGCCACAAATCTTGAAAAATTGATAACCAGAAACTATTCCTTGTCTCCACTTCCCCTCTGTGTGTGGGATTGTCCGTTCATCCAATGATCACATGCATATAAAGGGAATATATGCACTTGTATGTTACTAAAGGTTTTAATTCTACTACACTATACCACTGTCAAATCTCCTCACTAGCTATGGCCAGTGAATCAGTCTTTTATTGGTCACCCTCAGAGTCTTGTTTGCTAAAGGCTACATAATATGATCATGTGTGTAAATAAGGAGACACGGGACACAACTGTATGCACCACAAGCATCTCCATCTCTCTGCTTCACTTTATTTAACAGACAGACTTATTTATAGGTTCCAAGTATCACATCTTTGTCAATCATCTGCAGTGAGACTATAGTGCTGTCTAAACATTGGAATTGCATACCTTACCATATATGTACATATGCTTTTCTGTGCACACATGACAGGGTCTGTAAATGAATTAACTCCATCCTGTCCTGTGCACCCACCCTCCATGCATACATGGCATACAAAATGGATTCTTATTCCTAAATGGCTTCTACAATTCCACATATTCACTCCTTTTGATTCAAATTTTACATACTATTATCATTCTAGCTTACCTAGCCATGGCATACCCCCTATGTATCTGGTCCCTACTTCACACAACAAGTTATCCCTCCTAACGAGGTAGCTGCATGCGGCAGTGCCCATTCAAGACCACATAGGCGATGAGTCCCTCAGTTCCTATAGTCCTGTATCTTCTTTTCATCCGTATTCTTGTAAAAACCTTCAATTATTTCCATACATTGTTCACATAAGTCTCTGCAAAGCAATGGTTCTCTTGTTTTTCAAATTGCACAAAAATTCTGGGTATGTCCATGTAGCAGGATCATAGTTCTCTGATATTTCTTTAGATGTTTTAAACCTAGAACAGTAATCAAATGTAAGTATTTGCCTTATTAGTCATATATCTATCCTGACAATCAGGTAAATAACTAGTAATTTCAATCCTTTAGCTATTAACATGAAAGTACCTGAAAACTATTCTTCTGTTCCCTTGAACCAACTTGACATATTCAATCATGTAAACTATCAATTACTATCAATATTATACTCTGGATTATTATGTATCTTCCTAAACTGGTCATTAAATTTCTTAACTTTCTCTAAGTGTACATATATTGGGTCAGATAAATTATCAGCTATATAATTACAGCAAACAGGTCTAATTTGTTTTACACATACTTCCCTGTGCAGCTGTGAGATACTCAAGGATCAGCCTAAACTGTCCCAAAACCTTCACCTGGAATTTCAATTAATTAGTAATTATTTCAAACACATCAAATATTTCATCTGTAACAGTATTACATAATCTGGCTAAAGCTTCTATATTGTGACCATTCTTTACACTAGGTCTGGATATTGATAAAACTAGAAACAAAACTATAACAAGAACGAATCATAGTATACAGTACATCCTCACAAGCCTTTGTTTGGCTTAGGGCCTAGCAACATATATCAATTCATAACTTCAAATTACTCCAACTCCCCTTATATAATGATCTTGCAGTGTGAGGCGAATCCAAATTTTATTTTCTGCTGCCTTTACTGCCATCGGAGTAGGTAGGAGAACTTGATAAGGACCTTGTATCTGGGTCCTAAGACTTTTCCTTAGATGCTTCTTTATCATGACCCAATCACCTGGTTGCAGTTTGTAGGTGCTGCAATTAAATTGGGATCTAGAACATAAGAGAACACCTGGTGGTGGACTTTGGTTAGTTTCTATTATATATGCATCACATATTGAATCAAGTCACCATGTTCATATTGTAACTCTTGTAGGAAGTTGCATCTTGTTCTAACAGCTATACTAAATTGCATTCCATAAGCTATCATCCTCGTTTCACACTGGGACTGTTCTTGACTATCAATCATATTAAAAATAAACATTCTAACAACCTATTCATAGTTCAATTTGACTATATAATTCAGTCTTTACACTGTATCATTGCTTTGGGTCCTTTTTATTCTCAGATTCTCTAAGATACATTCTAAAAATGTTTTTAATAAAATGTGTACCTTTGTCACTCTCTATTACCTCAAGTACTTCACATGTACGAATTACTTCTGTCATTTATTTTCCTTTTTCCTATTGTTCCTATTGTTTGTAATGTGTTTTTGTGTTTGCTACCTTGCAAAACCATAGTCAATATGACAACAGGTCTGAGCACAGAACATACCCAACACTTAACCAACTATATAAAATCAATCTTTAGTTTCTGGTAGGAATAACATCGGTGAGGTACTCCTTTCTTTCTTCTTCTAGTACCTTGATCACTTTTCCTGGGCTGTGCAATGATTAGGGGTAGGCTTATGCAGCCTAACTGAAACCTGGGGCTATCCAGTGCTTCTTAGCTATTTTTACCATATCATCTCTAAACTGATGAGTGCTTCCATGAAGTATTTGGGCTTAGACTGAGAATAGTGCACGTGGCAGACAGAGGTGGTGCTCAACCATCCATCCATCACCCGAAGTCATGCACATAGTCATTTCCAATTTATACTTCTGAGGAACCTGTAACTGCAACTTTTAACAAAATCAGGTTCAATGTTTCTGCTGTTTCTGGTTGCCAATATCAAAATATCAGGTAGGTATAATACTGCAGGGTGTTTGGCCAACTTGGTTTGCTGAAGCAGTTCCTCTTCTGGGGTATGTTCTCTGATATGTGCTTTTGACCCTACTTAAAACTAAATTTGTCGGCATTTGAAAAGCAGCAAACAAAAAATCTAATTCAAACTATGTATAAACTAACTATAATTTACAATAAAATGACCTATCGAAAAAGATTTCATTAATTTAAAACAATCATCATCATTAAAGAAAGATGAAAAATAAAAAAAAGTAATCATAATTTTCATCTTCCTGTGTCTCACTAGTCCCCTGTGGTTGCTAGCTGAACTACATATAGTATTTGCATTAGGGATGTGCAGGCTCAGACCCTTCCAATTTGCATATGCTGTGCTGCTGGATCTTCTCTCATATGCCAGCATCATCCCCCACAGTACATTTCCTCCCTCCTCTTGAATACATGAGAAACGAAGTGACATCTGGATTCAATCTTAACTAACTGCTGTAATATAGCAGAGTTGACACAAGAACTAAGTTACAGTACTTTTAAATTCCTGCTGTCTATCACCTTTTAAGTACAATACAATATACAATAAGACCTAAAAATCCTCTCAATTGTTTAAATATCTTTAGTACAGGCACTTTTTGTACGACGTGTTTTCTCCCCCCCCTTGGGGTCCAGACACACCCTTTTGGTCAAGCCAGCCTGGGGCTTTGGACTAAGGATTATTTCTGTTTATTTTACTTAATCCTAATCTTTAATATTGATCTGAGTATCTTAACCAAATCAGTTAGAAGCATACAAAAAAACATCCGGCATGTTTTAAGTAGTGTCAGTGTAATTCTAGTTACATGCCTGTAACCAAAATTAGTTTCAACATCCTGACATTACCAAGGGTGAAAGTACCTATCAATCCATCAATCCCTTATTCTATGTCTTTTTTAACAGTTTCTCATGATATTAGACAACTGAGAATAATTTCTCTTCTATAACGGGTATATTATCACATTCCCTTACACTCCAGAACTTGGAACATCTGGAGTGGATTATTGGATTTTTTCCTTTTCATTTAAAGCTTACTTGACCTGTGCAACTGTATTGGCAATATGCATTCCTGGGCTGCTTCTAATTAATTCAGTCCAGTCATATCTAAACAGCCCCTATTCTACCTATATTCTTAGATTTGTAATCATACATCATTCAACAGTTTAAAGAAATCATGAACTGATAAAACATTTTGTTAGGGAAATTTTACATCACTTTTACTATTAATCCCTTCTGCAGCAATAAAAAGTAATTGCTGTTTCTTTTAGAATTACAATATGGCTCTGCAATCTTTTGATCTCACAAGTTACAGAAAAAATATAGAAAATATCAAACAAAGCATTTTGTTACTAAAGCATTCAACATCAATCCTTTATCCAATCTTGCAATGCACATTTTTAATTTATGGACATCCCCATGAAAAAATGGCAACTCACTCACACTAACACATTAACCCTTTCAATTCCTGCACAACTTCTCCACAATTCCCTAGTACACCTTCACTACGCACAATCATTCACACACATCACAAATGATCAACACAATTGTTCCAGACAACTCTACTTTCTCAAGTTCACTCGACTCTCTTTTATCACATACACATGGGCCCATTTCATTCACAAGCAAACATTCAGTTATAGCACGGCAGCCATTTTCTGTGACATCCTGCATTCCATTGTCATCAGCAAAGCAACTCTATCACAGCATGCCTTCACAATACAAATTAAATATACATTTTAGAAGAAAAGAGAAACAAAACAAACAAAACACTAGTTATATAAAACACAACATTCCTCTTCAGTGATAATTAAGTAAGTGGGCATCTGGGGGTCATTTCTATACTCTTATTCACGTTTATTACATTTTTCAATCAGACCTTTCAGTGTGTCATTTAGGTTATATTTATTACATAACTCACATCTCATTTTGTGATGTTTAAACAAGTCAGTATCTGGGGTGTCAGCCATTTTAAGCATTCATCAAATATCCTGCTTTATGATTCCCATAAAGCTTCTTTTTCACCTGAGTGTCATAACTCTCAGGCACCGGCTTACTATCGCCGTTTTCCAATGCTATAACAGTCCCATTTCCGGCTTTTCTATTTTGTGGTCCAATGCACATGCGTGGGATTCCTGTGTTATTGTGGCAATACATATGTATTACTCCATCGTGGATAAACAACAGGAAGCCCGATCAGCATGTTGCGCTTCTGATTCGCCTCTATCTTCACCTCCGTCTAAGGGGTTTTGGTTTAGCCATTCAATTAAAGGCCCTGATGTATATTTATACCTAAGTGCCCTAGTGTAGCACCCAAACACCAGAGTTTCAGTACTAGCATTGAGATCTAATTCAATGCTATGGGCGGCCATTTTCTAGAAGTCCTCTGGGTGCAGTCATTTTTAATAAGTTTTTCCTTCCTATTAAAAGGCTTAATAATCATCATTTATGAGATAAAATAATTGAAACTAGAAAAGGAGTAAAGTACTCCCTAAAAGCACTATTGCACTATATTACATGTCATCTTAACAATACATCGAATAAAAACATTTAAAACCAGAATCAAAAAAAAGCAATGCATCACCATAATAAGGAATAAAATTAACTATATAAATTAATATCTATAAATATCACTTGATATAAAATATATGTTTAAATGTACCCATATATCACATTAAGAAAAAGGATTAAAGGAAAGGTGTAATTTCATATGATTCATTGAGCCCATTTGGAACCATAGTATTAAGGGTGAAGATCCAGTACATCTCTCTTTGGGGAAGCTTATTTTCCCGATCTCCTCCCCTTTCTCCCATTTGGACCCACTCCACTGCCTTTAATCTGAGGCTTTTGGGATCTGCATTGTGATGTTTGAGGAAGTGTCTGGGTACCGAGTGATTTTCTACCTTATTCTTAATACTCCTAACGTGTTCCTGCACTCGCAATTTTAAATTTCTCTATGTATTTCGAATTGCAAGAGCATTCTAATTGATATATTACTCATTTTGTCATGCAGTTCATTAAAATTCTTAATTTTGAATTCTTTTGGATTATTAAAACTATAGAATTTACTAGAAATATTGCTTACATGTTTGCAAATCTTGCAATTATTGCACTTGAAAAATCATTTAGTTCCTTGCATCCACATCTTATTTGTCTCCCTACTAGATTTCAACATACTAGGAGCAAGGTAATCTTTTAGATTTCTCACCTTCCTAAAAGCCAAAAAGGGTTTTTCAGGTAGAATAGTGTTAAGGACTGTATCGGTCTTAAGAATGCCCCAATGTTGATTGAAGACTTTTCTAATTTCTTTCTTTCTATCTATATATATATAATTTTATTATATTTGCAGAATACTGACAAAATTAAACAAAGTTATCAAAACATTGTATTTCCACATCAAAATGTATTCATCTTTTGTATTTAATTATTACACAGCCCTGACAATCAAATGCATTTGCTAATCTTCATTTTGATGTTCAGATAGTGTCCGGGCAATAGAATTGGATGTTGCCTCCAGCACCACATTTTGTTTACAATATTTTTATTTCAAGACAATACAAACAGGAACATGAACAGCATGTAAAGTCATGAACAGCATACAAAATAAATAATTTTAAACAGTATAAACATATTTGTATTGCTTCTACAGTATATTGTATTGGAATGTGGAGTTTATAAAATGGTTTAAGAGAAAGCTGGGAAAGGTTTCGAAGATGAAAAAAATTACATTGTGGGCAAGTAAAGGAAGTGACATGCAACCTAGATAAACAAAACAACTTATTACTGAAAATATAATTTTAGTTACATTGCTAAATATTGAAATATTGTCTTTAGATGAAGCTCTTTCAATTATAATTAGAGTGTAATTGGAATTCCCAGATTGAAAGTAAATGTTATGAGCCACCGCCCTGCTTGTATCAGGTCATACTCCCCGCTGGGTCCAGGCGGTAAAAGGCAGTGAGGACTTAGCCTCAATGCCGGTAATAGCGTTCTTGCCCTGCATGCAAGCTGAACTGCCTGTCTGTATTGCTGACCTTTCCAGCCTGCTGGCATCCTGTTTATTCCTGGTTCCAGTATGTACTGTGCCTGTCATTAGATCATGATGGACTCCTGCTATTCTTTACAGTTCCCTGCTGTGCCTGTTTTCATTGTTAATTTTGCTTACTAGTGCATCCCATTTCCACTGCAGTCTCCTGCAGCAAGTGGACCATATTTGGGGTCCGATTCAGCAAGGAATGCAGATGCTAATATGCATGCAATTGGTCGATTGTTGCATACTGCGCATGCATCTACATCTCAGTGCACGTGAGCAAACTAGCAATTGCTTCGGAATTGCAATTGCAGAGGCTATGCAGACCCAGAGCAGAGTGATTGACAGGAAGTGTCATTTGTGGATGGTGATGGGGGATGGTCGGGCGAACGCAGGCATGCTTGTGCATTTTAACGCCTTTGCAGGGGCGTGCATAAATTATCCACTGCGTGGCTATAAGCAGCCAAAGCACTGATAGTGTGTATGGCTGGTAACAATTTCTGAGCATGGTCAGGGCTTGTGCAGCTGTGCATACTGGTCCAATGTTACTCGATGTTACAGATGGTTTTGCTATGTTCCCCTAGTAAAAGGATGTGATCGCAATGTGAATGCAAACATTTGAATAGCACTGCTGATATTAGCAACAGCGGTGCATGCGTATAAGCAGAATTGCGATCCATAGTGAATCAGTCTGCACACTGTTCCTGGCCTCAATCCTGCCTCCTGCTTCTCGATATTTACAAAGTGGAACTTGCCACAATAATTATACTCATATGCTGAAACCAAAATATGACCAAATAAAATGAATCTTTATTTAATATTGAAAGATAAAACATTTCACAAGCAGAAACATTTGCTAAAAAATACTCATGAACATTATTATAATAGATAAATAAAAAATAAATATTTATTGTATTCACAGAGGAAATTGTAACTGAATAAATTGTAAGTCTTGCACCAAAATGTAACAAATGTGTTACATAATAGATTAAGGGAGTTCTTTTCCAGTGTTTTGTTGTCGAGGGGAAAATTAGTCATTTAGTATAAGTCCCATAATAATTATGTAGAGAGAGGGAAAGCTGTGTATAATCCCTGTAAGGTGCAAATCAGTTTACTGTTGGTGTAAATTGGTGTAAATGTGGTCAATTGAAGGAAAAAAAAGTGGTTTTAAAAATGTGTTAGTGCTCATGTCCCCTGCAGGAATAGACAGTACTGAATGTACTGGTGCCCCTAATCATTGCACTTTAGAGCCAGTGAAGTCAACCTAGATCTGAAAATAGTGGGTACCATTTGTAATTACAGTAGGATCGGCTCATATAGTAGCTTGAGGGAAACGGAAGGCTGACAATAATCCTCTGGTTGGGCATTCAAAACCAAGTGTCAATGATACCTCTAGATGGTAATGGTTGATGACAGTAAATCAACTGCTGGCAAAGGTGAACCATCAGTAGCAGGTCTCCAGTGATGGTCAGCATCTGGGATTGGCTCTGGTGTGCCACCAAGTGAAAGTAGACAGCCACAGGCTGGCAGCGCTGGCCTGCTAGAAGGGTCAGTTAATACCTGGCAGTAATGACCGCTGGTGCTGGAATGTGGCACTTCACAGTTAGGGTGGGCCAGTGAGTTGGGGCAATGTAGATCTCAATGTCGAATGAGCTAGCAGGGATAGAAGCTGCACTGAGAGCAAAAGCTGGTGATGCCTGAGAAATCAGATGCAGTTGCACACATAGATGAAGACACACACACTCAGCAGAACATGGGACAAACTTCAGGTGGATACCAATGGATGGCTTGGACTCCTAACATGTTTCTTCGCAACTGGTGTTTTTGACAGATATGTGTCTACATTAGTTCTCAATATTTACACCAGCCTCAGGTATTTTGCCACCTGTCACCACTCTTGCTCCATTCTCTGTACCCACCTGGTTTTCCGATATGCTCCTGCTATCTTTAAGTCCTGGTGGTATCCTAGTACCAGTGAAGGTATAAATATCTAAGGGAACTGCGGATGTTGTAGGTGAATGTTTCTCAGTTAGATTCTAGGAGTGATGTGAATTACGGGTGTGCCCTAACAGTAAAGTATACAGTACATCCAGGAGCACATGGCTGTGCTGGGATGCCTTTGAGCCCAGTCTAGTACTAGAAAATTGTAGTAAAAACCATTGTGGGGTTCTCCCATTTTTCCAGTAACCAGCAGCAGGCTGAACCAACCGGGAGGCTTACACTATCGCAGGTAGACACATAGCATGGAGTCCCCCTGCCATAATGTAAAACCAGCCCCAAATTTCTAAGCCCAGTGAAACCAGGCCCAAACTGGTAAGCCTAGGGCTGGAAATCCTTAGGAAGTAAATATGTGTAAATATCATAATATAATGTACATCTTTGAATCAGGCCACATGTACAGACATACTGTAGATTTTGTATTATTTTCTCTTTAATTGAAGAAGATATAGCAACTATGTATCTAATGATCAACCAAGGGCCTTCATTTGGTGGTTTTACCAAGTATTTCCAAATAAGATGCATATTTCATTAACTTTTCCAAGATAAAACAGTGTAACATAATAACAAATACTACAAAACCAATACATTTCTTCACTGGAGAATAATACCTGGTTGCTTCAAACATCTGAGTATTTTTTGTTGTGACTCTGGAACAGAGACATCAGTGAACTCTATGTTGTACATCTATAAAATCATATGGTATCCTTGTGATAAGCAATAAGTATTTCTCTGAGTGTATACAGGAAACTAATGATCCCACTGGAAAATGTATATTGCCCCATAGAGGGCTAAAATGGAGAGGATAAGTGGTGTGATTGAAACTTCCAAATCAGAAAGACCAGGTTCATCATGAAAAGTGCTAACTGGTTTATTTAGCCAAATACATTTATCATAGGGTTTCACTCGGCATATGTATAGTAATAATTTCAGTTAGGTATAATATTCTAAGTAAACCACCCTTTCAAACCAAGAGATCTTCCATTGTCTACATACCTGATTTATAAGGGCAAACATTTTTAAAAATATTATATTTATATTGTACACCATAAGGATTCATTATATAAATACCAAAATATTTTCCTGGATGTACAGGTAAAGCTATAAATTTGAGCGAATGTTAATTTCACTGCATTAAAATGGGTATAAATTAGGTTACAGTATAACTAGATAAAATGGAATGTGATTCTTCAATATCTCAAGTTTGGATGGGAGAAGTGGGGGGAAGAAAGTGTATAAATATACATTTATATTTTAATTATTTCACACCAGCAGTATGCCCTTATTGTCTGGATTTTACCTAATTTGATTTGCTTAAAGCTCTATGGTTAATGTAAAAATAATTGGGTTAAAGGACAACCTTGTCTGTTACCATTGACAATATGATTGATATTTGACATCATTCAATTATTTTAGAATGTGACTTTGGGTTTCAAGAAGAGAGCTTATATACCTGTAAGAGGATTACAGACTAAACACAACACTTTTAGTCATAGCGAACATGAAAGGCCATAGAGTCCATTAATTGCCTTCATTGCATCTAGAGGTGGAGTCTTAGAATTATTTATTACATGTAAGCGATGTATTGTTCTGTGAGTATTATCCCTCACTTGCAATCTTGGAACCATATTGTATTGCCTTGGTTACACACTCTTAATTAGAGATGTGCACCGACCCCTATGTTTTGGTTTTGGTTTCAGATCTGTATCTCCATCAAGATTTTGGATCTGGATTTAGTTTTGCAAGTTAGTAGTGTATTAGCAATAACCAATTAAACTAACTCACAAGAACATTCAATAGAAAACAATACAACACAGAAATGTACTAAAAATCGTACGTGGAATATCCTTGCTCAAAACAAGTAGCCGTAGTTAACAAGCAAACAAAAAAACCCAAAACCATGTGTAACTAGCAATAGCAGATGTGAATGCCCCCTACATATGTGCACATAACCCCAGCAGAATGGGTATGAATGGCTGGCGGATGGGATGACATCGGTCAGAAGACCGACAGCGGCATCCTGATCTGCAAAATCCCAACAGGGGCTGGTAAGTATACTTAAAACAGCATTCTGTACTTGAAAGTCAAAAACAGTGCAGTTCAGATACAGTGCAGGTCAGATACAGTACAGGTTGCATACAGTGAGGATCGATAACAGTGCAGGTCGGATACATGGCAGGATATAGTGTGCGTCTAATAAACTGCAGGATACAATGTGGGTTGGATACAATGCGGTATACAGTGTGGGTTGGATACAGTGCAGTTCGGATACAGTGCAGGATGTAGTGTGGGTTAGATACAGTGCAGGATACAGTGTGGGTTGGATACAGTGTAATTCGGTTACAGTGCGTGTCTGATATAGTGCAGTTTAAAGTGCAGGTTGTATACAGTGTGGGTCGGATACAGTGCAGGATACATTGTGGGTTGGATATAGTGTTGGATACATTGCGGGTTGGATACAGTGCAGGTCGGATACAGTGCGGCATACAGTTTGGGTTGGATACAGTGTGGGTTGGATACAGAGCAGGTTGGGTACAGTGCAGGTTGGATACAGTGCAGGTCAGATACAGTGTGGGTTGTATACACCAATAGTGCACTTACTGTGACAGCAGTGTCAGCAGTGCAGGGATGCCAGCGGAGTCCTCTGTGCTAGAATGTCAGTGGCGTCCTCAGTGCATGGGTGCTGGAGGTGTCAGCAGTGTGAGGGTGTCAGTGGTGTACTCGGTGTGGGAGTGCCGGCATTGTTGCCAGTGCAGGGGGGGCTGACTGTGTCATCAGTATGGTGGGCGGCACTGCAGGAGTGCTGGCAGTGTCCTCAGTGCAGAGTGCAGGCAGTGTCAGCAGAGCAGAGGTGCCAGCAGTGTCCTGAATGTGGGGGTGCTGGTGGTGTCTGCAGTGCCGGGGTACCTGTGGTGTCCTCAGTGTGGGGTGCTGGCAGTGTAGGGGTGCTGAGGGTGTCCTCAGTACATGGGGTGGAAGTGCAGGTTGGCCAGCACTTTCTGCAGTGTGGGGTTATTGCGGCGTCCTAAGTGCGTGGGTGCAGGCAATGTCCTCAGTGCAGGGGGTGCTGGCAGTGTTGGCAGTGTGGGGGTGCTGATGGTGTCCTCAGTACAGGGAGCAGAAGTACAGGGGTGCTGGCAGTGTCAACAGTGCTGGGGTACCAGTGGTGTCTTCCAAGCATGGTTGCCGGCAGTGTCCTCAGTGCAGGGGTGCCGGCAGTGTCAGCAGTGTGGGGGTGCTGATGGTACCCATAATGGAGAACAGCAGTGCAGGGAGTGCTGGCAGTGTTGTCGAGGCAGGGGTACTGGCAGTGTCAGCAGTGCGAGGGTGCTAGCAGTGTCCTCAGTGCAGGATACCAGTGATGTTGGCAGAGTGGGGGTGCCAACAGTGTCCTCAGTGGGGGGTGCTGGCAGTGTGGGGTGGCAGCAGTGTCTTCAGTGCATGGGTGTCAGTGGTGTTCTCAGTGTGGGGATGCAGCAGTGTGAGGATGCTGATGGTTTCCTCAGTATGGGGGGCAGCAGTGCAGGGAAGCTGACAGTGTCTTCAGTGCAGGGTGTCAGTGGTGTCAGCAATGAGGGGGTGCCAGCAGTGTTGGCAATGTGGGGGATGCCAGTGGTGTCTGCAGCAGGGGGCAGCAGTGTTAGAGCGGGGGGATGGGCTGCATCTTCCTTCCTTTTCCTATGCCCATTGAAGTCTATGGGCAAGCACTTATTGGCAGAGAGCTGTGACAGACTGCTCTCTCAGTGAATCAGCAGTAAACCCATTGATTGCAATGGGACTTTGTAAAAAGGCAGCTCAAGGCAAAACCTCAAGATCTGACAGGTGGATCTTGATGTTTTGCCTTGAATAGGGATTCGGTGACTGCAGGGAGATACAAGCTGTGTCTCAGATACCTGAAGTTTGGGTAGGTTCGGATCTTTGAGAACCACAAGGCCGGATTAACAATGGGGCAGATGGAGCTCCAGGCCACCCATTAAAATAGGCCCACAGGATAAACTGTGCCACTGTAGTGTAGACAGGATTTATTTTCCCTCTTATAGTAGCATGCCACAGCCTGCCTGCAAGCACTATCCAAAGCCCCACCCACTCAAAACCTACCGGACTTCCACCATCCCACCTGTGATTTAATCCCTTTAGTATAGTGCATGAGGCCTGGACGCCTTCACCACGTCATATAATCACCTGCTATATGCATATAGCTATAGGCTATATGCACCGACCTGCTCTCCATGAAGGCAGCCATGCCAGGTGATATGAAGTGTCCTCCTGCACTTCTGCTGATCATAAGGGACAAGATGTCCTGCAAACTGAGCCTCAGTGGCTCTAAAAAGGTATGCTCCATTGTTCCATTTAGAGTTCTGTCACAGGATATACTGTATTTATTACTATATATATATATATATATATATATATATATATATGTCCCCTCTATGCTGGCATTCCTTCACACAAACAACGAAGTTCCTCCGGTGCCTATCCAAAATATCCCAAGTAGATCCACCAAAAACCGGACGGCACTCAGAGATTTGACATGCAAAACAACATATATTGTAAAAAAGCCTCCAAAGCAGCGACGTTTCTCAAGCCTCAAATAAACACACAAACACCACATAAAGCTTACCCAGTTTAAGAAGCCCTGTCCGCTTATCACTCCACCTGCGTTGCTCCCACAAGGGCCACCCACCGGAAACTGCACCTGATGCACTTCCGGAGCCTGCACTTCACCGTTGCAAGGCAACCACCGCATCACCTTCCAGTACACTTCCTGGTTGTGAGCGCAGCCCCAAGTTCCTACAGCGATGCCACCAGGCTGTTAGTGCACTGTCAGCGCTCATCACGGGGGGTGTGTACATACCCAAGTCAGGAGGTAACTAAGGGAACAGTAAGCGGACAAAGCCACCCAATTAACCCCTACATATCAATACAGTGCATGTAAAATCACAGTGATCTATAATTATGCTCAACTGACTAATCCACATCTTATGTGAACTACAGCAATCCCCTATACATAAATTAGCCCCACAAACAGTGACAATGGAGCAATAACTCTGACTATAGCTAAGTTACTCTAAGCATAAATACAATTCTAGAGTTACATCAATCTACTGCATAGGATCATTGAATCTGAACATCATAGTCCCCAAACAGCAACCAGCTCACAGAATGTTCCAGTTTATTTTATCGTTTAAGCCTTTAGGACGTGTCGTCTCCAGTCTAAATATCCACTGTGCTTCTCTATTTAGTAGAATTTTTGAGCGATCACCTCCTCTCAGGGATTCTTTAACATGGTCAATAATGATGTATCTCAAAGATGCAAGAGGATGACCCATTTCTTTAAAGTGACGAGCTACCGGCTGTTCGTTCTCTCTGCCAGCCAAAGCTAATTTTATCGAAGAGCGGTGTAGAACTATCCATTCCCGGAATTTTCGCGTGGTTTGCCCCACATAATACAAGCCACATGGGCAGATTATGATATACACTACAAACATCGATATACATGTCAACACGTGATTGATCTTATAGCTCTTCTCCCTGTGCGGATGTTGAAACTGATTGCTATTAATTAAACATTTGCAGGTTATACAGTTAGTACATCTGTAACATCCGGGAGCTTTCAAATAAACATTCGGTTCACGTGGTATGTTTCTTCCAGTAATGTCCATATGGACAAGCATATCCCGGAGATTCCAGCCCCGTATAAAAGCTGCCACCGGTCTGCTGGTTTTAAAAGTAGATAAATCCTTATCCGTGGTTATTAGCGGCCAGAGCGCCCGAGTAGCTCTCCTAATAATGGGGCTAGCTGAGGTGTAATAGCTAGTCCACGGTATCAGCTGGTGTTCAGATCTAGTTTTGGGCCGTAGTAACTCCTCTCATGTCATACTTAGCACTTTTTGTTTCTGTTGAGTCAAAAGTACCATATCATATCCTCTAGCAGCAAATTTTTTTATTTGTTCATCCAACCTGTGGGTTAACTCTGTTGCATCACTCGTAATTCTCACCACACGCATCATTTGCGAGAGTGGAAGACCCTTCTTCAAGGCTTCTGGATGATGGCTGGTCGACAATAAGAAGGTATTCCTGTCAGTGTTCTTTTGGAATACTTCTGTATATATTTTACCTTCTTTGATTTTCACTGTAATGTCCAAAAAGTGAACAGATTCATAACTATATGTGTAGGTGAATTTAATAGGGGAACAGGAGCTATTGATGGATTGCATTATTTGTTCCAGCTTTTCTTCTCCGCCCGACCACAACATGAATATGTCATCTATATAACAAATAAATAACTGTATATGCTCTTGTGCCTCACTATTGTTGGTCAACAGTAATTTTTCTTGAGTGAACATGTACACATTTGCATATGCTGGAGCGACTGGGGATCCCATCGTGCTTCTGCGGTTTTGCACATAGAATTTTCTGTCAAATAAGAAGTAATTTTTACGTAATGTCATTTCAAAAAGAGACAGGACCAGACCATGATCAAACATTGAAAGGGGTACATATTGCATAAGGAAATCCTACATTGCTTGTACGCCATCTCCGTGCGGGATGGACGTATACAGACTGCATACATCTAAGCAGCATAAAAGTGTGTTAGGTGAAATGGTGTCCACTTCGATGAGAATTTTCAAAAAATTGGTGGTATCTTTCAAGAAAGTGTTCTCCAATGGTAATAGTGGTTGGAGTACACAATCCAACAATTGCGCTACAGGATATAACAAAGAATCACGGGCCGAAATTATCGGCCTGCCTGGTGGTCTAGCGGCATCCTTATGCACTTTCGGCAATGTGTATATTATTGGCACCTTCGGGTGCTCAGGGCATAATGTATTAGCCACCTTCAATGTGATGTCCCCTTTATCCACTGTGGCAGATAGCAGGTTCTTTAAATCTTGTTTATAACTTGCAGTGGGATCTGATGGCAGTCTGCTATACACATTAGGTTCCAGTAATTGTCGTTCAATTTCATGCCTGTAGTCTTCAATGTTTTGTACTACAATAGCACCCCCTTTATCCGCCGGTCATATTATTATATATTATATTTATACACACAAACACAGTATACATATACACACACATACACGCTCTATATACTCATACACCAAAATGTATATGTATATATATTGTGACAAGAATCACATAGACCAGAGTAAAATCCAACAGAAGTTTATTTTCTCACCACAGGAAGATGTACAGGTCAGTGCAGTGTTCAGAGGCAAGATGTTACAGCAGGTACACAGAATCTTCCATATAGCAACTTTATAACCTGGGCAACTAATTCACTGTCAGGATCATTATGGGTTTGCACCAACACAACTGTAAACACAGATAACAGGTGCTGCTAAGTAGCCCTGCTTGTGGCTTACAACTGGTGCAAGCAAAAAAAGAGGGACAAATGCAAGTGCACATTCTAACTAGGGATGTGCGCCGGACCATTATTGCCGGATTTGGATTTGGTTCTAATTCGACATCTGGCTTTGGATTTGGATTTTCCAAACTGCAGTGACTGGCTTTGGATTTGGACTTTTCATTTTTTTTATAAAAACTTACAAAAAAGCTAAAAATCACATAAATTGGGCTTTTTTTCCCTAGAGTGTTATTAAGCTCAATAACATTATTTATCAGTCATTTACAGTCAATTTATACCACCTCACAGCTTATAATATTGTTTTCACCATTATTGGCCAAAAGTTGCAGTGAGTTGACTGGTTACCAAGCATCAGAGCAGCGGCATAGACACCACAGTTTAAAGCACATCTATGACATATTGCCACACAGCAGTGGCAGAAATGAAAGGTAGTGCAAGATGGAATTGTCCTTGGGCCCCCCTCTCACCCACCCTTATGTTGGATATTAAAAAGGAGATGCACACTTTAACAAACCAAGCATTTCAGCAACAGGGACTGCCACTTTGTGGCTGAAGTGCTGCCATTCAGCTAAAGGCAACAGGTCTACAGTGGCAAGATGTCACCATCATTGCCGTCCTCACCCTCATCAGTGTGTACATCATCCGATTCCTCACACAATATTAATTCATCCCCACTGGAATACACCTTTACAGAAGTATCTGTACTGTGATGTGATTGGCGGGAAAGGTTTTCCTCATGAAATTTCCAGTTCATTTTAATGAATATCAATTTTTCTGAAAACTCTCTCCGAGTACACACTGGAGGGTGGGAAGCTTAAGTAATGCAAAGCCAGTTTATACAAGGGTCTCCAAATTGCCTTTTTTTCTTCCAATATTTGAAAGGAGTTATGGTAGAGGTGTCACTGCTGTTGGGCAATTGTTTTAGACCCGACCAGATGTCAAAATGTTGACTTGACTTATCTGCATCACCACTGGGTCTTTTGGAAAAGGTGAATTACTTTCTGGCTGCTGTTGGAGAAACCAAAGGAGGAGAAGTCATCGTAATGCCATGTGTTACTTCAGCTGCCAACTTGCTCACCAGGAGTGCTTTGGATCTTTTAAGATCTGGGTCTGTTGTAAAGGAAGACACAGCATATGACTTAAACCTAAGATCAAGCATGGCTGCTAAAATATAATGGTCAGATTTCAAGATCTTGGCCAGCCGTGGATCCTGGCAAAGTGAATAAAGGACTTGATCTATCAGTCCAGCATACTTCGCGGAATCATTTTGTTTAATCTCCTCCTTCAATTTCTCCAGTTGATTTTCCAAAAGCCTATTCAGTAGAATCACCTTACTCAAGCTAGCAGTGTCAGCACTCACTACACATGTGGCAACTTCAAATGGTTTGAGGACCTTGCACAAGACAGAAAGTACTCTCCACTGTGTTGGGCTAAGGTACATTCCCCCTCCTCTCCCAATGTCATGGCTTGTCGTATAGATATGGATGGCTTTTTGCTGCTCCTCCATCCACTGAAGCATATAAAAGGGTGGAGTTCCACCTCGTTACCACTTCTTGCTTCAGTTGATGGCAGGGCAAATTAAACTACTCTTGCAGGTGCTGCAATCTCCTGCATGCTGTTGCTGAATGCCGAAAATGTCCCAGAAATTTTGGAGCCACAGACAGCATCTCCTGCATGCCCCTGTCGTTTATAAGGAAAACCTACACCACTAAGTTGATTGTGTGAGCAAAACAGGGGATGTGTTGGGATTCACCCAGCTTTAATGCTTTCACAATATTTGTAGCGTTGTCAGAAATCACAAATTCTGAGGAGAATCCAAGTGGGTTAAGCCATGTTTCTAAGACATCTCTTAGTTTTTCTAAGAGGTTGTCAGCGGTATGCCTCTTATTGCATCCGATGAGGCACAGAGTTGCCTGCCTCTGAATGAGGTGGTGTTGTTTGTTAGATACTGCTTCTGTGGCCATCACAGTCATGTAATCTTTAGTTTGCTCACTACCGCTTGTCCACATATCTGTGGTTAAGTGGACAGTGGGTACAATAGCATTTTGCAGGCCAATAATTAAGTTCTGTTTAACGTCCTGGTACTTCCAAGGAATTGCTTTTTGGGTAAAATGAAACAGAGATGGAATTTGGTACTAGGGACGCAGGATCTCAATTAACTGTGTTAATCCCCCTGCATTAATTGTGGATATTGGATGCAGATCTAATACTAGCATAGCCATCTTGGCATCAGTGATCCGCTGTGTGACATGGTGAGAGCTGTAATAATTGCTTCCCCTTGCAAGAGATTCTTTAACAGTCAATTGTTTTTTTGGTAAACTACTCCTAGTAGTCATCTTGGTCCACTTCTGGGATGGAGATCCACCTCCAGCAGCAGCAGCAGCAGGCCTAGTGCTCAAAGATTCTGTTTCTTCTGAGGTGTCCTGGAAAGTGGAGGAGTCACCGTGACTTAGCATTAAACAATTGGATGCTGGACTTCCACTGATCATTCCTGAGGATATTGAGGATGATGGTGTCATACGTGGAGATTGCAGGTGCTGGGATTTAGTAGAGAGAAGGCATCTAGCTAATGCTGGACTGCTTGTTGTTATTTTTTTACCTGTAGTTTCTGATGTTATCAAACACCTGTCATGAGCTCGCTGCAGATGACGTAATAGTGTAGAGGTTCCTAGATGCTTAATGTCCCCACCTCTACTAATTGTGGTCCCGCAATGGCTACAAATGGCTTGACAATCATTTTCAGGATTTGGGTAAAAATAATTCTACACAAAAGATGTGGAGTTGTTGGTTCTTTGCCCTGGTATGGCAATGGCCTTCTTATCTTGGCCAAGAGCAGATTCCACTGGTGTTTGACTTATACAAACAATATCCTCATCCTCAACATCCTCATTAGTGCCAGCATCAGCTGCACATATAGTAACCTCATCGTCTTGCAATTCCATGGTGGAATCCTCAATTTCTATGTCCTCAGCAATACTGCTCATCCCCACAAATACAGATGGAACAGAAACTGTGGAGGGTGGCTTCTCTGAGAGGTCAGGCTTACACATAGCAATTCCACTCGTGGACCCACGTAGAATCTCCTCAGGGATTTCTGACATTTATGTTTCTGAAAACACAGTTTGATCTACTGCCTTATCGGTTTTACATTTTTTTACACTTCTATAGTCAGATTGAAAAGGTATTTTACTGTCATGAGAGGCACAAGATGCTTCACTGACAGTTGCAGAACCACAACTCAGAAATAAAGGTCAATGCCTGAGACTTTCCTTGCCACTACGTGTGGTGATTGGTATGTTGCCAATTTTCTGTTTTTCTACACTAGTAGTAGTCTTTAGAGGTTTTTTTGTATTTACCCCTGTGAAATCTAGATTTTTTTTATTATAGCTACCCTAATTTTTTAAAGCCTCTATGTCATTGAGCATCAGCTTTAGATGATAGTGATGGACTTCCAGCAGCTGCAGTGCTAGCATTTGTTTTCTGCTTCTGCTCTCCTCTTGGTTTCTAATCATGATCCATATTAATTTATCACTGTGAACTGGAGTAACTGATCTTGTATACTATACACACAGTGGGTTTATGCCCAGTAAAGTCCCGGGGGCTTGTATATAGTTATATATAAAGTGGGTCACTTGAATACACACAGTGGGCTTATGCCCAGTCATGGAGCTTCTATACACACACTGGGCTTATGCCCAGTAAGGTCATGGAGCTTGTATACACACAGTGGGCTAATGCCCAGTCACAGAGCTTGTATACACACAGTGGGTTTATGCCCAGTAAAGTCCCAGAGCTTGTATATAGTTATACATACAGTGGGTCTTATGCCCAGACATGGAGCTTGTATACACACAGTGGGCATATGCCCAGTAAGGTCATGGAGCTTGTATATACACAATAGACTTATGCTCAGTCACGGAGCTTGTATACACACAGTGGGCTTATGCCCAGTCACAGAGCTTGTATACACACAGTGGGCTTATGCCCAGTCATGGAGGTTGTATACACACAGTGGCTTTATGCCCAGTAAGGTCAGGGAGGTTGTATACACACTGAGGGCATATGCCCAGTCACGGAGCTTGCATACACACTGACATTGTGGGCTAATGCCCAGTCACGGAACTTGTATACAGACAGTGGGCTTATGCCCAGAAAGATTACAGAGCTTGTATACACACAGTAGGCTTATGCCCAGTCACGGAGCTTGTACACACACAGTGGGCTTATGCCCAGTCACAAAACTTGTATACACACAGTGAGCTTATGCCCAGTAAAGTCACAGATTTTGTATATAGTTATACACACAGTGGGCTTATGCCCAGTCATGGAGCTAGTATACACACAGCTGGTTTATGCCCAGTAAAGTCACAAAGTTATATGCCCAGTCATAGAGCTTTTATACAGCCCAGTCATGGAGAACACACAGTGGGCTTATACCCAGTCACTGAGCTTGTATACACACAGTTGACTTATGCCAAGAAAGGTCATGGAGCTTTTATGCACACAGTAGGCTTATGCCCAGTCACAGAGCTTGTATACACACAGTGGTCTTATGCCCAGTAAAGTCATGGAGCTTCTATATAGTTATACATACAGTGGGCTTATACCCATTCACTGAGCTTGTATACACACAGTGGGCTTATGCCCAGTAAGGTCATGGAGCTTGTATAAACACAGTGCGCTAATTCTCAGTCACAGAGCTAGTATACACACAGTGGCTTTATGCCCAGTAAGGTCATGGAGCTTGTATACACACTGTGGGTTTATGCCCAGTCACGGAGCTTGTATACACACTGACATTGTGGGCTAATGCCCAGTCACGGAGCTTGTATACAGACAGTGGGCTTATGCCCACAAATATCACGGAGTTTGTACACACACGGTAGGCTTATGCCCAGTTACGGTACTTGTGTACTCACGTTGGGTTTACGCCCAGTCACAGAGCTTGTATACACTCAATGGGCTTATGTCCAGTCTCAGAGCTTGTATACACACAGTGGTCTTATGCCCAGTGAAGTCATGGAGCTTGTATATAGGTATACACATAGTGGGCTTATGCCCAGTAAAGTGAGCTTATGCCCAGTCATGGAGCTTGTTTACACAGTGGGCTTATGCACAGTAAAGTCACAGATTTATATGCCCAGTCATAGAGCTTTTATATAGCCCAGTAATGGAGCACACATAGTGGGCTTATGCCCAGTAAAGTCACTGAGGTTATTTATTTATATCACAGTCAGGGGGCTAATGCCCTTAAAAGTCCTGGTGCAAGAAGTTGGAAGAACTAGTACACTACTAATACTAAGTATTACTAACTACGTTCGTTCTCTGTCTCATTCTCTGTGAAATGGCACCGAGTACTGGGCGCCCTGTCTTTTATAGAGGGCAAACGTCACTCGAGTCTCGTGAGAGTCCGATGCTGGCTGGTTGATGCTCTTCCTCGAGGTGGAATCCTAGTCAGACACAAACACCCGAACTTGCGTTCAGGTGGACATGGATTCCACCTGTTCGGAGCGGTTCGGATTCCTCAGAATCCGAACCACTCTTCTCTAACTCTAACCATGCTGGACCTAATAATAATACTGCTAAATTGCATCCAAGAGTTTCTTAGCATAATAATGGCCATAATTATGGGCCTGCCCGCTGCGTTCAGGTGACATCTATCAGGCAGGTGCCTAACACTCCTATGGAACAAATACAGGGCATGGGACCCCCAAGGCCAACCCAGCAGAAATGCACCATGGCATCACGTTAGTGTGAGATTTGAAGTGAGGGTTAAAGAATAAAAAAGAAGAAAGCCTATGTGTTAAGTCCTATATATGTAGGAGGTTATAATAAAAAGTGTTGCTACATATATAAAAAACTAACTGCTTCTGTGGCCGTCACAGTCATGTAATCTTTAGTTTGCCCACTACCGCTTGTCCACATATCTGTGGTTTTGTGGACAGTGGGTACAATAGCATTTTGCAGGCCAATAATTAGGTTCTGTTTAATGTCCTGGTACTTCCAAGGAATTGCTTTATGGGTAAAATGAAACAGAGATGGAATTTGGTACAAGGGACGCAGGACCTCAATTAACTGTGTTAATCCCACTGCATTAATTGTGGATATTGGATGCAGATCTAATACTAGCATAGCCGTCTTGGCATCAGTGATCCGCTGTGTGACATGGTGAGAGCTGTAATAATTGCTTCCCCTTGCAAGAGATTCTATAACAGTCAATTGTTTTTTTGGTAAACTACTCCTAGTAGTCATCTTGGTCCACTTCTGGGATGGAGATCCACCTCCAGCAGCAGCAGCAGGCCTAGTGCTCAAAGATTCTGTTTCTTCTGAGGTGTCCTGGAAAGTGGAGGAGTCACCGTGACTTAGCATTAACAAATTAGATGCTGGACTTCCACTGATCATTCCTGAGGATATTGAGGATGATGGTGTCATACGTGGAGATTGCAGGTGCTGGGATTTAGTAGAGAGAAGGCATCTAGCTAATGCTGGATTGCTTGTTGTTATTTTTTTAGCAGTAGTTTCTGATGTTATCAAACACCTGTCATGAGCTCGCTGCAGATGACGTAATAGTGTATAGGTTCCTAGATGCTTAATGTCCCCACCTCTACTAATTGTGGTCCCACAATGGCTACAAATGGCTTGACAATCATTTTCAGGGTTTGGGTAAAAATAATTCTACACAAAAGATGTGGATTTGTTGGTTCTATGCCCAGGTATGGCAATGGCCTTCTTATCTTGGCCAAGAGCAGATTCCACTGGTGTTTGACTTATACAAACAATATCCTCATCCTCAACATCCTCATTAGTGCCAGCATCAGCTGCACATATAGTACCCTTATCGTCTTGCAATTCCATGGTGGCATCCTCAATTTCTATGTTCTCAGCAATACTGCTCATCCCCACAAATACAGATGGAACAGAAACTGTGGAGGGTGGCTTCTCTGAGAGCTCAGGCTTACACATAGCAATATCACTCGTGGACCCACGTAGACTCTCCTCAGGGATTTCTGACATTTGTGTTTCTGAAAACACAGTTTGATCTACTGCCTTATCGGTTTTACATTTTTTTACACTTCTTCTATAGTCAGATTGAAAAGGTATTTTACTGTCATGAGAGGCACAAGATGCTTCACTGACAGTTGCAGAATCACCACTCAGAAATAAAGGTCAATGCCTGAGACTTTCCTTGCCACTACGTGTGGTGAATGGTATGTTGCCAATTTTCTGTTTGTCTACACTAGTAGTAGGCTTTAGAGGTTTTTTTGTATTTACCCCTGTGAAAATTAGAATTTTTTTATTATAGATACCCTAATTTTTTAAAGCCTCTATGCCATTGAGCATCAGCTTTAGATGATAGTGATGGACTTCCAGCAGCTGCAGTGCTAGCATTTGTTTTCTGCTTCTGCTCTCCTCTTGGTTTCTTATCATGATCCATATTAATTTATCACTGTGAACTGGAGTCACGGATCTTGTATACTATACACAGAGTGGGTTTATGCCCAGTAAAGTCCCGGGGGCTTGTATATAGTTATACATACAGTGGGTCTTATGCCCAGTCATGGAGCTTGTATACACACAGTGGTCTTATGCCCAGGGTCATGGAGCTTGTATAAACACAGTGGGCTAATGCCCAGTCACAGAGATTGTATACACACAGTGGCTTTATGCCCAGTAAGGTCATGGAGCTTGTATACACACTGTGGGCTTACTCCCAGTCATGGAGCTTGTATACACACTGACATTGTGGGCTAATGCCCAGTCACAGAGCTTGTATACAGACAGTGGGCTTATGGCCAGAAATCTCATGGAGCTTGTACACACATGGTAGGACTATGCCCTGTCACGGTGCTTGTGTACTCACGTTGGGTTTATGCCCAGTCATAGAGCTTGTATCCACACAGTGGGCTTACGCCCAGTCATGGAGCTTGTATACACACATTTGGCTTATCCCAGTCACAGAGCTTGTATACACACAGTGGTCTTATGCCCAGTAAAGACACGGAGCTTGTATATAGTTATACACACAGTGGGCTTATGCCCAGTCATGGAGCTAGTATACACACAGCTGGCTTATGCCCAGTAAAGTGGGCTTATGCCCAGTCACGGAGTTTGTATACACAGTAGGCTTATGCACAGTAAAGTCACAAAGTTATATGCCCAGTGATGGAGTTTTTATACAGCCCTGTCATGGAGCACACACAGTGGGCTTATACCCAGTCACTGAGCTTGTATACACACAGTTTGCTTGTGCCCAGAAAGGTCACGGAGCTTTTATGCACACAGTAGGCTTATGTCCAGTCACAGAGCTTGTATACACACAGTGGTCTTATGCCCAGTAAAGTCATGGAGCTTGTATATAGTTAGACATACTGTGGGTCTTATGCCCAGTCATGGAGCTTGTATACACACAGTGGACTTATGCCCAGTAAGGTCATGGAGCTTGCATACACACTGACATTGTGGGCTAATGCCCAGTCACGGAGCTTGTATACAGAAAGTTGGCTTATGCCCAGAAATATCACGGAGCTTGTACACACACGGTAGGCTTATGCCCTGTCATGGTGCTTGTGTACTCACGTTGGGTTTACGCCCAGTCACAGATCTTGTATACACACAGTGGGCTTATGCCCAGTCATGGAGCTTGTATTCACACATTCGGCTTATGCCCAGTCACAGAGCTTGTATACACACAGTGGGCTTATACCCAGTCACACAACTTGTATACACACAGAGAGCTTATGCCCAGTAAAGTCACAGAGTTTGTATATAGTTATACACACAGTGGGCTTATGCCCAGTCATGGAGCTAGTATTCACACAGCGGGCTTATGCCCAGTAAAGTGGGATTATGCCCAGTCGCAGAGTTTGTATACACAGTAGGCTTATGCACATTAAAGTCACAGAGTTATATGCCCAGTCATGGAGCTTTTATATAGCCTAGTCATGGAGCACACACAGTGGGCTTATACCCAGTCACTGATCTTGTATACACACAGTGGGCTTATGCCCAGAAAGGTCACGGAGCTTATATGCACACAATGGGCTTATGTCCAGTCACAGAGCTTGTATACACACAGTGAAGTCATGAAGCTTGTATATACTGATGTGCCCAGCTATAACGTAGCATCACAGCGCTATCTCTCACGCCACGCATGGTGCGCCACACACCACGCCATGAGTCGCGCCACAAAGAAAGTTTATTAGTGAAAAAAGTCATTACGTGTACTACAACATTTTGCCCACCAGATGTCACTTTTCCTAAACTACATAGCGCATGCGTGTGATTTCATTACGTGTAATACAACATTTTGCCCACCAGGTTTCACTTTCCAATGTACCGTATGGTATGTTCTGTATCACCGGCCGATGATTGTTTGACAGAGGCTTAGACATTAGACTTTACAAACTACAGAACTCTAGTAATGGGTGAAGCGTGTGGCCTAGCGGTCTATTGCCTAGTCTCACTGCTTCTCCTCTCTTCTTGTTCCGTGGGTTCGAGACCTTGAAAATACAGTATGTTTTTTTAATTTATTTTTAAAATCTTCACTTAAAATATTCAGTATTCAATACAGTACATGTGGAGCGCATGTCTGCCCAGTGCTTCGGGAGTCAAACAGCAAAACTAGGATTTTTATTATTGTACATACAGTACTGTACCTTAGAACACAAACTTGCGTCAATGCCGGTGCTGACATGAACGCGGACATTATAGTGATTTATTATGACCATCAAGTGGCTATGGGCCCTGTTAAAGAGACTGGTTTCTGTATATCAAACTGACTGCGCGTTTAAACCGCAAAATTGCGTCAATGTCTGCGCGTGCCCAGTGGTCGGATTTTAATCACAATGGAATGTGTGCCCCATGTCCAGTGGAGCCAAGCCATACATTAAGTAGCGCTATTTTATGGCGCATGCCCAGTTGTCTGTATTGCTAACAGTACTTTTGAATTTTCACACTAGTGCCATTCTGCACTGTCCGAGACTTACAGTACCGCACAGTATACACAATAGTAAATTCATCACTACATGAGGTGCTACAGTAGTGGACTAACAGCAGTTTGTAGGGCAGATGCAGAGCGCAAACTTGCGTCAATGAAAATGCTGTCTTAGACTTGGTAACATTAGTAATTTAATATGTTTAGTAACTGATAGTTGACTGTGTATAAGAGAGGGGTCTCTATAGTACAAACTGACTCGGCGTTTAAACCGCAAAATTGCGGCAATGTCAGCACAGTTTGCGTTGTGGTAACTTATAGCCAGTTCTGATGGGTTACGGTACAAATAGGATCTCTAGCTTGTGCCCAGTGGTGGGGTTGCAATGCATTGCCAGTGGTGCTGCGCCATAGCCATACCCTTGTAGCGCTATGGCTATGTACTGTACGCCATGGCGTACAGTATGGAATATCATACGTTACAGTACCAGGTCATGATTCACACAGTGAAAGAGTGTTATTATTACACTGACTGTGTAATAATAATATTAAAAATAAAAGTGTAACCTTGACTGTCTAATAATAATGAAAAGCTTCATTATTAAGCTTCCTGGTTTCGAACCCGGGTTGTACAGACGTCTGCAATGTAGAAGTTCGATTTCTTACCTCTACGCTACAGACGCCTGAGTACTGTACTTCATCGTATGGTACTGTAGATGTCACATAAAGTACTGTAGATGACTAGGAGAGACTTGTGAGCAAGGGCTTAGGTGATCCGTCTTGCTTACACTTCTCTCCTTATGTTCGAGACCTTTATAATTTAATTTATTCTTTTAATGTTCACTATAGTACTGTATTTCAGTCTTGTTATCCAACCATTACAAAAATCAATCTATTGTACTGTAGATGTGCCCAGCTACAGTACTGTAGTTTGTTGCTCCATACGGTACGCCATACAGTATACCGCATTGTTGCGCGCTACACTGTGGCGTATTGAGTCTCATAGCACTGCGCATGCCCAGTTGTCTGTATTATACGGTACTTATAACTGTAGTTGTAAGTACAATACGGTAGACATTGTAGTGATTCCCTGACTCTAGGAACTACAGCACAGTAGATGCAGTAGTCTAGGGGGCTAATGCCTAGCCCTACTGCATCTACCATTTTCTTGTCCCGCTGGTTCGAGACCTTTAAAGTACATACTGTATACAGTAATTTTATTTTGTTTTAAATCTTCACTAATACAGTACATTATCCAGAAATTCTGGTATTTCTATGCCACAGTACTTTGACCAAAAAGTCTAACCTTGTTAATAAAAAATAAAAAGTGTAACCTTTCAAGCTTCGAACCCGCAAAAGGCAGCGTAATGTATTGGTTTGATTATTTACCATTACACTACAGCCGCCTGCAATACCAAGTTTGCACCTGGCTTGAGTGTTTCCTACAATACTGTACGTCATCATATCTCAGGCGCATGCCCAGATCTACTGTATACCCATTTAGCGCTTTTTTTTTTACTAAACTCAGTACATTTTATATATTAGGGGGTAAATGTACTAAGATGGTAGTGCTATTAAGTGATGTTGCCCATAGCAACCAATCTGATTCCAGGTATTACTGTACAGTATCTTCTAGAAGGTGCTACTGTAGATAAATGCTAAGTACAGTAGAATCTGATTGGATGCTATGGGCAACATACAGTACAGTAACTTCTTAAATAGAACTCCCATCTTAGTAAATTTACCCCTACAAGTTTCACTTTTTCCCCCCAATTTTTTTTCTTCCGCCCCCCAAAATGAAAGTAAATTTTTAGTGTGTTCTGACTTTTTTTAAAAAAAGTTACGCAGTTTACAGTACCTTTAGGGGTCTTTGAAGGCTTCCCGCAACATTGCACCCCAATTCACCAAATTTTTCCGCCTGCTATTCATACAGTAGGCGAAACTTTTTAACATACTGTCTTACTGTACATTGCATTGACTTCCCGCCTACAGTAGGCAGAAAAGCTTTCAAATTGAATACAGCGATAATTTTACGCCTGGCAAAATGACGTAATCTCCCAAACTGTTTTTAGCCAATCCTGTGTTTTTGCTCCAATGGGTGAAAAAGTGCCAACCAATGTTCTCCCAACTGTCATCTCACAGGCTGTGTTTGAAAAATGACAGTTGGGAGCTGATTGACAGACACCTTATAACTTTTTTATCACTTCTCACTGTCTAACACTGCTTAGTACAGTAAATAGACCCCCTTGGAGTGAAAAGATGAGACCGGCTAAAAACAGTAAATAGACCACCCCAAAATTAAAAAGCCCTTAATATAACGATAAAAAAAATAATACATGAAACAAGACAGTATTTGGGTGCCCCAGATGGAGGTGAACACTAGCTGTCTGAATACGATAACAGAGCACTAACATTACCAAAAATCTCACCTTATCCTGATGTCGAAGGGACCGCCGCTCTAACCATACAGTAGATGTACAGTAGAAGCCTGTCTCTCAATTCACGGTGCACCAACTACTGTATGTCTGCAACTATAGATGTGGATGTTGAAGCAGCCACTACTACTGTACTGTATATGAACTAAAGGAACCTGAAAACTTGAAACATCTGCATTACAAACGGCAACATCAAGTGCAGTAGCAGAAAGTGGCAGCTGCAGCACAATCTGTGACGATGCCAATGTGTGCCTTGGAACAGGGGTCAATGTAGGTGTAAGGAAAAGAGGAAAAGTATGAAGTACAGTACATAAGGTACAGTAATGGAAAGTTATTGTAGACAAAGAGCTTATAAAATAAATTAGGAGAATACTGTATAATGTAGGGACAGAAAGCACAACCACAATACTGTACATACAGTACAGTATGGACACAGTGTACAGTACTTAGCAGTCCAGATCACAAACTGAAAAGAGGAAGTTAAACCCCTCCTCCACATTACTAATTATATACAGTACAGTAAAAGCTACATAGCAGTTGCTTGACCGTTTCTTTCGATGACAACTGGTAAGACTCTATGGAGATGATCAATATAATTGTTACACTGGGCACGTGTCAATACTGTTCTCCAAAACATCATTATCCCATCCAAAAGTTCCTTTTTAGTTGTTGGTTTCACATCAGACCTGATGAACTTCTTCAACTGGGCCCAGACCATTTCAATGGGATTCATGTCCGGTGACCTACAGGTAAGTAAAAAAAAAATATTCAGTCACAGTACTGTACTTTAGTAAAAAGTGTACTAGAATAATTACTGCTTGGTACTGTACATACTTTTTGGAACAATAAACAGTTAATACAGTACTATAGGACAATACTCACTCTGGTGGTGTGCATTCCCAATTTATCCCTCTCTCTTCCATAAATTTTGCTGAAGCCAAATGTTTGGGATCATTATCCTGGAATAATCGATGTCCTGATGGGAAGCATTTTCTCACAAATGGCACCATACAGCAATCTACTATTTTTCTTGGATGAGGTCTTATCCATGATGCCTAAAGAGATGAGAAATTGTCAGTAACAAGCATACACTGTACAGGACTGTAAATCATTTTTAGAACAAGCATTACTGTACTGCACCTTCAAAAATATAGATCAGTCCTGCACCCAAACGAGATATACCTCCCCATACATGGACTTTTAACGGATGCTTCGGACGTGGTTTAAGTGAGAGATGTGCACGGTGTCGGAAGGACAGTCTTGAGAACCTCTCGAGAGAAACCAAAGTTTCATCTGTGAAAATGACGTCATTAAAATTCTCTCCACTATCTATCCACCGTCGTGCTTGTTCAACTCTCTTTACTTTATTAACATCCCTTATCATGGGATTTATCCTGTGAAATAAAAACAAGTTTTAGTTTACTGTTATGTAAAATCAGTGCATAATTAATAGACAGTATATATATTTTACAGTATGTACAGTACCTTGTAGGGCCAAAAGTCCATCCCAGTTCCTTACGCATCCGTTTGATGCTGGAACAGGAGATGTCCAGGTCACATTCTGCTTTTAGAATACGTTTGATTTGTAAAGCTGTACGCTCATCATCCTCACAAGTCAATTTGTGCACAATCTTTTTGACGCTCCTACGGTAGAACACATACAGAGCATATAGCAATTATTGGACAGTTAGTGTTGAAATTGGAACACAATACAGTACCAATCTAGCAACATACAGTATACTGTAATAAAAAAAGGTTGATGTAAAGTATCTACCATGTGCTTTTAGAAGGAAATCTATATCTGGTCCGCGTTCTCTCAAATGCATGATAGCGCACAGTCTGTAAACTAACAAGAACACCACACTCTTTCAGCCAGGCATGGATCTGTCGTGTTGTTTTGTGTTCTTTTTTCATGCTTGCAATTATCTTGCTGATGGCTTTGCTGATTTTTGCCATGTTTGACGACAAAATCTGTGTAAAGAACAAGAGAAATACGTTACAGTACTGTTGCTGAGTATACAGACTGAGTACAGTATACAGTACATAATTTAATGTTCAGTATCTTAAACACAGGGGGGTATTACATTCTTACTGTACATTAGCCGTCACATGTACAGTATAACCAGCTAGTAAATTTCATTTTGCAGGCTGTGTTTAATAAATTATAGTTTTGAGCTAATTTGTGATATATATTTCCCAATTTAATCTCACATCAAGCTTTCATACAGTATGCCCCTAAATACGCAAATATGCATCTACCGTATGAAGGAGACAAACAGGACAATAAACACAGCAATATTGCGACTGAAACTAAAATGGCCGCCGAGCAAAACAAGATGGCGACGGTCACTCACGGGAGACTATGAGGGGCAGCGGGAGGCTAGGGAATGATCGTTGTGTGTGTGATAGTTACTCCATACACAAATAAGCCTTTATGGGGATGTGTGAAGGACGGGCCATACCGAGGTAGCGGGACGATAAACACAGCAATATTGCCACTGAAACTAAAATGGCCGCCGAGCAAAACAAAACGTATATGCATTGAAAACTCGGTGCGCAAATCAGCATCTAACACAGCAAACTGCAAAATGACCGTGAACCTAGCAAGCTCCCATACTTACAGTACCAGCGGGTTGATACTGTAGGAAACACCTGTAGAAGCTCAGGGTACTCAGGGTACAGCAATGAGCAGCAACAACAGCGACTTACAGTAGAAGTCAGGCAGCATTGCAGGTAGTAGTAGTAGTAGTAGTAGTAGTAGTAGTAGTATCTCAAGGGTTCGTACTGTTGATACTTGCCGATGAGACAATCTGAGCAGCAAGTCCATACAGTTAAGTAGCAGATTCACAGTGTGGATAGCTAGTGCGGTCTGAGACACTCTTTTATGCTACCAGAGACAAAGAAAACCTTGCCGCCGAAACTCTGCCATGCCATTGGACCACAAGGAAGTGCATTTTTCAAATACACCAATCAGCGGCCAGATTTTCTGCGGGAAGGATTTCTTTTGTCTCTGGTAGCATAAAAGAGCATCTCAGACCGCACTAGCTATCCACACTGTGAATCTGCTACTTAACTGTATGGACTTGCTGCTCGGATAGTCTCATTGGCACATATCAACAGTACGAACCCTTGAGATACTGTACTACTACCTGCAACGCTGCCTGACTTCTAAGTCGCTGTTGTTGCTGCTCATTACCGTGATCTACCTCTGCAACTCTGCCTGACTTCCGAGTCACCTTTGTTGCTGTACCGATAACTTCTACAGCTGTTTCCTACAGTATCAACTCGCTGGTACTGTAAGTACGGTAGCTTGCTATGTTTTTGCAGTTTGCTGTGTTAGACGCTGATTTGCGCCTCATAGTTTCCCGTGACTGACCGCCGCCATCTTGTTTTGCTCGGTGGCCATTTTTGTTTCAGTCGCAATATTGCTGTGTTTATCATCCTGCTGCCTCGGTATGCCCTGTCCTTCACCCATCCCCATTGAGGCTTACTTGTGAATCCAGTAACTATCACACACATACCGATCATTCCTAGCCTCCCGTTGCCCCTCATAGTTTCCCATGACTGACCGCCGCCATCTTGTTTTTCTCGGTGGCCATTTTTGTTTCTGTCGCAATATTGCTGTGTTTATCGTCCCGCTGCCTCGGTATGCCCCATCCTTCACCCATCCCCATAGAGGCTTACTTGTGAATCCAGTAACTATCACACACATACCGATCGTTCCTAGCCTCCCGTTGCCCCTCATAGTTTCCCGTGACTGACCGCCGCCATCTTGTTTTGCTCAGTGGCCATTTTTGTTTCAGTCGCAATATTGCTGTGTTTATCGTCCCGCTGCCTCGGTATGCCCCGTCCTTCACCCATCCCCGTAGAGGCTTACTTGTGAATCCAGTAACTATCACACACATACCGATCGTTCCTAACCTCCCGTTGCCCCTCATAGTTTCCCGTGACTGACTGCCGCCATCTTGTTTTGCTCGGCGGCCATTTTTTTTTCAGTCGCAATATTGCTGTGTTTATCATCCCGCTGCCTCGGTATGCCCCGTCCTTCACCCATCCCTGTAGAGGCTTACTTGTGAATCCAGTAACTATCACACAGACAGAAAGAGTACTGTAATTGTTTACAGTGTTGTAATGTGAAACATTTACTGTATACAGTACATGTACAGTATTTCCACTATTTTACTTAACATTGTATTTAGTGTCTTTATACTTGTGTATTTCAGAGTGCACCGAACTGTCAAAATGAAGAGCAAAGGTTTTTTCAACGGAAACGAATCTTGCCCACATCCACTGACCAAAAGGCTGAGTGCACTAGTCCCACAACGGTCTACAAGCAAACCTTCCAAGAAGAAAACAGGTAAGGAAAATTTACAGGTACCTCTTCTAGTCAAGGCAAGGAAGAATGCAAAGGCGAAGAACAACACTTTGCAAGTGGACATCGGAGAAAATGGACCAGGGAACGTGGAGCAACCCATGAACATCCCGAACCAGGAGGAAACACCAGTCATTTATGGGCCAGAAGAATTGGACACCTTTGAGCCTCTTGTTGAAGATGTATCCTGCTCACCAACTCGGCGAAAACTGTCATTCCAAGAAGATAACGCATGCACATGTAGCTGTGCCAGGATGGTGAGAGACCTCGTCGAAAAGTTGGTCAACTGGAAGCGAAAATTGACAACTTGAAAGAAGAGCTGAAGGAAGGGCTGAAGGACACCATTGCAGAAGCAATGAAAGAAGCAATCCGGCAAAGTAAAGAAGAATAGCAAGAGGCCGCTGCCCATAGTACCTGGAAGAGACAAGACCAGGCAATCCAGTATGAAATGGTCACACCGGTTGAATTTGAGCCTGAGGAGAACGACGATGATTTAAACTTGGAGACTGACCCATCCTTCCACTTGCTACATATGGACAATACAGTGGCATCAGAGCACTTGGACATGACACCAGTGCCATCATGCAGCCTGCCTCAGTGGGAGAGTACACCAGTGGCATCACATCACCTTCCTGAACGGTCAGATGAAGAATCAAGGATCAACAATGCAAGCATGCCTGTACTTTCACCAGCAACGCCTGTCATGTCGAGCACGCCAGCACCACTGACTGTATTTGGAACACCCTACCCGGATATACCACTGTCTGTGATCAATGTTGACAAGGACAATGAAATTTACAGAGCTGTGAATTGTGAGATGCATCGATATGCACAAGCAATATTTCAGGAACACGTGCCCTATGAAATGTATTGCAATTGTACGAAGCGGGTGAACTTTGATGGAAGTCGGAAGAAAGTGCCAATCCCCAACAATTTAAGAGAAGATATCCTCTCAAGATGCCGGACAAGATTCAGGATTGGAAAAGAAGAACTTACCCGGATAAAGGACACGCTGAATGGGGTGCTGCGCATGCCAAGGAAACATGCATGGAGGACAGTCATGCATACAAGTACAGATCTGCAATCAACAAACATGACTTGAAGGGACTTGTCAGAAGATAGGAAGACCCGGCGCCGCCGCTGTCCAGGACATGGCAGCGGCAGAAGAAGAAGCTAAGGACAGGAGAGGACAAGAGGGGTGGAAAGCAAAAGAGCTAAAGAAGTTCCCCCCCTCAAATCCTCTTCCACCATAACAGATAGGCCCTATGTGAGGCCAACGGAACATTAAACCAACCTACAGTAGACCAACAGGTCTGAAGAGAGGAAGACCCATGTGAAGAGAAAAGCGGAGGACAGGAGAGGACTACAGGGGTGGAAAGCAAAAGAGCTAAAGCAGTTCCTCCCTTCAAAGCATCTTCCACCATAACAGGTACCGGTATGCCCTCTGTGAGGCCAACTTTACTGTACATTAATTTATATTGTAGTTTGTTAGGCTGGTGAGATACAGTAGTATTAGTGTGACACTATTAGAGCAGGAAAGGGCCTTGCATGGCATATTCTCTCTCCTACAGGGACCTCTGTTTGGGATTGAGCGGGACAAAGAACAAGAGTATCTCCGGTGAGTACTGTATGTACCGTACCATACCTGTGTGTCTGTCTTTTACTGTCTGTTTGTCTCTGCCTATCCTCCTTTCATCAGGGAGTACAGTGGACCTTGCACTATGATGCAAGGTAGAGTCTGCACCTGGTATAGGTGAAACTCTGCATCTGAGGCCAAAAGTGCCAGTGATGATTTTAACTTAAAAGCCTACTCTTTTTGTGTATTCCTCGGTCCAGTAGGGTGTATCGGTCAGCATTGAGTAAGGACTGTACGCACGTCATCTCTTTCCTCCTGGGTACTGGACAGTAGTCATGTCCGTGTCCAGCTTGGAACTCCAGGACATGCCAGTGGCAGAAGAAAGAAGCAGGGTACAGTAGAGGACTACAGGAGTGGAAAGCTAAACAAGTTCCCCCGCCCCCCCTCTGTAAAGCATGTTACTGTAGGTTAAATAAAAATTGTCATTCATTTATACAATTGGTGTTTGTACTGTATGTAATTCAGTCTTTAAGTGCACCTGAGACCCAACACGTGCATCTGTCATTAAAAAGGTGCTGGGGTGTATCATCCTATTGGCCAGGATTTCAACCACCAGGGGCGCGCCGGCCGATGGGGGTTGCCGCCCACAGTCATATACTGTTGCCCATCACAGTGATTTCACAGCTGCCTGGCACTTACAGTAGAATACAGTACAGTAGACATACAGTACTGTATACACTGAGGGCCGTTTTCAATTTTGGGGTGGTCTATTTACTTTTTTTAGCCGGTCTTGTCTTTTCACTCCAAGGGGTGTATTTACTGTACTAAGTAGTGTTAGCAGACAGTGAGCAGCGATAAAAAAGTGATAAGGTGTCAGTCAATCAGCTCCCATCTGTCATTTTTCAAACACCGCCTGTGAGATGACAGTTGGGAGCACATTGAACCAATCAAGATCCTAACTGTCACTGTACAGGCTATGTTTGAAAAATGACAGTTACTGTAGTACAGTAGCTAATTGGTTGGTGCTACTGTATTTACAGTTTCTCCAATTTTATCTCTCTCCAAGCTTCATTAAATCACCCCTTAAGAGTGGAGTGCAATTAATAAAAGTACTGAATGGGTGACTTACTGTACAGTATTTTCTTACCTTTTAGATGTTACAGTATCAATAAATGTAAATACAGTATACTGTACTTTATCCACAGAACCAAGTAAAGACAGAAAACGTTTTACCGAATAAAACAAATTTTAATAAAAATCATAAATAAACAAAAATAAAGTTAACAAAAAATTAAAAAAAGATCCACTAGGTTGTGGGCCATCTGCCTGTACAGCCCTAAAAAGAACATAATTTGTTCTGTGGAGAGAAAATAAAGGGTACAGTATTACAACACTAATACACAATATTGTACAATCTTGACACTAACGTAAATACTGTACTCTACCTTGAGTCAGGCGTGGTCCCTGCCTCCCTTGGGGTCCCTGCCTCCCTGAGGGTCCATGACTGAAAAAAATATATTCACATTAACAGTGCTGTATTTACCTTTATATGGTATGGTGCTACTGTAAATGGTTTGGCTATTGTAGCTCCTAACATAGTACTGTACAGTACATAAACAAACAGAACAATACAATGGCTACAGTACGGTACAATGCAGGAAAAGTACTATACAGTTTAAACATTGCTACACCAAAGGTGATTATACTGACTGAAGCTGGCAGACAGAGGGATACTTTTGGTGCGGTGTAGATACAGTACAGTAACCTCCCACAATTTAATGACTATTACTGTACAATATCTGTAAAGCATGTTTGCAAATGATTGATGACCCTGCACTGAACAACTGCTTGTTCGGAGTAGGCTCATCACTTACTGTACTGACAAACAACTGCATGATTACAATGTCGTAATCATGCAGTGGTTGTCATACCGGCACCTTTAGAGTGACAATATACTGTATAATTGTGTAGGGTACAGTACTTACATGGCCTGCTTGGCCCAGCTTCTGGCAAGTGGCCAGTAGGGGGCTGAGGCCTTCCATGTTCCCGCACTGTGGGGAAAAAAAAATATATTCCTGTTACACAAGTACAGAAACAATTATTGTGTAAGGAGAAGAGGTTGGAGATGGGTCTTTGGAGTACAGGAGGAAGAGAGAGGCACTGTAAAAAGGAGAGCACAATGTACAGTACAGTAGTGCACGGTACTTACTCAGGGCGGCAAGCCGCGTTTTAAATGTGGAAAATGGTGTTGCCTCCGCAGCCGCCATTGGTGGTGGAGGTGCCTCCGCCTCCGCTGCCTCCGTTGATGGAGGCGATGTTGTTTCTGCTGCAGTTGAGAAAAAGAGAGAGAGAGACTGACAAGGAAAAATAAGGAGAGCGATACAGTGCTGTAGAAAACAATGTGGTGTACTTTACTTACGCAGCATGGAGACGCCACTGGGTGGAGGTGGTGTTTCTGCTGCTGCAGTTGCTGCTGTTGGTGGTGGTAGGACTGTGGAAAAAGAACAGTTTCCATCAAAACCATTTGGAAACAAATAAACTGTGTAATGGTGCGTACACACCACACGATATGCTCCCTGAGTCGTCCACTTTATCGCCCAGTGTGTACGCACCATAAATCTTGAACAGAGCCTCCATAACATCAAACACAAACAGAGGGAGAGGGAGGGGAGAGGGAGGGGGGAGAGAGAAAGACAGAGAGAAAAAGAGAGAGAGAGAGAGAGACTGACAAGGGAAAAAAAGAAGAGCGAAACAGTGCTGTAGAAAACAATGTGGTGTACTTTACTTACGCAGCATGGAGACGCCACTGGGTGGAGGTAGTGTTTCTGCTTCTGCAGTTGCTGCTGTTGGTGGTGGTAGGACTGTGGAAAAAGAACAGTTTCCATCAAAACAATTTGTAAACAAATAAACTGTGTAATGGTGCGTACACACTACACGATATGCTCCCTGAGTCGTCCACTTTATCGCCCAGTGTGTATGCACCATAAATCTTGAACAGAGCCTCCATAACAACAAACACAGAGAGGGAGAGGGAGGGGAGAGGGAGGGGGGAGAGAGAAAGACAGAGAGAAAAAGAGAGAGAGAGACTGACAAGGGAAAAAAAGGAGAGCGATACAGTGCTGTAGAAAACAATGTGGTGTACTTTACTTACGCAGCATGGAGACGCCACTGGGTGGAGGTGGTGTTTCTGCTTCTGCAGTTGCTGCTGTTGGTGGTGGTAGGACTGTGGAAAAAGAACAGTTTCCATCAAAACCATTTGGAAACAAATAAACTGTGTAATGGTGCGTACACACTACACGATATGCTCCCTGAGTCGTCCACTTTATCGCCCAGTGTGTACGCACCATAAATCTTGAACAGAGCCTCCATAACAACAAACACAGACAGAGGGAGAGGGAGGGGAGAGGGAGGGGGGAGAGAGAAAGTCAGAGAGAAAAAGAGAGAGAGAGAGAGAGAGAGAGACTGACAAGGGAAAAAAAGGAGAGCGATACAGTGCTGTAGAAAACAATGTGGTGTACTTTACTTACGCAGCATGGAGACGCCACTGGGTGGAGGTGGTGTTTCTGCTGCTGCAGTTGCTGCTGTTGGTGGTGGTAGGACTGTGGAAAAAGAACAGTTTCCATCAAAACCATTTGGAAACAAATAAACTGTATAATGGTGCGTACACACTACACGATATACTCCCTGAGTCATCCACTTTATCGCCCAGTGTGTACGCACCATAAATCTTGAACAGAGCCTCCATAACAACAAACACTGACAGAGGGAGAGGGAGGGGAGAAGGAGGGGGGAGAGAGAAAGACAGAGAGAAAAAGAGAGAGAGAGAGAGAGAGAGACTGACAAGGGAAAAAAAGAAGAGCAATACAGTGCTGTAGAAAACAATGTGGTGTACTTTACTTACGCAGCATGGAGACGCCACTGGGTGGAGGTGGTGTTTCTGCTGCTGCAGTTGCTGCTGTTGGTGGTGGTAGGACTGTGGAAAAAGAACAGTTTCCATCAAAACCATTTGGAAACAAATAAACTGTGTAATGGTGCGTGCACACTACACGATATGCTGCCTGAGTCGTCCACTTTATCGCCCAGTGTGTATGCACCATAAATCTTGAACAGAGCCTCCATAACAACAAACACAGACAGAGGGAGAGGGAGGGGAGGGGGAGGGGGGAGAGAGAAAGTCAGAGAGAAAAAGAGAGAGAGAGAGAGAATGACAAGGGAAAAAATGGAGAGCGATACAGTGCTGTAGAAAACAATGTGGTGTACTTTACTTACACAGCATGGAGACGCCACTGGGTGGAGGTGGTGTTTCTGCTGCTGCAGTTGCTGCTGTTGGTGGTGGTAGGACTGTGGAAAAAGAACAGTTTCCATCAAAACCATTTGGAAACAAATAAACTGTATAATGGTGCATACACACTACACGATATGCTCCCTGAGTCGTCCACTTTATCGCCCAGTGTGTACGCACCATAAATCTTGAACAGAGCCTCCATAACAACAAACACAGACAGAGGGAGAGGGAGGGGAGAGGGAGGGGGGAGAGAGAAAGACAGAGAGAAAAAGAGAGAGAGAGAGAGAGACTGACAAGGGAAAAAAAGGAGAGCGATACAGTGCTGTTGAAAACAATGTGGTGTACTTTACTTACGCAGCATGGAGATGCCACTGGGTGGAGGTGGTGTTTCTGCTTCTGCAGTTGCTGCTGTTGGTGGTGGTAGGACTGTGGAAAAAGAACAGTTTCCATCAAAACCATTTGGAAACAAATAAACTGTGTAATGGTGCGTACACACTACACGATATGCTCCCTGAGTCGTCCACTTTATCGCCCAGTGTGTATGCACCATAAATCTTGAACAGAGCCTCCATAACAACAAACACAGACAGAGGGAGAGGGAGGGGAGAGGGAGGGGGGAGAGAGAAAGACAGAGAGAAAAAGAGAGAGAGAGACTGACAAGGGAAAAAAAGGAGAGCGATACAGTGCTGTAGAAAACAATGTGGTGTACTTTACTTACGCAGCATGGAGACGCCACCGGGTGGAGGTGGTGTTTCTGCTGCTGCAGTTGCTGCTGTTGGTGGTGGTAGGACTGTGGAAAAGAACAGTTTCCATCAAAACCATTTGGAAACAAATAAACTATGGGGGAGAGGGAGAGAGAGAGAGGGAGAGAGAGAAAGACAGAGAGAGGGAGAGAGACAGAAAAAGATACAGTACTCTACTTACGCATACAGAGGCCAGGGAGCTGTGGCTCCGGCTGCTCCTGTTTAAATTTTTTTAGTGTGTGTTTAAGAAAAAACGATTAAACGGTAGAAAAAATAACACCTCCATACTGTACATAACACCAATACAAACAAACAAAAAACGTGAGTGATACAGTAGAAGACAATTTATAGTACTGTATACTGTAGTAGTGTAAGGTACAGTACTTACGCGGGCAAAAACCCAAATTTGGGTCAGTGGGGGACTGGCGCCGAGGCTTTCCTTGTTGCAGAACTGTGGTGGGAAAAAAACTAAATGTTCCTGTTATACAAGTACAGTAGAGAAAGAATTACAGTAGGGCCTGATTCTGATCCGCGCGCAACCGGGACGATTGTCCGGCAGTTTACACGCGAGCACCGGAGCAAGTGAGATGGGTCTTTGTAGTACGGGAGGGAGAGAGAGACACTGTGAATGTAAAAATAAGGAGTGCGATACAGTAGAAGACAATGTACAGTAGTGGACGGTACAGTACTTACACAAAATGGATTTCCTCCTTTTCCAGTCGTCCCTGGGAGGCTGGTGCCCTTCTGTCCCTTGCACTGTGGGTAAAAAAAAATTGTCATTTTGCATGAAAACAATATGGAAAAATGTCGCACACGCATCCTTGGTGATTTACTGCATACAGTACACACTAGATGATATGAACAACACTGTATAATGTACTGTACTGTATCATTGAACAATATTGTTAGCGTTCATCCAAATCATCTAGTGTGTATGCACCTAAAGACAGGTCACCGAAACATACTGTACAGTACTGGAAAATAAGAAAAACACAAGGAGAGAAAGAATTAGTGTGTATTGAGAAGAGGTTGGAGATGCTTGGAGAGAGAGAGACAGTAAGTATACAGTGGTAGAACAATGTAATGTACAGTACACTACTGTACTTACAGATCAGGGCAGGGCTGCTGCTTGCCTCCACGATAAAGTAATCATCTGTGTGTCAAAGAAAAACAAATGTTGACAAGTTAAAAAATTAATGAAAACACACGACAGAGAGAAAAAAAAGAGAGAAAGAGACAGAGAAAGAAAAAGAGAGAGAGAGAACAATGTACTGTACTTGCACAGACTCTCGCTGGGGCTGGCTGGGGGTATAGTCTCTGGAACTGTGGGAAAAAAAAATCATGTAACATGAGAAAGGGAAAATCATGAGAGTGAGAGAAAGCGAGAGAAAAAAAGATAGAGAGAAAGAGAAAGATAGAGGGCGAGAGAGGGATAGAGAAAGAGAGAAAGGGAGAGAGAAAGAGAGAAAGAGAGGGAGGGAAAGAATGAAAGAGAGGGAGGGAGAGAAAGAGAGAGAGAAAGAGAGAGAAAAAAAGATAGAGAAAAAGAGAGAGAGAGAGGGGGGGAGAGAGGGGGGGGGAGAGAGAGGGAGAGAGAGAAAGAAAGAGAGAGAAAAAGGAGAGAGAGACAGAGAGAGAGAGATACATACTCAACTGTAACATTACAACAGTATATACTGTACTGTATTTCAGTATTAATACAAAATGTCCAACAGTATAAAACTGTATACAGTACTTACTTGGCTGGGGAGGGGAGTCTGGGTCCTCCTCTTGCCCTGGGGAGGGCTGAGGCACTTCAATGTCTTCAACTAAAATACACAAGGACAGAAACAGTTATTTTGTAAGGAGAAGACGTTGGAGATATTTTAAGAGAGAGAGAGAGAGAAACAGAGGGAGACAGGGAGAGAAAGAGAGAAAAAGAAAGAGAGAAAAATAGGGAAAGAGAGCGAAAAAGAGAGAGAGGAAAATTAAAGAGAGAGAAAGATAAAGAGAAAGAAAGAGGGAGAGAAAAAAACAGAGAGAGAGATAGAGAGAGAGAAAAAGAAAGAGAGAAAAACAGAGGGAGAGAAAGAGAGATAAAGAGAGAGAGAGAAAAAAAGAAAGAGAGAAAAACAGAGGGAGAGAAAGAGAGATAAAGAGAGAGAGAGAGAGAGATACAGTACTGTAAAAAAAAATGTGGTGTAGTGTTCTTACGAGGCCAGATGAGGCCACTGGGGCCAGGAATGAATGCTTCCGTTGGTGATACTGTTGAAAAAAAATAATGTTACTATTACACTAGTACAGAAAAGAGAGACACTGAGAAAGAGAGAGAGGGATAAAGAGAGAGAGACTGACAAGGGAAGAAAAGGAGAGATCTACAGTACTGTAGAAAACAATGTGGTGTACTGTACTTACAGGGCAGGGGGCTTCCTGCAGCCTCCTCAACAATGACGAGTCTGTCTGTGTGTACAGTATAAGAAAAAAAATATTATAAAAAAAAATCAAAATGGCAGTAGCATGACACTATTGTGTCCATACTGTAACTGTTGTAATCATTACCACTGTATTTGGAGGAGGCTGCAGAAGGTGGTGGTGCTGGTGGTCATGGAGGTAGGACTGTGGAAAAAGAACACTGTACTGTCAGTTTCCCTCAAAACCATTTTTAAACAAATAAACTGTACAAATTTTGTCCAGAGTCTCCATAACACCAAAAACAAACACACAAATGAGAGAGAGAGAGAGAGAGAGAGAGAGAGAGAGAGAAAGAGAACAGTGTAGAGTAGTGTGTACTGTACTTACTCTGAAAATTCACCCCACTGGGCCTGGCTGCTGCCAGTGGTGGTGGTGGTGGTGGTGTCGGTGGTGGTGGCGCTGCTGGGGCAGGGGGGGCTTCTCGCCCTGTGGGGAAAAATACATGTCGTCATTAAGGAGAATTTGAAAACAAGAGTTCAGACCTCTATTCCAAATTGGAGAGGGATTACGGTACAGTACTGTAGATGGCCTTAGGGAATTTATTGATTAAAATACAAACCAATACAGTATACTGTAGTACAAAAACTACTGTAGTCTGTGAAGCTGGCATTGGGCCCAACATAAAACAGTATGGTACTGTACTGTCCTGTATATAAAAAAATATACAGTCCAGTAAAGTACTGTATGACCAAGTGGTGCAACGTCACACATACTGTAGGCTATGTGGGTGGCACTGTCCCCACCCCACGAGCTGTACAAGATGGCACATGCGCATGACACTGGAGCCCGAACCCAGCGGAGGACTTTGCGAGACCTCGCCGGAGGGGTACGTACGGTATGAATAAATACAGTACCAGTAGAATTTTCGTTTGTATCACAGTGATACCAAACAAAATTTCCCCCTGGTATTTCCGTTCATTTGTAAATGGGGCACAGAGTGAGAAGTGAAAAGATACCAGCCAATCAGCTCCCAAATTTCATTTTTCAAACACAGCCTGTGAGATGACAGTTGGGAGCTGATTGGAGACCCCTGAATCTGTCCATGACGTACAGTAATAATGTCAGACTTAAACGGGGCAGGGCCAGCACAGAAAAATAGTGTGTACAGTACTGTAGGTTAACATAGATTTGGTCAACAGAGATTAGAATGGTGGATCAATCAACTTGCCTTTTGTTACTGTAGGTTTATTAATCAAACAAGCCATGTCGACCCATAGTGTGTAACCCTTTAGTCCATGTACAGTACTGTAGATTTAATCAGCCTGTCAATCAAATGACTGCCAGTCATGTCAGTATGTGTTAACAACTGTCAGTCATCATCAGATACTGTACTATCCAACACCCTACAGTGCAGTGTACAGTAATGTACAGTATGTCAGAGTCGTGCATTGTACTGTATTCGTTATTGTACAGTATACTGTAATTCATGTGATTATACAGCAATACTGTACTTACTTTGCCTTATACGCCTCCGGATGCGCACTAGGCGAGGCCTATCCCTCCTCAGCAGGTCCGACCACCTGCGCTGAGTGAGCGAACGTTGCGGCGCACGCCGTATAGCCTGTGTATTTCACGGCTTGCACTTCTGTAGGCGAGCTCTTTGTCTTGGTTAGTGGTGAACGCTTGGTCCCGCCACTTAACCAACACAAAGAGCTCGCCGGACGAGTAGCGTCTTGCCCTCATAGAAGCCATTTTGACTAGCCAGTGACGCACGTCATACTTCGCACGATGCACGACGCACGGCGTCCTCCTACTAGGCATGCGCCCGCCAGAGATGGAAATGCAACAGCATAGAGTACAAATACTGTACCGACTGCAGTAATACAGCCAACTGCGCATGCTCAGTGATAGCATAGCGCTACATGGCGTATGGCTTGGCGCCACAGATCCCATTGTACCCCCCTCCATTTCTAATCCATCGCAGATGGCTGACAGCCACCATAGCGCCAACCGTGTAATACAGAGGGCTCTCTCTCATACAGATCCCACTACTACCGTACTTAGTGTGCAAGGTTGGAGCAGCATCACCAATGTCATCAGTTTGCGATGCAACGCTATTTTGCGCAGCAAACGCACAGTCAGCTTTGAATACAGAGCGCTCTCTCACAGACGGAAACCAATCTCAGACACAGTCCAAGGGACGTAGCCATAGTGCACAAGGCTGAGACTGCATATGCGTTGTCGCATGTTTGCGTTTTGTGGTTTTTGGGCGCACAGTATGTGATGCAGAGCCCTGTCTCACATTCTAGACAGTAGATTCACTAACAGTTTCTGCAGTTATGAAATCACTATTCTGTGGTGCTAAATTGTACAGCACCGTCAGTTTGCAGATGCAGAGCCCTGTCAGCCACCGTAGCCACAGTATGAAATCACTATTCAGTGAAATACAGTACAGTACAGAGCCCTCTCTGGGCACTACAGATCCCATTGTAAACCCTCCACTGGGCATGCACATGAAATCCGATTGACAAAAGCGCAGACATTGACGAATGTTTTGCACTATTGAAACACACAATCTGTTTGTAATATCTTACTTTTAAGCAGCCTTTTAAACAACAACACTATAGCCTTTTAAACAAGTTTCACTATAGTGTCCAGAGCAGACAGTGACAAAAAAAAAATATACAGTACGGTATATTCTTTTCCAGGGATCGAACCCCGGACCATAATTCTACCAAAGTGATCACCTAAACACTAGCCCACACGACAGCTACAGTGAACCACAGAGAGTGGCCTCATCCTTGTGCACTCCTCCCGCTGCTGTTTTTTAATAAAAAAAATAAAAATTGTCATACTGTAATGCATCCCATATCAGTGAAAGCTGTGCGTGCATCTCATTATTCTACAGTATCGGTTATACCGTGACAACAACTCCGGCAACTTCTCTACTATTCAGTTACTGCACCGTACCGTATGTACAATACAGTATGTGCAGTGATTTGCATCCTGTTATAAGATGTTACGTACAGTACGGTACAGTACTATATACTGTATATGTATATTATGCGACATTAAAAATACAGTATGGGTTGTGCGTTCATGAAAATGCTGTGAATATGATATCCACCCAATTTACTGTAAGTTTAACATTATGGCATTCTGCACAAGACATTCAATACAGTGGAGCACTCGCCACCCAGCGGTTAAGCACTATATTACATGCAATTACAAAAGTGGAGCACTCGCCACCCAGCGGTTAAGCACAGTATTACATGCCGTAGCATATCCTTCATTGAAGAATACCAAGGTATTCCACAAGTCCATGGCGCGACTCAGAGGCCTGCACGCCATGCCACAAGTCCATGGCGTGACTCACGCCACGCCATGAGCAACAAAATAGCTGGGCAGATCAGTAGTTATACACACAGTGGGCTTATGCCCAGTAAAGTGAGCTTATGCCCAGTCATGGAGCTTGTTTACACAGTGGGCTTATGCACAGTTAAGTCACAGATTTATATGCCCAGTCATGGAGCTTTTATATAGCCCAGTAATGGAGCACACATAGTGGGCTTATGCCCAGTAAAGTCACTGAGGTTATTTATTTATATCACAGTCAGGGGGCTAATGCCCGTAAAAGTCCTGGTGCAAGAAGTTGGAAGAACTAGTACACTACTAATACTAAGTATTACTAACTACGTTCGTCCTCTGTCTCACTCTCTGCGAAATGGCACCGAGTACTGGGCGCCCAGCCTTTTATAGAGGGCAAACGTCACTCGAGTCTCGTGAGAGTCCGATGCTGGCTGGGTGATGCTCTTCCTCGAGGTGGAATCCTAGTCAGACGGGAACACCCGAACTTGCGTTCAGGTGGACACGGATTCCACCTGTTTGGAGCGGTTCGGATTCTGAGGAATCCGAACCTCTCTTCTCTAACTCTAACCATGCTGGACCTAATAATAATACTGCTAAATTGCATCCAAGAGGTTCTTAGCATAATAATGGCCATAATTATGGGCCTGCCCGCTGCGTCCAGGTGACATCTATCAGGCAGGTGCCTAACACTCCTATGGAACAAATACAGGGCACGGGACCCCCAAGGCCAACCCAGCAGAAATGCCCCATGGCATCACGTTAGTGTGAGATTTGAAGTGAGGGTTAAAGAATAATAAAGAAGAAAGCCTATGTGTTAAGTCCTATATATGTAGGAGGTTATAATAAAAAGTGTTGCTACATATATAAAAAACTAACTGCTTCTGTGGCCGTCACAGTCATGTAATCTTTAGTTTGCCCACTACCGCTTGTCCACATATCTGTGGTTAAGTGGACAGTGGGTACAATAGCATTTTGCAGGCAAATAATTAGGTTCTATTTAACGTCCAGGTACACCCAAGGAATTGCTTTTTGGGTAAAATGAAACAGAGATGGAATTTGGTACTAGGGACGCAGGACCTCAATTAACTGTGTTAATCCCACTGCATTAATTGTGGATATTGGACGCAGATCTAATACTAGCATAGCCATCTTGGCATCAGTGAATCTCTGTGTGACATGGTGAGAGCTGTCATACTTGCTTCACCTTGCAAGAGATTCTTTAACAGTCAATTGTTTTTTGGTAAACTACTACTAGTAGTCATCTTGGTCCACTTCTGGGATTAAGATCCACCCCCAGCAGCAGCAGCAGACCTAGTGCTCAAAGATTCTGTTTCTTCTGAGGTGTCCGGAGGAATCACCGTGACTTAGCATTAACAAATTGGATGCTGGACTTCCACTGATTATTCCTGAGGATATTGAGGATGAAGGTATCATACGTGGAGATTGCAGGTGCTGGGATTTAGTAGAGAGAAGGCATCTAGCTAATGCTGGACTGCTTGTTGTTATTTTTTTAGCAGTAGTTTCTGATGTTATCAAACACCTGTCATGAGCTCACTGCAGATGATGTAATAGTGTAGAGGTTCCTAGATGCTTAATGTCCCCACCTCTACTAATTGTGGTCCCACAATTGCTACAAATGGCTTGACAATCATTTTCAGGGTTTGGGTAAAAATAATTCTACACAAAAGATGTGGATTTGTTGGTTCTATGCCCAGGTATGGCAATGGCCTTCTTATCTTGGCCAAGAGTAGATTCCACTGGTGCCTGACTTATACAAACAATATCCTCATTAGTGCCAGCATCAGCTGCACATATAGAACCCTCATCAAATTGCAATTCCATGGTGGCATCCTCAATTTCTATGTCCTCAGCAATACTTCTCATCCCCACAAATGCAGATGGAACAGAAACTGTGGAGGGTGGCTTCTCTGAGAGGTCAGGCTTACACATAGCAATACCACTCGTGGACCCACGTAGACTCTCCTCAGGGATTTCTGACATTTGTGTTTCTGAAAACACAGTTTGATCTACTGCCTTATCGGTTTTACATTTTTTTACACTTCTTCTATAGTCAGATTGAAAAGGTATTTTACTGTCATGAGAGGCACAAGATGCTTCACTGACAGTTGCAGAACCACCATTCAGAAATAAAGGCCAATGCCTGAGACTTTCCTTGCCACTACATGTGGTGAATGGTATGTTGCCAATTTTCTATATTTCTACACTAGTAGTAATCTTTAGAGGTTTTTTTGTATTTACCCCTGTGAAATCTAGATTTTTTTTATTATAGATACCCTAATTTTTTAAAGCCTCGATGCCATTGAGCATCAGCTTTAGATGATAGTGATGGACTTCCAGCAGCTGCAGTGCTAGCATTTGCTTGCTGCTTCTGCTCTCCTCTTGGTTTCTTATCATGATCCATATTAATTTATCACTGTGAACTGGAGTCACGGATCTTGTATACTATACACACAGTGGGTTTATGCCCACTAAAGTCCCAGGGGCTTGTATATAGTTATACATACAGTGGGTCACAGAGTTATATGCCCAGTGATGGAGCTTTTATATAGCCCAATCATGGAGCACACACAGTGGCTTATACCCAGTCACTGAACTTGTATGCACACTGTGGGCTTATGCCCAGACATGGAGCTTGTATGCACACAGTGGACATATGCCCAGTAAGATCATGGAGCTTGTATACACACAGTGGACTTATGCCCAGTCACAGAGCATGTAAACATACAGTGGGCCTATGCCCAGTCACGGAGCTTGTATACACACAGTGGGCTTATGCCCAGTCATGGAGCTTGTATACACACACTGGGTTTATGCCCAGTAAGGTCATGGAGCTTGTATACACACAGTGGGCTAATGCCCTGTCACAGAGCTTGTTTACACACAGTGGGTTTATGCCCAGTAAAGTCCCAGAGCTGGTATATAGTTATACATACAGTGGGTCTTATGCCCAGACATGGAGCTTGTATACACACAGTGTGCATATGCCCAGTAAGGTCATGGAGCTTGTATACACACAGTGGACTTAAGCTCAGTCACAGAGCTTGTATACACACAGTGGGCTTATGCCCAGTCACAGAGCTTGTATACACACAGTGGGCTTATGCCCAGTCATGGAGCTTGTATACAGATAGTGGATTTATGCCCAGTAAGGTCAGGGAGGTTGTATACACACTGAGATTTTATGCCAAGTCACGGAGCTTGTATACACACTGACATTGTGGACTAATGCCCAGTCACGGAGCTTGTACACAGACAGTGGGCTTATGCCCAGAGAGATCACAGAGCTTGTATACACACAGTAGGCTTATGGCCAGTCACGGAGCTTGTATACACACAGTGGGCTTATGCCCAGTCACAGAACTTGTATACACACAGTGGGCTTATGCCCAGTAAAGTCACGGAGCTTGTATATAGTTATACAGACAGTGGGCTTATGCCCAGTCATGGAGCTAGATAACACACAGCTGGCTTATGCCCAGTAAAGTGGGCTTATGCCCAGTCATGGAGTTTGTATACACAGTAGGCTTATGCACAGTAAAGTCACAAAGTTATATGCCCAGTCATGGAGCTTTTACACAGCCCAGTCATGGAGCACACACAGTGGGCTTATACCCAGTCACTGAGCTTGTATACACACAGTTGGCTTATGCCCAGAAAGGTCATGGAGCTTTTATGCACACAGTAGGCTTATGCCCAGTCACAGAGCTTGTATACACACAGCGGTCTTATGCCCAGTACAGTCATGGAGCTTGTATATAGTTATACATACAGTGGGTCTTATGCCCAGTCATGGTGCTTGTATACACACAGTGGGCTTATGCCCAGTAAGGTCATGGAGCTTGTATAAACACAGTGTGCTAATGCCCAGTCACAGAGCTTGTATACACAAAGTGGCTTTTTGCCCAGTAAGGTCATGGAGCTTGCATACACACTGTGGGCTTATGCCCAGTCATGGAGCTTGTATACAGACAGTGGGCTTATGCCCAGAAATATCATGGAGCTTGTACACAAACAGTAGGCTTATGCCCTGTCATGGTGCGTGTGTACTCACGTTGGGTTTACACCCAGTCACAGAGCTTGTATACACACAGTGGGCTTATGCCCAGTCATGGAGCTTGTATACACACATTTGGCTTATGCCCAGTCACAGAGCTTGTATACACACAGTGGGCTTATACCCATTCACACAACTTGTATACACACAGTGAGCTTATGCCCAGTAAAGTCACAGAGTTTGTATATAGTTATACACAAAGTGGGCTTATGCCCAGTCATGGAGCTTGTATACACACAGTTGGCTTATGCCCAGTAAAGTGGGATTATGCCCAGTCACAGAGTTTGTATACACAGTAGGCTTATGCACATTAAAGTCACAGAGTTATATGCCCAGTCATGGAGCTTTTATATAGCCTAGTCATGGAGCACACACAGTGGGCTTATACCCAGTCACTGATCTTGTATACACACAGTGGGCTTATGCCCAGAAAGGTCACGGAGCTTTTATGCACACAATGGGCTTATGTCCAGTCACAGAGCTTGTATACACACAGTGGTCTTATGCCCAGTGAAGTCATGGAGCTTGTATATAGTTATACACACAGTGGGCTTATGCCCAGTTAATTGAGCTTATGCCCAGTCATGGAGCTTGTTTACACAGTGGGCTTATGCACAGTAAAGTCACATATTTATATGCCCAGTCAGGGAGCTTTTATATAGCCCAGTAATGGAGCACACATAGTGGGCTTATGCCCAGTAAAGTCACTGAGGTTATTTATTTATATCACAGTCAGGGGGCTAATGCCCTTAAAAGTCCTGGTGCAAGAAGTTGGAAGAACTAGTACACTACTTATACTAAGTATTACTAACTACGTTCGTCCTCTGTCTCACTCTCTGCGAAATGGCACCGAGTACTGGGTGCCCTGCCTTTTATAGAGGGCAAACGTCACTCGAGTCTCGTGAGAGTCCGATGCTGGCTGGGTGATGCTTTTCCTCGAGGTGGAATCCTTGTCAGACGGGAACACCTGAACTTGCGTTCAGGTGGACACAGATTCCAACTGTTCGGAGCGGTTCGGATTCCTCAGAATCCGAACCTCTCTTCTCTAACTCTAACCATGCTGGACCTATTAATAATACTGCTAAATTGCATCCAGGAGGTTCTTAGCATAATAATGGCCATAATTATGGGCCTGCCCGCTGCGTCCAGGTGACATCTATCTGGCAGGTGCCTTACACTACTATGGAACAAATACAGGGCATGGGACCCCCAAGGCCAACCCAGCAGAAATGCCCCATGGCATCATGTTAGTGTGAGATTTGAAGTGAGGGTTAAAGAATAAAAAAGAAGAAAGCCTATGTGTTAAGTCCTATATATGTAGGAGGTTATAATAAAAAGTGTTGCTACATATATAAAAAACTAACTGCTTCTGTGGCCGTCACAGTCATGTAATCTTTAGTTTGCCCACTACCGCTTGTCCACATTTCTGTGGTTAAGTGGACAGTGGGAACAATAGCATTTTGCAGGCCAATAATTAGGTTCTGTTTAACATCCTGGTACTTCCAAGGAATTGCTTTTTGGGTAAAATGAAACAGAGATGGAATTTGGTACTACGGACGCAGGACCTCAATTAACTGTGTTAATCCCACTGCATTAATTGTGGATATTGGACGCAGATCTAATACTAGCATAGCCGTCTTGGCATCAGTGATCCGCTGTGTGACATGGTGAGAGCTGTCATACTTGCTTTCCCTTGCAAGAGATTCTTTAACAGTCAATTGTTTTTTTTGTAAACTACTACTAGTAGTCATCTTGGTCCACTTCTGGGATTAAGATCCACCCCCAGCAGCAGCAGCAGGCCTAGTTCTCAAAGATTCTGTTTCTTCTGAGGTGTCCTGGAGGAATCACCGTGACTTAGCATTAACAAATTGGATGCTGGACTTCCACTGATCATTCCTGAGGATATTGAGGATGAAGGTATCATACGTGGAGATTGCAGGTGCTGGGATTTAGTAGAGAGAAGGCATCTAGCTAATTCGGAACTGCTTGCTGTTATTTTTTTAGCAGTAGTTTCTGATGATATCAAACACCTCTCATGAGCTCGCTGCAGATGATGTAATAGTGTAGAGGTTCCTAGATGCTTAATGTCCCCTCCTCTACTAATTGTGGTCCAACAATGGCTACAAATGGCTTGACAAACATTTTCAGGGTTTGGGTAAAAATAATTCTACACAAAAGATGTGGATTTGTTGGTTCTATGCCCTGGCATGGCAATGGCCTTCTTATCTTGGCCAAGAGCGGCTTCCACTGGTGCCTGATTTATACAAACAATATCCTCATCCTCAACATCCTCTTTAGTGCCAGCATCAGCGGCACATATATTACCCTCATCATCTTGCAATTCCATTGTGGCATCCTCAATTTCTATGTCCTCAGCAATACTTCTCATCCCCACAAATACAGATGGAACAGAAACTGTGGAGGGTGGCTTCTCTGAGAGGTCAGGCTTACACATAGCAATACCACTCGTGGACCCACGTAGACTCTCCTCAGGGATTTCTGACATTTGTGTTTCTGAAAACACAGTTTGATCTACTGCCTTATCGGTTTTACATTTTTTTACACTTCTTCTATAGTCAGATTGAAAAGGTATTTTACTGTCATGAGAGGCACAAGATGCCTCATTGACAGTTGCAGAACCACCACTCAGAAATAAAGGCCAATGCCTGAGACTTTCCTTGCCACTACGTGTGGTGAATGGTATGTTGCCAATTTTCTATATTTCTACACTAGTAGTCGTCTTTAGAGGTTTTTTTTGTATTTACCCCTGTGAAATCTAGATTTTTTTTATTTCAGATACTCTAATTTTTTAAACCCTCTATGCCATTGAGCATCAGATTAAGATGATAGCGATGGACTTCCAGCAGCTGCAGTGCTAGCATTTGCTTGCTGCTTCTGCTCTCCTCTTGGTTTTTACACACAGTGGGCTTATGCCCAGTCACGGAGCTTGTATACACACTGACATTGTGGGCTAGAGCCAAGTCACGGAGCTTGTATACAGACAGTGGGTTTATGCACAGAAAAATCATGGAGCTTGTATACATACAGTGGGCTTATGCCCAGTCACAGAACTTGTATACACACAGTGGGCTTATGCCTAGTAAAGTCACGGAGCTTGTATATAGTATTACAAACAGTGGGCTTATGCCCAGTCATGGAGCTAGTATACACACAGCAGGCTTATGCCCAGTAAAGTGGGCTTATGCCCAGTCACAGAGTTTGTATACACAGTAGGCTAATGCATAGTAAAGTCACACAGTTATATGCCCCGTCATGGAGCTTTTATATAGCCCAGTCATGGAGCACACACAGTGGGCTTATACCCAGTCACTGAGTTTGTATACACACAGTGGGCTTATGCCCAGAAAGGTCACAGAGCTTTTATGCTCACAGTGGGCTTATGCTCAGTCACAGAGCTTGTATACACACAGTTACCTTATGCCCTGTAAAGTCATGGAGCTTGTATATAGTTATACACACATTGGCTTTATGCCCAGTAAGGTCATGGAGCTTGTATACACACTGTGGGATTATGCCCTGACACGGAGCTTGTATACACACTGACATTTTGGGCTAATGCCCAGTCACAGAGCTTGTATACAGACAGTGGGCTTATGCCCAGAAAGATCACAATGCTTGTACACACACAGTGGGCTTATGCCCAGTCACAGAGCTTGTATACACACATTGGGCTTATGCCCAGTCACAGAGCTTGTATACACACAGTGGGCTTATGCCCAGTCACAGAACTTGTATACACACAGTGGGCTTAAGCCCAGTAAAGTCACAGAGCTTTTATATAGTTATACACACAGTGGGCTTATGCCCAGTCATGGAGCTAGTATACACACAGCAGGCTTATGCCCAGTAAAGTGGGCTTATGCCCAGTCATGGAGTTTGTATACACAGTAGGCTTATGCACAGTAAAGTCACAGAGTTATATGCCCAGTGATGGAGCTTTTATATAGCCCAATCATGGAGCACACACAGTGGCTTATACCCAGTCACTGAACTTGTATACACACAGTGGGTTTATGCCCAGAAAGGTCACAGAGCTTTTATGCTCACAATGGGCTTATGCCCAGTCACGGAGCTTGTATTCACATTGGGCTTATGCCCAGAAAGGTCACGGAGCTTTTATGCACACAATAGACTTATGCCCAGTCACAGAGCTTGTATACACACAGTGGTCTTATGCCCAGTGAAGTCATGGAGCTTGTATATAGTTATACACACAGTGGGCTTATGCCCAGAAAAGTGGGCTTATGCTTAAGAGTTTGTATACACAGTGGGCTTATCCACAGTAAAGTCACAGAGTTATATGCCCAGTCATGGAACTTTTATATAGCCCAGTCATCGAGCACACACAGTGGGCTTATGCCCAGTAAAGTCACTGAGGTTTTTTATTTATATCACAGTCAGGGGCTAATGCCCTTAAAAGTTCAGGTGCAAGAAGTTGGAAGAACTAGTACACTACTAATACTAAGTATTACTAACTACGTTCATCCTCTGTCTCACTCTCTGCGAAATGGCACCGAGTACTGGGCGCCCAGCCTTTTATAAAGGGCAAACGTCACTCTCTCTTGAGAATCCGATGCTGGCTGGGTGATGTTCTTCCTCGAGTTGGAATCCTAGTCAGATGGGAACACCTGAACTTGCGTTCAGGTGGACATGGATTCCACCTATTCGGAGTGGTTCGGATTCCTCAGAATCTGAACATCTCATCTTTATCTCTAACCATGCTGGACCTAATAATAATACTGCTAAATTGCATCCAAGTGGTTCTTTGCATAATAATGGCCATAATTATGGGCCTGCCCGCTGCGTACAGGTGACATCTATCAGGCGGGTCCCTAACACTCCTATGGAACAAATACTGGGCACGGGACACCCCAGGCCAACCCAGCAGAAATGCCCCATGGCATCACGTTAGTGTGAGATTTGAAGTGAGGGTTAAAGAATAATAAAGAAGGCAGCCTATGTGTTAAGTCCTACATATGTAGGAGGTAATAATGAAAAGTGTTGCTACATATATAAAAAACTAACTAAAGATGTGAAAAAGTGGACATTATGATGCCATGAAGCAGTCCATCCACACCAGCACAGAGAGCCCTACACCGTAATACCAGTCTCAAAACTGAAACACAGCATATATATATATATATATATATATATATATATATATAATAGGTCTTACCCTCAGTGTGCCTCATTAGATGTGCAGTCTTGGAGTGCAAGGACTCCTTGCTAATTAAAAACACCCAGGAGCAGGTGGGAGGGGTGCTAATCAAGGTGGAAGGAGTCTCATCCTTCCAGTGTACATACATACACACAGTACAGAATACATAGGGGAGTGACACTAGATTGCACACCTGAAGCACAATGTATGGTGCTACCTGCTGAGTGCAGTGCAGTGTTCACAGGCAAGATTTTACAGCAGGTACACAGATTCTTCCATATAGCAACACAGTTCTTTTAGTGGCCCCTGAGGTCCAGGATCCCTAACACTAGTCTCCCCTGGGCCTATAATCTGGGCAACTATTTCTCTAACAGGATCATTATGGATTTGCACCAACACAACTTTAAAGACAGATTACAGATGCTGCTAAGTAGCCCTGCTTGTGGCTTACAACTGGTCCCAGGAAAACCTGGACTGGATCTCATTACCATGCTGTTTATTGCACCATCTCTGCACAAACCTGCTGCTACATATTAATTTCATGTGAAAGGATGCTGTCCTTGTCCCAATATATATGTGTATATATATATATATATATATATATTATATACAGAAATATGCACATACATACACACTCACACACACACCCGTGCACACAGATAGGCCATGTGAATGCCTGACCGTGACAATGTGAATGAAGAGAATCAGGAATGAGGGGGGTAAGTATAATTATATTGGTGGTGATCGGAAGCAGGGCACATGTGGGGGCGGAGTGGCTGAAGTGAACGAGGTCCATTTATATATATATCTTTTACACCCTGATGAAAAGGCCACTTAGGCCTTGAAACATCAACAAGTAACATATTTTCACTATAAAGTCCATTGGAGTGCCACCTGTTCCATGTATATGGATGCTGTTTTTTTGCATTAATATAAGGAAGGCACCCCGGCGCTACATATATATATATATATATATATATATATATATATATATATATATATATATATACTGTATATATGTTTATATATATATTGTTTGATACAATTTGCTACTTCCTTCTAGAAGCTGATAAAGGCATTTAGCCTTAAGAAATAATTATTTGCAACATAAATAACAAAATAAACTATAATAAGTAATGAGCTACTGTGTTACTAAACACTGATCATATTGAAAGAATGACAAATTGACAATGATTTTGCATATTTTATTGTACACATATATTTTCATCTCTTTTGCACAATTCTATCTTTTTATATTTCACCATATTAACACATTTAATACAGTGAGATATTTTAATGCATACCTATTAAAAACATAAAATTTTAAATTACCAAAGTGGGTCCCAGTACACCCATTTAAACTCCTTACTTTTCTTATTTGTATATGTGTTCTCACAGTACACTGTTGATCTAAGCGAAGACAGGAGGGAGATAGAGGCTTTTGAGAGTAGGTGTTAGGCACACTCCACAGCACAGGCCACATCCCCTGTGTAGACAACACTGGGTACACCCCCACACACTAGTCACCCCCCCTCCCCCGCCACACTCAGTGCTGGTCACACCCCCTGCGGCGGCATAAAATAGGCCTTTATAAATGTCAGCTACAGGCACATGTGGACCTTAATCTGGCATTGCCCGCTCATCTCTACTCTTAATCAGTGCTGAAGCTCTAAATGAACAATTCCACACCTGCTCCTGAAATATGATAAAGTAAATCAATCCATTACTTGCAAAATAGACACTACATGGTACAAAGGCTACTATTACATTGTCCATATGTCCATATATGGTATAAGATGATGCAGATACCTGATCTATGTTGATTTTTACAGTCCAGGAGGTCTACTTATCAATGGTAAAGCCATGCAGAAATTGTTGTTTCCACCTGGCTTATGGTTAGGACACTTTAACAAATCTGAAATGCACTATACCAATGTCTCTCACAGATTATAATTAATAGACCGTGTGTCAGAGTAACCTTGGTTGCAAACTCCCATATGTCACATTTTAGAGAAATAAATGAATAACATAGCAAATGCATGTACATTATAATACACTATTTGCTCACAGTCTAAGTTACTGTATTAAAACTTTGAGATTAGCAACTCACAATCACTAAAAACTAATATTGATTAAATCTGAAAGGCCTATTTTCTGGGCATCCTTATCCAGGAAATTACAAAAATCAGAAAGAAAAGTGAATAAAGTAATTGCTGATTGTTGGTAATAATATCACATACACAAACTTACTCACTAAGAGTTTCCTTTCATATTGCTGTAATACTTATAAACAATTTAATGAAGAGAAGAATGCCAGAGACATTTGGAGTGAAAACAGGAAAGAGCAGGTCACCCTAAATTACATAAAAAATCTTATTTGAAAATCCCATTGCAGATAATACAGTAAATCCCAAACAAACATATTTTTCCACTACAAATTATGAATAGATGCCTTACACAAGGGGTTTTAAAATAACTATTTTTGTTTCCTGAAGTATCAGTTACATTTTCATGTAACTTTACTCCCAATATATTTTTATACCTTTTACAGGTTAATGTACTCCACATTTTTTTCTTCTGTCTAGTTTTAAAAATCTCTAAATCATTATTTGCTAATTTTACATATATTATTTTTATTTTAAAAAAACCTTATCTAGCTAACATTCTTCATGCTGTTTTATCTAGTAAAGCTAGACAATCTTTGGATTCCACAATCTCATCTGATAAAGTGGAATGGGCAATTCGCTCCTTCCCTAACAGGAAGGCTCCTGGATTGGATGGAATCCTGGTAGATTTTTATAAAATATACTCCAGATTTTAAATTTGTTCTTCCACAGTATATGTCGGAAGCTCTTATAATTGTAATCCCAAAGCCAAGAAAGGATCAGAAACAGCCTGAATTATACTGCCTCATTATCTATTGGCTGCAGACATCAAGTTTGTGGCTAAAATATTAGCAACTTGGATTAATCAGGTCATTTTAGATTTTAGATATCCACCTGGATCAAACTGGGTTTATGCCTAGTGAATCCACAGCCATTAATCTTAGACATTTATTTACTCATCTTCAGGTCTCCCATGAAGAAGAATCATTATCAGCAATTGTTTCTTTAGATGCTAATAAGGCATTTCATTCAGTTGAGTGTACTTTTTTATGGGAGACTATGAAAAGCTTGGTATTGGACCCATATTTATAAAGTGAATGCAGCTATTATATTCATCTAAAAAAATGAGTATTTGTGAATATTTTTATATCATCTTCCTTTTCCCATAGCTCGTGGAATGAGACAAGGTTGTCCTTTTTCACCAGAATTGCTTACTATTGCAATCAAGCCCTTAGCTTGCTTTTTATTATCGCATCAGGGTATACAGGGACTTTATTTGATCTCAAGAACAGAATAATTGGCATTATATGCAGATGATTTATTGCTGTTTATAAAGGATTAGCAGATTTCTATGCCCATCCTTGCTCTAATTAATTAATATGGTAGCTTTTCAGGCCTATCTATAAATTGGATCAAATCTTATATCCTTCCACTAAGGAGTTCATATCCGGCTAATCCCTTAGTAACATTCCCAGTACAGTGGGTAGACAATTTTAAATAATTGGGTATATGGGTCTCAAATACATATCAAGATTATGTTCAGTTGAATGTTAAACTCCAATTGGAATATTTTAAAGCAAAGGCGAGAAACTGGATAAAACTACCCTTATCTGTGATGGGTCAAGTTCATTTAATCAAGATGATGATACTCCCAAAACTATTGTATGTTTTTTGTATTTCTCCTATATATTTCCCAAAAGAAATCTTTAGACAGATAGATAGTTTGGTTTAGTCTCTGATTCTGCTGAAAAGATGGCCCAAATAAAGCTTAACAGGTCTAGAAACTAGGGTGGACTTGTGCTACCCCATTTTTAATTAATATTATTGTTCCGTCCAGTTGGCTCACCTATGGTGGTGGATTAGAGATCTGGACCTGTTAGCATTGCCTAAATTAATGGTTGCACAATTAGGAATTTTTTATACATCATTATAGATGTACTTGAGTGGTAAGGTGTTTCATAATAAATTTCCTCTTATTGCACAGGTGATTGGAGTTTGGGAATATGCTAGGAAGTGTTAGGATCCGCGACAGTGGATCATCTTGGTGGCAGGTCCCAGCTGTAGTTGTCACTGGGACACTGCAGGCAGCCAGATTCCTGTCTTGTCTGTGTACAGCTCTAGCTGTCTGTCTATGTGCTGAATTCAGCTGCACACTAGTTAATCATGTCTTGTCTGTGTGCACATCTCTGGTGCACACTAGCAGTCATTAGGAAAGACTCTCTGCAGGAAATGCCTTTGATTGGATCCTGCATTGCATAAGTTACAGGCAGCCCTTCACTCCATGCTGGCTATAGCATTTGTTTGTGGCTTCTAGTTCTAGTTAGTAGTTCATCCTCCTGTGTGTTCCAGCTCCTCATGTCCCACCATCTGTGTACTCCCTGCAAGTTACATCTAAGCAGTGGCTGCCACTTCCAAGCATGTGTGTGATTTACCTGCAAATGACAACAGAGCAGTGCAAGCCACACCTCAGTGTATGTGTGAATTCCCAGCAAGTACATTAAAGAAGTGTCATCTCACTCCAGTACTGTGAACTAATTTATTCATTCCAGCACTCTTAGCAGCTTCTCTGTGTCTGTGTGGCCAATCAGCTAAATAACACCCAGCTGTCTGCACTGCTGTTCAGTGCTATGTGCTATGTGCTATGTCCAATTTACAACTCCTCAGTTTCAGTTGCAATTTATTTTCTATTTATTCAAGCAAGCAATTAACTATTACAACAATTCCTGATATCCCTCAGTACATACTGGCTATTCAGGCTGCAACTAGCCAAGTGCATACCAGTTCTCAAGACTGCAACTAGCCAAGTGCATACCAGTTATTCAGGCTGCAACTAGCCAAGTACACACCAGTCCTCAAGACTGCAACTAGCCAAGTACCTACCAGCTATTAAGGCTGCAACTAGCCAAGTGCATACCAGTCCTCAAGACTGCAACTTGCCAAAAACATTTCAACCCACTAGGTCACATTTCAACTAGGTGCCATCTTGTCCTCACAATCCCTTATCAATCGACTCTTTATCAATTGACTCTAAGTATCTATTATCAATTGACTCTTGATCAAACAACTCACCACACTTTATTGAGCTTCCTTTTCCTGATAATGGTTCCACTGTGAATCTTCTCTAGAATTCATAGCAGAAAGCTGTTGTGTGAAGGGGGCTTTGATCCAGATACACCTCTTTGGCACTCCAAAATGTTGCCAGAATTAGAGGAAATTCAGGTCTGTTAGATTTGGAGTGAGTGGGGAGTGGTTTCAGTTGGTCAACTATACTCTTCATGGGTGTTGAAATCATTCTCCCAGTTACAATGAGAGTTTAGCATTCCCACTGGTTATTTTTTTTTTATTTCTTCAGTTAAGCAATGCCTTGTCTGATCAAGATATTATTGACTCCTCCTTAAAAAAGCTTATAATGGCTACTGACTCATGTAGACCTTTATCCAAATGTTATTCTTTTTTGCTGGATGCTTATTTTTCAAAGGATTTATTTGAACTTATGTGAGGATGAATGAAAAATGGCATTGAAATGCTCACAGTTATCTGCAGTTTCCATTTGTTTTCAACAAATATAACAGTTTATATTGCATAGGGTATATATTACTCCAAATACATTTACATTAATTTGGTGGTAGGACAAACTCTAAGTGCCCTAAATATGGGTCTAATTAATGTACTTTCTTACATTTGGTATGGGATTGTCCACATTTCTACATTTCTGGACTGAAGTATTAGGGGCTATACTGTCATACTGGAGTTCCGAGGGCTACACACTAAGCAATATATTGTGAATCTATGCTGACTGACTGAAATATGTATTACCCATACGTGGATGGCCGAGGAAGGTCCAGTGTTTAAACAATGGATATGATTATTTAATACCACACTGGCCCATGAGAAGAATTCATATTTGGTCAGACAAGCATAATCCAAGTTTGATAAACTCTGGTATAACTGGATTAATTTGAAATATTTGTCAAATTTCTCAGAGTTAGATTCATCTACTGTGTCCATTTTGTAGTTTGTTTGGCTTAGGAAGGGGTTGTAGGGTTGAGAGAAGAGAAAATATTCTTAGATTTTTTATTTGCCTTTATCTGTGTCTGTGTATGTAACTGTATAGAATGTATTGTTAACACCTATGATGTGCAATGCGTATGTATTCTACTGTATATGTTGTCTGAGATAATTGTATTTGTCTTATTTTTTTGATATGGGAAAATTAGTAAAATAAAATTGAATAAAAAAAAACAAAAACCATTTGACAGGTTTTTATGACTCACAAACAATTCATAGTTTTGAAATGTTATGTTTTAAATTCTGGTTATAATTCCAAACTAATTGCAAATAGAGCACAAGTTAACTTGATAAGTGGCACGATCAAGCCTCAGTCCCATGGTGCATTGATTACACCATTTACCAGACATACTGTATATTTTTCACCCTGTTTAATAGCAATAGGTGCTCAGACACATTGGGGTCAATTCAATTATGAGTGAGTTTGTGAAAGCAAGTTTGTTTCATGAATCTCGCATACATACACCTGACAATTCATGAGACTCAGAGCAAGGTTGCATGACTTTCTACAAAACAAGACCTGGGAAAAATTATATAGATGATGTCCTGTTTGTGTGGAGAGATCAATTCTCCTTGGAAGAATGTTATATTTAAATATTAATGACAGAAACATCATTCTAACATTCCAAATAGTATGACATCAGTTATTTTTTTTAGATTTAACCATTTTTATTGCAGACAATAAACTAGAAACCAGGAATTACATGAAGCCTACAGACTGCAATTCATATATTGATTTTAACAGTAACCACCTTCATAAATGGTTTTCTTCCATCCCTAATAGCCAGTTTTATAGAATGTGCAGAAACTGTTCAACACTACAGGATTATAACTCACAGGGTTCCAAGCTAAAGGAACAGTTTGCATAGTTGGATGCATCCAGACTTAGTGGAACAATTTTTCTATAAATATTCCACATATGATAGGTCAAAAATGTTAAATCCAGAACATATGAATGATGAGAAAAGGAGTTAGGGCAACAATTTAGCTATGCCATTTACCACTAAATTTCATAGCCAGTTACAAAAATTATTGGAAAATATTGTAGAATTCTAAAGAAAGACCCAGAGAAACAAACAAGATAAACCTAAATTTGCATACCATAGAGCTGATAATATAAAAAACAAAATATATAATTAAAAGGATGATACGGGATGCGGTTAAAATACCGACAGAGGTTATACACTAAGGAAGGTGGGTTATGCTTAGGGTGTGGGAAGGGAAGAGGGAGGCTCAATTTATGCATTAGGGGTAGAGGATAAAATTAGGCTTCAGGGAGAGAGGGTTAGCATACCAACCACAAAGTCTCAGTTTTCTAACCCTGTTGGGTTGCCAGCATCGGGATTCTGACCACCGGGATCCTGAACGCTGGCATCCCATACACATCCCCATGATACCTATACAATTCATACCTGGAAAAATTAATTAAAAAGGTTTCTCTAGATGTTGTAGCTGTTGCCAAGTGTATAAGTAAAGAATAAAAAATTACTTTACTTAAATTAAAATTTTCACCTGCAATTGTAGAAATTAAGTTATTGAGTCATTCATCAAGAAGGTAAAACAGGAGATATCACAGATACCTCCTACTTACCTTCCTCCTGTGGAATGGTCTGTTGTCCCCATACCCGTTGTATGGGGACAGAATTCAACAAGCTCAAAAATATAATATTTGCAGGAGCTTGACTGCGGGAGCATTCGTCATCTTCAGATGGCGGTTGCTCCCGCTCGCTGCAAGCAACCCGATCCTTCCCTATGGGAGTTGTGAATAGGGATACTTTTGGATCCCTCCACCCCTGTCTGGCTCCTACTGCCAGACGTCGGGGCTCTTGTGCACATGCGTGATCTATAGGTCACGTGTGCACACTTGTGTCACAGGGAAAGCATTCCGGGAGACAGCTGATTTTTGGATCAGCTGTCTCCGTGCAAAGCAATGATGAATTGCTCCTGCGCTCATGGCAAGATGAAATGTTAATTATAGAGGTCCATTTGGACCCCGATAATTAACATAATAAATAGACCTAATAGTCCTAAGGGCACTAATTTAGAGTTTGAAATTAAATGGTTATTAATATAAATGTAGTAGACTTCTTTTTGCATAACATATATTCATATACTCATTTTGATATGAAAAAAGGTATGGACTTTTAATAAGAGCACTAAGTTTTGATTGCCTTTTTTATATTCAGTATACACTATGTTTTACATATGTTTTTATAACTAATGGAAAACCTAGCCATTTTTAATAGTGTAGTATAGTATAGTTCTGCACAGCCATCTTTTTTCCAGACCAGTGTGGGAAAGGGCACATGCTTTGGGACTGTCCCATTCCTGCAGAAGAGCCAAAATTACACTCACTACTTCCCTTCTGGCTAGATGGATGCACTGTACCATGATATCATAGTGTCCATCTATGCATACTTGGCCCACATATATACCATGGGAGATTAACACAAGTGGGAAGTTTTACTAAGAAGCTTTGTTTTGTATGCACTCTGCAAACCACCACACATGGAATTTTCAGAGCCACTTTACTAAACTTTGGTTTGGAGTCTGAAATGTGTGACAGTTTTAGCCCAAAATTTGTTTGGACTTAACACACATATTTTTGGTCTTTATGACTAGTAGTGAAGAAGTACCATACCATTTATTCAATACAGTATCTTTGATAATGGCTAAAGAAAAGAGAAGATATTAAAGAAGAGGATAGTTGCATATGAGTTATGAAGTTTTTGTTTTAGTGATTTCTGAAGTGTCTTGTGCTCTTTTATTGATTTGTCACTTGTTTGTTAATTTACGGTTTGCTTGTTTTTTTGCATGCACATGATTACATCATAAATTACATTTTAATTTGCAAAATGGTAATGATGGTAATGAAATTCAGCTCAGGTTTCCCGTTAGGTGGTCTCAAACCAACATGTGATCACAATCTTAAAGCACAATGGAATATGTTGGTCCTATATAAGTAACTGTTAATAAATTAATGTGTGCAATCTATAGCACCCAAGATGTAATTTGAAGGGCCCTAAGATTTTGTATTAAGCTAATTTTAGCTCATGCAATGGTGTGCCCTTGCTAGGGAAGAAGATATATGCATGTGATAGCCTTTATAAAAGGTACGCAAGACAAATTGCCTTAAAAATATATTCTGTATAATGAGTAACACAGATTGATATAATGCAGTAGCCATAAAATGTAAAGTACATATCATTTTGCAGACCAGAGATTACATCTGCTTATATAAATTCAGAAGGTTAAAACTGTTGGGCCTAAACATTTAAATGACCTCCTGGTCCTACAAGGATTTAAGGGCCAATGCATTGGTGTATCTATAATGGGTACAGGGTGCACACGAACCTCTGAGTCAAAGAGGGCCTACACTGCACACCCCATACCCATTAAATATTTTTACCTTGAGGCTATTGCTGAAGAAATTACCACAAAAGTTGAGGCAGCACCATTTTCACCATTTTTCTAGAGAGATGCACATGCACAGTTGACCCTGGCATAATGTCAGAGTCTTTACTTTGCATGTGGTGGTGCGAGGAGTGCCAATGCTTCCAACTCTCTCCTCAAATGCTTTAAAGCCATGAGGCCTACAAAACCATCAATCATAGTCCACAGACAGGTAGTTTGTGCAATCCCACCTTTCAGAACCATATTTATATTTTTTTCTAGCAGTTTAACATGTGGTTCTGAAAACTGGTGCATTCTATTTGTAATAATTAGAAGTGGCACTTAAAAATAACATGGTTTTGCTTTTAGTAAAGCTCATAGTTTACAAACCACACATAAAATTCACCATGAAACTTGTGGTTTTGTGAAACCACACTTTACACTCCCCGAAGGGGTATTTCCTGCTTCATCCAAGGTGTTTAAACTATTCAGGTAGAGGCCTGAATCAGAGACACATGCAATGTCAATATTGGCCAATATAGTGGTCAATGTTTTAAACTTCACATGCATCAAAGAAGCTAAAAAGTTATACAGAGCATGCGTCCCCTGGTGTGTGTGCACAGAATTGCAGTATCTATTGAGATGCATAGTATTAGAAATTAGAGATGTGTGCTGAGTGGTTTTGGATCTTTATCTCCTTCGAGGTTTTGGATCTGGATTTGGTTTTGAAAACCTGCCCTTGCATGTTTTGGTTTTGGATCTGTATTTTCATTCAAAAGTTGATAAAACTGCTAAAATGACATAATTTGGGTTTTATGTTCCTACAGTATTATTAATCTCAATAACATTAATTTCCACTCATTTCCAGTAAATTTTGACTACTTTACAGCTCACAATATTGTTTTCATCCAGTTTAGGCCCAACATTTGCACCAAGCTAGCTGGCTGACTAAGCTAAGCAGCAGCATTGGGGGGCACAAACACATGGCAGTTCAACCCCAGCATGGCACGTAAGGAAAGATATGTTTTCGTTAATCAAGAGGCCTGAGGGTGATGGAGTATGTATGTATGTAGATAAAGGAAGGGAAAGGAAGGGTTGATTCATAGTAAATTTAATTTCTTTTTTTTATTCTGAAGCAAATTTATGAGGGAGGAAGGGAGAGCATGGGTGAACAATATGTCCCTTATTTGCCCACAAAATCAATTGTGTGGGTCAGAATATTTTTTAAACTTAAAAGGGGCATACAGGAAATGCTGTCTGTGGCCATAAACATTTCTGGACATTTTTGGCATTCAGCAACCATATGTCAAAGATTGAAGCAGCTGTGGCAGTTCAATTTCCAACATGGTACATCAAGAAACAAATATTTTTATTATTCAAGAGGCCTGAGGGAGTTGGAGTATGTATGCAGTTGAAGGCAGGGAAGGGTTGCTTAGTAATACATTTATTTTCATTTTCTGATTAAGAAGCAAATTTATGAGGAAGGAGGGGAGGCATTTACAAAAAATATTTTGCTCATTCACATCAGTCCTTGATCCAGTGGAGCTTGTTGTTTCCAATTTTTTTATGGAGTCAAAACGGGCATGCAGGATATGATCTCTGTGGCTGCACACAAAATGAAAGCTCTTAACAGAAAGGGGGCAGATTTTAAAGTCTGGTACTAAACATCTCTTATCATTGTGCTTCTGGGATTGTGTATGGGAAGGCTGGGAGGGTAGGAGGGAGAACATCTCCAGATACCATCACAAAATAGCCTCTCCATTTTGTGTTTGAGTTGCAGCTGACCAAACATGGCTGTTATTATCAAAGAAAGCCAAGCCCACCAGGTTGGTATCTAAAAATCAAGGTTGAAATATGGCATAAGAGTATTTTGCAAGTATGCCTATTTGTGATTTTAGTTGAAATAAATACAGTATGAAACTTAAAAAAGGTAAGCATCAGAGCAGCAGCATAAAAGTATGGCAGTTTAAAAAAATAATGGACATCTATGAAACATTTGCCACACAGCAATGGCAGACAGGATGGCAGTTTAATAAACTATAAATTAAAAATGTCAGGCAGCAATGCCCAAAACAGCACATAATGCAAAGAAAAGAGGAGCAGGATGGAATTGTCCTTGGGCCCTTCCACCCACCCTTAAGTTGTATATAGTAAACAGGACTTGCACAGTTTAACAAACCAATCACTTCAGCAACAGGGATTGCCAATTGTGGCTGAAGTGATTTGGTTGTTTGGGCCTCCACAAAAAAAGCTAACAATGGGTAGTTGACATTGCTGGTAATGATCTCTCCATGCACAAACTGGCTACATCATTTTTCCACATTTTGAGGTAGTAACCTCCTATGCTGATCGCTGACAAGGTTACTGGATGTGCTGAAAACTCTTTCTGAGTATGTACTGGAGGGTGGGCAGCTCAAGTAGAGCAATGCCAGTTTGTGCAAGGGTCTCCAAATTGCCTTTTTTTTCCTGCCAGTAGTGAAACAGACTGTCTGACATGCCTATTTGGATGCTACCATAAAAATAGTCCTCAAACATTCATTGAATGGTGACCATATCAGATGTAGTTATGAAAGAGGTCTCAATAATTGTAGGCAATTCTTTTAGACCTGAACAGATGTCAAGACTTTGTTGTGTTGACTCCTCTGCATCAACAGTGGGTCTTTTTGTTAAAGTTTATTTTTTTCCTGACAGCTGCACTTGTTGGAGAAACTGAAAGAGGAGCCATCACTGAATCACGTGCTGCTTGAGCTGGCAATTTCCTTACCAGCAGCTCTTTGCATCTTTTCATATTTGTGTCTGCTGGGAAGAGAGACACAATGTATTACTTAAACCTAGGCTCCAGCACGGTCGCCAAAATTTATTGATCTGATTGTAAGATCCTAACAACCCTTGGATCCTGGCGAATTGAATACAAGTCCGACATGCTTAGTGGAATTGCTTAGTTTAAGCTCCTCCTTCAGTTTATCATGCTGCTTTTCCAACAGTCTAATTAGGGGGAATTATCTGACTCAAGCTGGCAGTGTCTAAACTCATTTCACAGGTGACTACTAGGAAGGGTTTAAGCACTTTGCACAACACGGAAGTATTTTCCACTGAGTTTGAGTAAGGTGCATTCCCCATCCTCTTCCTATATCATAGTTTGTGGTGTAGCTTTGGATGGCTTTTTGCTGTTCCTCCATCCGCTGAAGCATACAGTATAAAGGGTGGAGTTCCACTTTGTAGCTACCTCTTGCTTCAGCTGTTGACAGGGCAAATTCAATACTTCTTGCAAGTTCTGCAATCTTCTACTTGAACCTGCTAAATGGCAAAAATGGCCAGAATTTTTGCAGGCCACAAAGAGCATTTCCTGCATGGCCCTGTCATTTAAAAAAAATTGCACCACCAAGTTAATTATGTGAGCAAAACATGGGACTTGTTGGAATTCACCCTGCTATAATGCTCTCACAATATTGGTGGCATTGTCAGAAATCACAAATTTCTGTGGAGAGTACATGCGGGGTAAGCCATTTTGCAATGACTTCCCTGAGTTTTTCTAAGAGGTTGTCAATGGTATGCCTCTTAGTTAAACTGGTGATACACAGAGTAGCCTGCCTTTGAATGAACTGCTGTTTCTTAGATGCTGCTGTTGGTGGTGCTGAAGGCAATACACACACCCAGTGTGCTTTTACAGTTATGTAATCTTGTATTTGTCCTGTTCCACTTGTCCACATATCTGTGGTTAAGTGGACACTGGGTACAACAGCATTTTGGAGGACACTAAGTTCTTTTTAATATCTCTGTATTGGCAGGGAATTGCTTTTCTAGTAAAGTGGAACCTAGATGGTATTTGGTAGCAGGAACACAGGACCTCAACTAACTGTCTAAAACCCACTTTACTACTGGTGGATATCGGACGCACATCTAATACCAGCATAGATGTATGGCATCAGTGATCCACTGTACAACTGAGTGTCTGCTGTCATACTTGCTCCCCCTTGGAAAGGATTGTTTAATAGTCAATTGTTTTTTAGAACTACTATTGGTAGTCTTCCTGGTCCCCTTCTGGGATGAAGATCCATTCCCAGCAGCAGCAGCAGGCGTAGCGCTCAAGGATTCTTCTGAGGAATCCAGGATAGGGGTTGACTGAGTTAACCTTATCAAATTGGATGCAGGACTACTTCCAATCATGTTTGAGGATATTTTCAATGAAGGTGTTCTCCCTGCTGCTGCTGCAATGTTAGCTGGTGCTGTTTAGTGTGCTGATCAGTAGTCAGCGAAGACGTCTGGTGGGTGTGACCTACGCATTTCTCCCAGTTGGGCTTTGTCAGTGAACCACTGTCCCTGACAAAGCCCAACTGGGAGAAATGCGTTGGACATACCCACCAGACGTCTTCACTTACTACTGATCGGCATGCTCAACAGCACCATCTAACATCAGAGCAGCAGGGAGAATGGACCCATGGTAAAAGCTCTACCAGGTGGATCCAAACCTGCCACATACACTGCTGGCACTCTTGGGACCTACATACAGAAAGAAAGAATCTGCCAGCACGGACTATCAAATGCCAGAAAAGCACTGCAAAAGGCAACATATGATGTCGCATTAACAACAAGCCCAGCTGAAGTCTGCAACACCTGTCAGCAGGAATGAATAGGCCAAGGTAGGAGGTGCACGCACCACTAAAACAAAGACATCATTTTCTCATTGCAAATTTTTTTCTGTGAAACAAATGAACAGACAAAGTGGCTATTTGACCACCCAGTAGCAAAGATCCATTTTTTTAACTTGACTATACTTAGGAAGAAACCATTGTAACACGGTGCATGAACTTTACAAAAGGGAAAAACAGGAGCAGACCATACTCCCCCAAATCATTACAAACGTATCACTCTGAATACTACATAAAAGCTGCTAATACACAGAATTCTGCTCACATTAAAATAATTTTATGAGAGAAGCATACACTGGCCCTGATTTATAGCCGCTCATAAGCGGCCACTCGTTCACTCCGAGCGATGTTCGCACATCTGCGCATGCGTATGGGTTTTAGTATGTATGTGCGAACCAGTGTGTTCGAAAATTGTGTGCTCGCAAAATAGCGAATGCCTACTGATTTGAGTGACAGAATGAGGCATTTGTTGGTGGTAACAGGGGAAGGTGCTTGAAAATGGGGAGTGGAGATCCGAACGCAGGCATGCCAAACGGTCAAAACGGGCATTTTAAGGGTGTGCATAATTAACAAAGCAGCGTCATTGACCTCGTCACTTGGTTGTCTTTTAGCCTGAACTGTTCGCATGATTGTGGTAGGAAAATCCAACCACAAGCACTGCGAGCAGTTCATACGCCTTTCGATGTACTCGATTAATCAAATAAATAGCGGAGATGACGTAGGATGCGAGCGGCCAGGGGGCGTTTTTTCCTAAATAGAGAGCGCATGTTTTGTTCGCTCATTCAGACATAGAGGCGTCAACAGACCACAAAGAGCAAGCGCTTAATTTAAATAGCCAGCCCCTTTTTCTGAACGAGCGAGCGCAAATAGCGTCCGGCTCTGAATCAGGCCCACTGTTCACAAACCTCATTAAGTATTTTTATTAATCGCTATATTTATGGACCCTATTTTTCTTTTACATATATAATCTTTTAAATTTTAACATGATACATGTTTCTAGCATTTGTCTAATATTGTAATGGAGCATACACACGGTCAGATTTGTCAGACTTGTCAGATTTGTCAGATGAACGACTGAACGATTGAACGATTTGAACGAATTTACCAAAGTTTTGAACGATTTGAACGATTTGCACGATTGAACGATTTTTGACTGCATTAAAATGAATGGAATCATCCAAGTCTGACAGCAAACCCATCAGATGTCAGATATCGTTATCTGACAAACGGGAACGCGCATCGTTGATCGTCCATCGTTCAGACATGTCAGATATGAACAATTTTCCTTCAGATATGAATGACTAAACAATTTTTAAATCGTTATCGTTCATATCTGAAGGAAAAATCTGATCGTGTGTATGCACCATAAATGTTATCATCAATATATACATATTAAATATATCCTTTTTAAATACATCTAAATGTTACATTTATATACTATTCCTATATCTGTATCCACATTAGTGATCATACATTATCTCTTCATCCAACATTTGGAATCACATAGTTTTAATTAGATTTTATTAGGTGCACTCTATAAGACCATACTCACAAACATATCTTGCTATCCCAGTGATCTTGAAAGGGATCACATTGGTCTGTGGCAGCCCTAAGAATTCACCAAAAAGGATTTCATATCTCATTCTCTCCCTGCAAAAGTAGCACGGATATTCCTCTTATCACTATTACTTTGCTACATCCCAGCCTATGTGCACTTTTCCAGTATCAGAAGGGTAGGTCTTCCTGTCTTTTGCATCCCAGGTTCTGCTGTAGGTTCTCTATATTTTAATAGCATTTTGTTACTCCGATTTGTTCCTGACCTCGATTTTGACCTCAGTTTGAATTGGTCTATGCTTTTGATTCAGTCCAGTATTCCTTTCTACTCAGATCCAGTGATGTGTGGTGAGGTAAATGGCTGGGGAGGCACTGGCTAGTATCTGAGCCACATCTACACATACATATATGAACCTGAGTGTTCATGTGGGCATAATGCAAATTAAATTTGGTGTGTTTTGATCAGGGATATGGGGAAAAGGTACACAGGTGAGGCAGTGCCTCACCTGTCATATACTTTTTGAAGCCAGAGTTTTGACTGTAAAAATTATTAAAATAATACAAAGTAAATAATATTTATAATCAAATATAAATAATATTTATAATATTTGCTATAATTTTTATAGTCAAAACTTTGGAGTATACCTAAGTATGACAGGAAAGTCTCTGCAAACCTGCCTCACTTGACCGCACATCATTGCTCAGATCTTTTATTCCATCTTGCCCCACTAAATGCCAGCTCACTACTTCAGAGTGGCAGCAATGCCCAAACATTGTGGGAATTCATTATACTCAATCCATCTGACCAGTCATTGCAAACATTGTTTGGCAGTAGCGAATCCACAAATTTTCATGAATCATGACACCAAACATAAATCCATCATATTATATAAGCAGAATACAGTAATTCTTAAACATTATTTGTCTTAATTGACCCAGAAGTTAGAAATAGTCTCCAGACTCACAATGAAACCCAACATTAACAAAACAAATGCAGTTCTATTATTATCAACACAGGATAGTATTTACCCACACCTGGGATCTTGTAATATTCCTGCAAGAATTGTCATCTACGAGTTATCCAGTTGGTTAGAGCGTTGTGCTGAAGTAAGAAGTTTTCTGTCCAATACAATAAGATATTTCTTTGACCAGACTTGAGAGTACATTCACTGAGCATTTTCCATTCTTCATTTTGTACAATAGCACAATAAATTGGCAGAGTTTTGTAAGGTGTGATGACCTTTTATAACCATAAGATGGGCAAAAATCAATGTGAGGCAATAACAGATTCCTTGCTTCCTCAAGCCAGGGAGGATGCAGCTGAACTTACCCAGGATGTCAGTACTGGTATATACTGGTATAGTGGGATTTGGAACCAGGGTAAATATTTTCTGTACTTTAGTCTTAATGCCATATTAATAAAAACTTGTGATGGATAATTATTGCCAATACACCTGTAGGTGCTTGCTCTGATGACAAAGTCATAATTGATTTATATTGCAGGAAAACTTGCTGTCCGTACCATGACACAAAACGGTCAATGTAAAACAGCTGTATTCGGAGGACTAGTCTAAAAAAATTGATACATTGAACCCTGAGACATTATTCTTGCAAAAGTTATTCTAGTAAAATTGTAACTTATTTACTTACAATAAGATTACAATAAAATTAGTTTGCTGTTCACTGAGCATGAATTACTGTAGTTGAGGTCAGTGTGAAGTTGGTGAAGATTGGGGAGAGCAGAGTCAGTTGGGTCATAACTTTTCAAATATTAAAAGAACCAACTTTAGGGGGAGCTTTGATCACATTTGGCCTTATTTTAAAAAAGTATTTGTGATTTAGACAAGCAAGGTAATGTCAGCTCATAGCAGAATTTAAGCTTGTATACTGGGGAAGTGTACTCCTAAATAAAAGCAAGGGGAGAATAAATGGGACATTTTCATATATATTTGAAATAATTTTCTTGTTATAAAGTGTTCTTGAAACAAAAGGCAACCAATGATTTTAAATAAGAAATTATTGCTCATGACAAAGGAAAAAAGAACACATTTTGATTTTTGAAACCTTGACTAAAAATTCACTTAGCAAATACAAGGAATGAATGCAGTAAAATTGAAATAAGGTTTATAGTGATTGAAACTAACAAATGGATTCTTTAAAGATAGCAAGTCAAATTCCAATATACTTTTCAAGTACATACACAGTATGGAAATTAAAACTGACAGTATTGGGCCACTAATGATAAACTAGTTAAATAATGAATCATGGACAATAAGGAGAAAGATGATCTTTTAAATATGTTTTATCCTATATGAACAAAGAAAGAAACTAATAGCCTATGAATACCATTAAATGTTATAATTTACAGAGTGTGACATGCAGTTACGTATAATCAGCTAGCTGGGATACCCAACATTGCCAGGTTTGAAGAATGAACCTTGAAGTACATCTGCACCCTTCATTATTTTACATTGCAGACCAAAATTGGAGACAATGGCATATGAAAATGTGCTTGGTGCAGTGTGACTGTCGATCGTCATATTAGTCGGTGCCTTCAGATCAGTGCAGTTTTAGACACAAGAAGACATCCTGAGCAAACTTGCTTAAACCAAAATTTCAAATCAGAGACTCCACGGCCTACTTGATGGGGTCCGTGTAGCCCTCCATGGCCCTGACAAACTTCAAACATAGCCAAACACCCAATCCTGGTCAAACTACACCACCATGCCAAATTTTGTGGAGCTACTGTAGGTACAAAAATCTGGCCATGCATAAAGGGCAAACAGACACACACAAACACACACACACTTTCTTGCTTATTTTCTAGATATTAATACAGATAAACTACATGGCTTAGATGTCATCTACCCACATGTGTTTATAGAAATAAGTAAAGTAATTTATAGACAACTACCTCTTATATTTAAGGACATACCTAGTTCAGTGCTTTAAGATTGATTGAATGCAATTATGATACCACTTTTTAAAGTTGCAATAAAATCAAAACCAGAAAATTATACACCTCTGAGCCCAAATTTCATCCATGAGTAAATAATTGAAAGAGAGTCTGTGGTATGCAATTCTGTTATATATTATAGAGAGTAATTTGGTAGCACAGGGTCAGCATGTTTCTAGAATAACTGGTTGTGCCTAATTAATATTTATGAGGAGGTAAGATTTACACTTGAACCTGAAAAGGAATTAATTTAGAAAAAAGTTTTATATTGTTCCACATAACAATCTGGCAGTAGGTCTAAGGGAAAAGTGTATACATGAGTAGAGAACTGGTCCGAGGATAGACAATAATTATAAATGGAACCTATACAAATTAGGCTAAAGTGTAAGTCGTGTACCACAGGGATCAGTGTTGGGGCCTATACTTTTACATTTTTTCATTAATTAAATGGCGTATCAGGTCTTGTGTGTCATGTCACTATGATATTTTTAACAAGGTTAGAAACCCTTGGGCTGCCTCTGTAGTAGGAGAGTAAATGAAGCTAGGCAGATTAATGAATCTCCCCCTCATGCAGATCAACTACCGTGGAATATATGAGAGAAAGAATGCAGAGCAGATTGGTATGCGGCATGGAGATAGAGGTGGTAGTAACTGGGTCAGTCTCTTGTAGTTGAAGACTCTAGACGAGATAGAGACTGAATGATATGGCTAAGAGGATTAAACACAGACAGAGTCTGACAGATGAATGCTGGGTGCGCTAGGTCCGAGAGGTAGATGCTGGGTGCACTAGAGGAGATGGAGTCTGAGGCACAACAAGCATGTATAGCAGAATATTTGCTAAGTATTGTGCACAGCCTAGACAGGAAGTTGTTGGATGCTGAGCACAGCCTGACACAATGAGTCTTGCTGGGGATTGTACACAGTCCATGATAGATGACACAGTCTCTTAAGTATAATGCACAGCCTGAAACTAATCACAGAGTCTGCAAGAGTATAGAGCACAGCCTGGAACTGATGACTGCATCTTCTGAGTTTAGGTTTCTTTGGTTCCCAATTCTATTTATCCTGGATATTTCTCTCCTTTTCATACCCTAGCAACTCACAGGTTTATATGCACAGGAGTAAAGAAAAAAAAAAGCCCCAATCAAAAGAATGTAAAATAGACATATTTAATAAAAAACTAATAAAATCAAACATACTCTAGGTATCCATAAAACAAATGGAAAAGTGCTTGAATTAAAGTTCTTAACTGGTCAATTGACTGATGAAAAACGTCTGGACTGCCAATATCCAGAATCTCACTTTGTATCAAGATACACTGACTGCATCCACAAGTAAAGGGCATCAACACTCCTATACCAACCAGTTTCCATACGTGATCAACCATCCAGCAGACAAAAGGAGGAGGTATTGTGCTACATGATATAATGGATTATAATTCTGAAATCTTTTTGCAGCTTTAGTACACTCAGCTATATTGCCAGCTATAAGCTGACCCTACTATTCATTTAAGAGGGATCTATTTGAATACCTCACTCTTGCTAAGGACATGAATATCATTTGTAAGGAATTATGTCAAGCACTACTGCCAGAGTACCCTTGTATGCTCTTGATATATAGGATATATACAGTAAATATATATATATATAATATATATATACAGTATATATATATATATATATATATATATATATATATATATATATATATAAACAAAATGCAGTGGTTCTCCCAGACTTTAAATCAAGTCAACCGTGTATTTCAGTTTCCAAATTTTCATAGCCTATTGGCCTTTTTTTCAAGTAAATAGATAAAGTCTTTATCTGTATTCCTTGAAATAAGGGCCAATAGGCTCTGAAACGTTGGAAACTGAAATACATGGTTGACTTGATTTAAAGTCTTGGAGTTCCACTGCATTTTGCTCATTTATCATCACACATTGCTAGCAGAGTGCACCCAAGTTATTGTTTTTATGATCTTTGGAGTGCCGGATCAGCCACATACTATCTTCTATGATATATATATATATATATATATATAGTGATAGAAGCACTGGAGAAGTCTGGAATGGCATATATGTGTGTCCCAGATTCCTATGTGTTTTAAAAAACCCCAGGGAAAGTTTGTAATGCCAAACAGACCAGAAGTGTCGGCTTTTGGTAAAATCCGGATAATGGGTCCTGGGGGTATGGATGTGAGAAGAGAGGGATGGCTCCATCCACAGGCCATTCCAGATGTTGGGACTTTCAGTCTGAGAGCAGGATGATTAGTAGTTGCACCTGGAAGAGGCTCAGATAAGCTGTGTTAGGTTTTGGGTCAGTGTCTCACATACCCTGGGAGAACAGACACAGGTTTGTTCAGAGACACTGTGATAACTGAAACTGCTGTGTTTTGTGGTTGTGGTAAGGCAGTAGGCCCTGCCACTTGTAGAGAGGAAATAACCTGTCTAGTTAGTGCCCAGATGGGCTAGGATTTATTTTTATGTTTTGTTTATTTTGTTGTTTATATTGCACAATAAAGCTGGTTCTGACCAGCTTGCATGAAAACCCTGGACTGGTGTGCTGTTTCCTGGCTGCTGTGTGTTAGGAGGTGTCCATCTACCCCAGCAGAGGGACCCAATACCCCGACTATATCACAAGTGGTGGAGAATGCGGGCAACACACACGGAAATCTCCAGCAAGAGGAAAAGTTTTGCATTGAAAATTTAAAGAGACAGACACCAATTTGTTGTTTGGATGTCGACCTGTGTTTTGTGGAATCCATGAAGGTGGCATCGGTAGATTCTTATAGAATCCAGATTCCATTTCCAACATACACCTAAAGACAAAATGGAGGACACTGTTAAGGCCTTGCTCCAAGCTACGGCAGCTCAGCAAGAAAATACCAGTGCTCAGCAGAAAACTACAAAAATTCAGCAAGAAGCTACCAGAACTCAGCAAGTCGCCATAGAGGAAACCCACCAGGCTTTAAAAGAGCTGGTACAACAGCTAGTGGTCCAGTCTAGAGAGGCTTCCCCTGCTCTTCCAACTAACACTCACCCATATGGGTCAGTCACTTTCTGCAAAAGATGACCCAGAATGAGGACGTGGAAGTGTATCTTATGGCCTTTGAAAGAAATGCGGAAAGAGAGAGAATTGGCCTAAAGAGCAGTGGGCAAGTCTTGTGGCACACTTCCTGTCTGGAGAACCACAGAAAGCTATGACTTGTGCCTGGCTGATGCGAAAGACTATGTTAAATTGAAACAGGAAATCTTAACTCGATTGGTAGTAACAGTATTTGTTTGCGCCCAACGAGTCCATCGCTGGGAGTTCCAAACAGAAAAGCCTCCACGCTCGCAAACTCATGACCTTGGTCTTCTTACCACAAAATGGCTGCAGCCAGAGACTCTAACAGGACCACAGATCGTGGAAATGGTCATTATGGATCGATATCTGTGGTCTCTACCTGCAACTCTGCGCAAGTGGGTGAGCCATGCAGCCCCTAAGACCCCAGACCAATTGGTTGAACTGGTGTAGCGGTATGTAGCGGCTGAGGAACTGATGTGTGCCCCACTGAGCCCTGATTCTGCAATGGCAATCTCCTCTGATAATTGGTAAGACTGTTCCAGGGGAGAAGGGTGCTGGGCAATGGAATGTACTTAAGGCTGGGGGTTTGGAATCTGGAGATAGGCCAGCCAGGTCAGGAAGGTTCATAACCTGTAATAGACTTGATAATAGTATGACTCAATGTTTCTGATGGTGGTTTGTGCCATAATTCTGCTAATTGTTTACTTACCTCTGAACCTATGCAATGTGATACTGCTTATGTCAATAACAGAATGTCTTTCTTTGCACAGCCAGCCTGTACTGCTGACTGACAGGCTGAGACAGATAAGGAAATGTGTATAATTACTGTAGAAGGCAACTGGGTAGATTCTGGTAGCCTGGCTATACTTGTGAAAGCTGAACTGGTAAACCCCTTGAAGCGTAAGGGGTTAGATTCTGGTAGCCTGGTTATACTTGTGAAATCTGAACTGGTAAACCCCTTGAAGCATAAGGGAAAAACTGTTGGTGTGACCTGCATACATGGGGATACTTGTTATTATGTTACTGCAAAGGTGAACATAGAAACACAATGTGGTTCCGCAATAGTCTCAGTGGGTTTGGTGCATGGCTTGATGTATGATGCACTTCTGGAAGTTGTGGGAAAGCCGATTTGTTATAGAATTAAATAACCCCAGCACATTTGAGAAGGTTACTGACGCAGTAGCAGAGGGAGTTTCTTCAGAGTCTGAAATGTTCCCCATTTCTAGCATGACTGGTGAACCAGAGAATGCTGAGAATGATGGTGGCTCACCAAGTGATGTGTCTCCTACTTAGGTGGGAAGTGTTATTGAGCTAGTGGATCATCAGCCTGATCTTTTAGTAGGAAAATAAATCTTTGCCGTGGAGCAGTTCAATGACCCTACTCTGGTAAAAGCCAGGGAAAATGTAAAAGTGATTGATGGTAAATCCGTAGACCCTGATAGTCCATTGTCATATCCTCACATGGCAGTTCGCCGGGATATAGAAACATATAGAAGAACCATGTTAGATCCGGTTCATGGTCGCATTACTGCAGGTCACCTAGGGGTAGGAAAAACCACTGAGTGAATTTTACAGAGGTTTATCTGGCCTGGGGTCCATAAAGAGGTTTTTGACTATTGTGCATCCTGCCCTGAATATCAATATCATGCTCCAAGATCACATTTTAAAAGTCCACTTGTCCCATTACCCATTATTGAGGTTCCATTTGAAAGAATAGCTATGGATTTGGTTGGACCATTAATGAAGTCTGCCCGGGGCCATCAATATATTCTGGTGATAATGGATTATGCTACCAGGTACCCGGAAGCGATACCATTGCGCAATATGTCAACATAGACCATTGCTAGAGAATTAGTCCATGTCTTTAGCAGGTTGGGAATACGTAAGGAAATACTGACTGACCAAGGTAACCCATTTATGTCAAAAATCATGAAAGAGTTATGCCACCTTAAAATTGATCAGTTTAGAACTTCTGTGTATCACCACCAAACCGAGGGGTTAGTGGAAAGGTTTAACAAAACTTTAAAACACATGCTAAGAAAAGCAGTGGACAAAGATTGGGATTACTTAGTACCTTATTTGTTATTGGCCATAAGAGAGGTTCCCCAATAATCCACCGGATTTTCTCCTTTTGATTTGTTGTATGGGAGACACCCATGGGGATTACTAGACATTGCCAAAGAGAAATGGGAGGGGCAGTCTAGTCAGTATATAACTGTTCCTGAGCATGTTTCCCAAATGCAGGAAAGAATTGCTGCTGTGGTGCTGATAGTGAGAGAACACTTGGAACAGGCCCAACAGGCACAGCAGAGGGTGTACAACCGCAATGCTCAGTCATGCGCCTTTGCTCCTGGGGACAGAGTGTTGGTGTTGGTCCCACAGTAGAAAATAAACTTTTGGCAAAGTTGCAAGGACCCTTTGAAATTCTAGAAAAAGTGGGGGAGGTTAATTATAAAGTTTACCAGCCTTGGAAAAGAAAGCCAGAAAAGATATACCATGTAAATCTTATAAAACCTTGGAAGGATAGAGCAGCTCTGTCAGCCATCCAAGCCCCTCCAGTAAACCCAGGGCCCTTGGTTCCTGAAGTGACAGTAGCTAAAACCCTGTCAGCTCTTCAACAGCAGGAAGTTAAGGAATTTCTTCGTAGAAATAGGGTTTTGTTTTCAGATATACTGGGCAAGACCACAGTGATTAAACATGACATAATCATTGACCAAGGGGTTAAGATTAACCTAAAGACCTATAGGTTACTGGAAGCCAAAAGAGAATCAGTATCTAAAGAAATTAAAAACATGTTGGAATTGGGTGTAATTGAAGAATCTCATAGTGAGTGGTCAAGTCCCATTGTGCTTATTTCAAAGCCTGACAGAAGTGTGCATTTCTGCAACGATTTCTGAAAATTGAACAGTGTATCAAAATTTGATGCCTACCCAATGCCTTGGGTGGATGAACTAATTGAAAGACTAGGAACAGCTAGGTATTTAACCACTCTAGACTTAACCAAAGGGTATTGGCAAGTGCCGTTAACTGAGAATGCCAAAGAAAAGTCAGCTTTTCCTGCACCAGGAGGGTTGTTCCAATATAAGATGTTGCCCTTTGGGTTACATGGGGCACCAACTACCTTTCAAAAGATGATGGACAAAATTCTAAGGCCCCATAGACAGTATGCTGCTGCTTATTTAGATGATGTGGTCATTCATTGTCCTGATTGGCAGTCTCACTTGCCCAGAGTACAAGCAGTGTTGGACTCCATCTATAAGGCAGGATTGACAGCCAACCCAAAAAAATGTTGCCTAGGGATGGAAAAATGAAAAGACTAGCATTCATTCAAGACCCTGACGGCTACTGGATTGAGATTCCCAGTCCTAACAACATGGTGTCCTTTGTTTAATTTCAACATCTGCCAATGGTGTATCTTGGATACACCATTGGCAGTGGTTTGATAAAGCCACAGCTTAATAAAATTAAGGCAATACAAAACTGGCCACGACCCCTGAATGATAAGCAGATGAAAGCCTTCTTAGGGATTACTGGGTATTATAGGACATATATACCCAATTTTGCCACCATTGAGGTCCCACTAACTGACCTTACCAAAGGCAAACAGAAAGTCATGGTTAAATGGAGTCCTAAAGCAGAGAAGGCTTTTCAGGACTTAAAAATTGCATTGTGTACCCAACCAGTTCTGATGACCCTTAATTTTGACAGTGTGTTTGTTATGCAAACTGATGCATCAGATGTAGGCATAGGAGTGATCCTGTCCAAGAGTAAAGAAGGTGAAGAACACCCTATTTTTTACTTAAGCAGGACATTGAATGTGCATGAGAGAAACTATGCTATGGTTGAGAAAGAAGCATTGGCCATAAAGTGGGCATTAGAAACTCTCAGGTACTACTTGATGGGAAGGAATTTCAGGCAGATCACTGACCATGCCCCTTTGAAATGGATGTCAGAGAACAAAGAGAGCAATGGGAGAATAACAAGGTGGTTCTTGGCATTGCAAAACTTTAAGTTTTCAGTCAAAAACAGTCCAGGAAGCCAGCTGGCCAATGCAGATGCTTTGTCGCATGTTTATTGTTTGGGGGTTGCAGTTGTTCTGCCCCATAGGTCGAAACAAAGGGGGTGGATATGTGATAGAAGCACTGGAGAAGTCTGGGATGGCATATATGTGTGTCCCAAATGCCTTTCATATGTGTTTTAAAAAAAAAATGGAAAATTCTGTTATGCCAAACAGACCAGAAGTGTCGGCTTTTGATAAAAGCTGGGTCCTGGGGGTGTGGATGTGAGGAGAGAAGGATGGCTCCATCCACAGGCCATTCCAGGTGTTGGGCCTTTCAGTCTAAGAGCAGGCTGATTAGTAGTCCCCCTGGATTGCTTAGGCTTATCTGTCTCAGGGCACCGCATTATAACACATTTTTCTTTTATAACACATTTTAACCCTTCACTGTTTGTTTATTATACAAGTACTTCACCTTTTTATTTTCATTCTCTATATGCAGCTGTGGCTGCTTTTAACTATCTCTTTTACACTGCACTTTTCTTACTATGGCAGTGCCCTGGGGCACCTTACCTGGGCTAGTTTAGGGGGTGTCCTGCACTCTGGATTTGAACCCCAGTATGTTAGGGACCTACCCTAAAGAGGTTACCTGGATATGGTGGGTAGGCCCATAACCTTGGCCAAGATTATGCTAAAAACCTCTATTGATTGCAAAATTATATTGCATTTATATATTATCAATTATTTGGAGATGTGCACCTGAGATTTGTCTGATTAGTAGTTGCACCTGGAAGTGGCTCAGATAAGCTGTGTTAGGGTTTGGTTCAGTGTCTCACATACCCTGGGAGAACAGACACTGAGGTTTGTTCAGAGACACTGTGATATTTGAAAGTGCTATGTTTGTGGTAAGGCAGTAGGCCCTGCCACTTGTAGAGTGGGAATAACCTGTCTAGTTAGTGTCAAGACAGGCTAGGATTTATTTTTATGTTTTGTTTATTTTGTTATTTATATTGCACAATAAAGCTGGTTCTGACCAGATTGAAGGAAAAACCTGGACTGGTGTGCTGTTTCCTGGCTGCTGTGTGTAAGGAGGTGTCCATCTACCCCAGGAGAGGGACCCCCTACCCTGACTATATCACAATATATATATATATATATATATATATATATATGTCTTCCCATAATTTATAAAGAGCTGAATCCCCCTCCAGACCATCTGATTATTGCTGCTCATGGTTCATTATTCCAACCCTCTTCTATATATCTAGATAATATTCTTCTGCCTCTAATTCAGAGACATCAAAAAAATTTTATTGATACTACCGGACTCCAGAATAAATGCGAGACCTAGTGTACTATACCACCATATGCGTGGTTAATTTGTGCTGATGTAACAAGCTTATACACTGCCATGCCTCATGTTGTAGACTTAGCTGATGCTAAAAGACTTCTGATAAATGATAAAACTTTGGATGTAACATATGTTACATTTTATTTTACAACTGTTTGAATTCATCTTAAACAAAACATTTTTCATGCTTGATGGCATCTATTATCTGCAAAAAAATGGCTGTGCTACGGGGGTATCTGTTGCCCCAATATTTGCCAATAGATACAGTATGTTTGAGATTGAATGGAAGATTTTATTCAATGATGCTGAGGTTTCTTCTAAAATTCTATTTCATACTAGATTTATAGATTTATTTCTTATCTGGAATAATACTAAATAATATTGTGCTAGACTGATTGAGATACATAAAAATTGTACTTGTCCTGTGAAGTTTACTGTAAATATGAATCCAGGTGAAATCTATTTTCTTGATGTATTAATTTCTAGAAAGAGTACTAAGATTATTGCATCCATGCACTCCGGACTGAAAAAACTTGAAATAGAGAACTTCTTTGTGCAATGTTTCAGCACCTTTATAAGTGCTTTTGTCAAGCCAACAAGTGATTAACAAATAAGCATTACATTTTATAAAGCTCACCCCTCATGGAGACTGACTATGTGTCACTCAATGTAACGCCCAAGAGCTTGTCTCGCCGGAAGTGACCACATCACCTCCCGTAACCAAGGTAACATAAAACAATAAAAGACACAGAATAACACCCAATGAATAGGCATAGAGCCTTCTATGGCTACATAGAATCACCCTATCACCCCATAAAAACAATGCAAAACATACATACACAGAATGACACTTTACAAACACGTTGGTATATTGTAAACAATTGCTAAAAAATATGCATATATCAAAAGTACAGATCAAACCATGGCAATAGTGAATGGCAGATAAAGCCGGAGATATGAACCAATAGTTCATCACACTAACAAGAAAACATGGACTAGTCAGTACATGTGATCAATGAAATAAGGCTCAGATGTCATGTTAGTATCTACTTCATATAACAGGACTAAGCAATGCTGTAATAACTTGGCCAAATTAAAGCGGACACAAAGAATAATGTGTAACTACCTCATATGACCTAAGTAAAAGAACAATGTAACGCCCATGTCCTCAGAAAAAAACAATTCATGGTTCCCAATATACATTAAACAAAAACAACAAACATCTGTCACTAGATGAAACAATGTAACCCTAATGTTTCATTAAGACCTCGAGGGGCCAGAGTGTCCAACCTAATTATCCACTCGGTTTCTCTTTGTAATAATTTACAGGCTCTGTCACTACTGCTAATAAGGGGGTATGTGGTCAATAATTCTATACCTAAAGGATGAGATATTATGTTTGGCCATGGAAAAATGTCTTGTGATCGGTTGTTCGCTACTGCCTGAAGCTATCGCTGCCTGTATGGCTGAGCGATGCTGAGTCATACATTCCCTGAAGGTGCACTCTGTCTTGACTTTGTAGAGCTTAGAACACGGATAAGTGATGGAATAGATTATAAATTTACTAGTGCAAGAGAGATGATATCTTACGTTGAATTTGACCCCTGAAAATGGATGAAAAAATTAAGGTCCTGTCTGTAAATATCTACATGTAGTACAATTGGGACACTTAAAACAGCCCAATTTTGTAGTACCCAAAAAGGAGGTATATTTGTTTTTACCTAACTGTGAGATGTTGTTGTGTACTATATAGTTTCTCAGATTCTTTCCTCTGCGGTAACTGGGCATTAAAAAGGAATCATGTAAGGGATGTAAATCTTTATCAGATGTGATAATCTGCCAAAGAGATTTTGCTTGATGATTTATAATAGTACTCATTTTATTGTACTTATTGACTCACACATGTTTGTTCAAATTACATTTGTTGTTTTTATTGGTGGTTAACAACAAATCAGCTGGAATTGCCAACACTTTTGATTTTGCTTGTTCCAGAATGGACTGACTATATCCCCTCTGGATACATTTTAGGTACATCTCGTCCAGTTGTTTAATACCCTCCATACGATTGTTAGCTATTCTCAAATCTCACAAGAACTGATAGAAAGGTAATGCATATTTCAGAGGGACTGGATATGCACTGCTGGCTAGCAACATGTTGTTCCTATCTGTGGCCTTAACAAAAAGTGACGGCAATAAATTACCCTTCTCCTTAGTCAATGTTACATCCAGGAAATTGACTTTATGCAAGTCAATAGTGTAAGTAAATTTAACAGGTTGGTTTAAATCATTGTACTGTTCAATGACATCTACAAAAGATTGTGGCATGCCTCCCCAAATAATCAAGAGGTCATCTATATACTGATAGAATGCATTTATGTTTAAAGCAACAACCGGATCGGCAAAGAAAACATCATATTCAATGTTGAACATGTAAGCATTGGCGTTAGATGGGGCCACATTGGACCCCATCGCACAGCCTGAGAGTTGAAGAAAGCAGGACCCATTGCACAAAAAATAATTGCGAGTTAACACTATTTCTAACAACTCCATAAACAGCTCTATGTTTGGATCACTGTACAGTGGATTGTTGGTAATCAACAGCCTAGTAGCCTGCATACCTGTTGAAAATGGAATGCAGGTGTACAGGCTACAGATATCAACAGAGCACAAAACACAATCGTGGGGTAGCTCTGGTAATTTAGATAATGACAGTAAAAGACTATTGATGTCCTTCAAAAAGGTAGTCCAAACCTGTACACAGGGCTGTAACAGAGCATCTAGGTATGTCAAAATGGGCTGGTAAAGTGACCCACGGGCAGCTATAACCGTCCGTCCAGGTGGCTTGACTTGATCTTTGTGTAATTTAGGAATCAAGTGCAACAAAGGTTTAACAGGGTAATGGACTTCTAAAGCTTTTTTAATGGAAGGAGAAATTAACCCTTGCGTGCCAGCACTAGATAGCATGGAATCAAGCTCTTTTTTGAAGGACATGATTGGATCACTAGCCAATGTTTTGTATGTAGAAACATCACTAATTTGTTTCTCAGCTTCTGCTTTATAGTCAACAAGGTTTAACACCACAATGGTGCCACCCTTGTTAGCTTGGCTAAACATAACATCTTCATACGCTTTTAGACAGATTGAAAATTAAGTCCTGCATCCCCTGGGGGTCATCCTCTGCCGCTGGTTCTGCTGACCTCTACGGGTACTTTTGGACCTCCTTCTAAAAAATTAGCCCTGGTGTGATTGCCTATAGGAGATACACCACGTCCCTTAGGTTTATGACAGATTGACGGTTCTATGTCACTGTCCATGGTAATAGCTTCTTCATAGGTATCAAAACAGGTTTTATTGAGAGTATGTCTAAATAAAGGGCATGTATCGTTTTGTGAATAAGCCCCAGTTAACCAATTGTAGACTCGTTGGTGTACATAATCAGCTTCAACTTTCTTTTTCTTTACACTTTTAAACTTCAATAATTCAATTTTATAGACCTCAATCTGTGTGTTGAGTTAGAAAAACCAGTCACACTGCTTATCTGATGTCAATACCGATAGGTGTTTACCCTCAAAGCTCTGAATCTTATCCTTAGCAACCACAATCTCTCTCTTAGATTCCTCTATTAAAAGTAAAAGCAATCGAAAGAGCACTTATTCAGTACAGAAGTCCATTTTTTACAAAATTAAACATTATATCGTCCAATTGTAGGAACATTCTTAACTCTAAAACCACGGGGTATTTTCTTGTCCTTGTAATAATTGGACAGCATCAGCCCATGATAAAAAAATGTCAATCTCTTTTTTCTTTAGTTGTAGTAGATCATTGAACAAACCCTGTGTGGAAGGTGTTATGGTATGCTCAGTTAGATCATCCACAATTAAAATCGCCTCAGCCCCTGACTCAGTAAAACTGAAGACAGCACCCTGTTCCAAGGAAATACGCTGATTAACTTTTTCCACATTTTCTGCTGTCAACAGGTCTACAGTTGGTTAACTGGGGTTTATTCACAAACTAATAGATGAACTCTCAATAAAACCCATTTTGATACCTCTGAGGCAGCTATTACCATGGACAGTGACATATAACCGTCAATCAGGCATAAACCTAAGGGTTGTGGTCTATCTCCTGTAGGCAACTGCACCAGGGCTTCTTTTTTTGAAGGAGGTCCAAAAGTACCCATAGAGTCTGGCAGAACCAGAGGCAAAGGAAGACCCCCAGGGGACGCAGGGCTTAATTTTCAATCTGTCTGACAGGGTTCTTACAGATAGTGAACTATCAGTGTTAAGAAATGGACTTTCTTTTGTTCCAACTGCACCTTTTGATATGACACAGTGGAAATTAGAAGCATTCATGTTGAATAAAAGTTTGAAAATTAAGGAATATTTTTCGGATAAAATCTATTTACCTACAGATGTTCTCCCACAATTACTTAAGTTACAGCAGAGATCTAATTTTGATTATAATAGTAATAATGCCTCCATTAAAACGTTCTCACGTCTTCTAGATAAAGCGGTCTGTGAAGATCCTAGGATAAAAAAAACATTTCTGGAATTTGAGTAAGGATGAGCAATTGGCTCTAAAAAAATTGTCATCATATGAAGATGTTGTGTTTAGCCAAGCTGATAAGGGTGGTGCCATTGTGGTGTTAAACCTTGTTGACTATAAAGCAGAAGCTGAGAAACAAATTAGTGGTGTTTCTACATACAAAAAATTGGCTAGTGATCCGACCATGTCCTTCAAAAAAGAGCTTGATTCCATGTTATCTAGTGCTGACACGCAAGGGTTAACTTCTCATTCTTTTAAAAAAGCTTTAGAAGTCAATTACCCTGTTAAACCTTTGTTCTACTTGGGCCCTCATTCAGAGCCGCTAGCAAAAAGCAAGCGCTCTCTCTGAATGAGGGTGGCCGCTTTTGTTTTAAAAGCCGGACTCGTGGCTGCTCACTAAGCTGTGGGTAACCACCCACAGCTTTAGCGAGTGACCAGGTGATGGTAGAGATGGTCAAGACCATCGCGACCATTGGGGCTTGAGACAATACCCTTGCGGTAGGGTCTCGTCTACTGCAAGCCCCAGGTAGCTTCCTGCTCTAACAGAGCAGGAAGCTCCCTATTGACATCACTGGTGATGTCAGTAGAGCTGCCTACAAATGGCAGGCTTTCCTTCAGGAACACCTCCATTTGTCTGGCCACCCCCCCACCCCGCCTACAAAATGGGGCGAGCTGTCAATCAACATCGACAGCCGCCCCGTTTGTAGTGAGCCCCGGAGCGAGTGAATTTTTTCACTCGCTCTGGGGCTTGCGCACATTTCTGCGAGCACTGCACTTGCGCAGGCCCTCACCATCAACCTGCTTGCGAGCACATAGCGCTTGCGAGCAAGTCTGAATGAGGGCCTTGATTCCTAAGATACACAAATATCCAGTCAAGCCACCTGGATGGCCGATTATAGCCGCCCGTGGGTCACTTTACCAGCCCATTTCGACATACCTAGATGCTCTGTTACTGCCCTGTGTACATGCTCGGACTACCTTTTTGAAGGACACCAATAGTCTTTTACTGTCATTATCTAAATTATCAGAGTTACCCCAAGATTGTGTTTTGTGCTCTGTTAATGTCTGTAGCCTATACACCTGCATTCCTCATTCAGCAGGTATGCAGGCTACTAGGTTGTTGATTACCAACAATCCGCTGTACAGTGGTCCAAATGTAGAGCTGTTTATGGAGTTGTTAGAATTAGTGTTAACTCGCAATTATTTTATGTACAATGGGTCCTTCTTTCTTCAACTATCAGGCTGTGCGGTAGGGTCCAATGTGGCCCCATGGTATGCCATTGCTTACATGTTCAGTGTTGAATATGATGTTTTCTTTGCCGATCCGGTTGTTGCTAAAAACATAATTGCATTCTATCGGTATATAGATGACCTCTTGATTATTTGGGGAGGCACACCACAATCATTTGTAGATGTCATTGAACAGTATAATGCTTTAATCCAACCTGTTAAATTTACTTACACTATTGACTTGCATAAAGTCATTAACCTGGATGTGACATTGACTAAGGAGGAGGGCAAAATTTTGCCGTCACTTTTTGTTAAGGCCACAGACAGGAACAACATGTTGCTAACCAGCAGTGCACATCCAGTCCCCTTTGAAACATGCATTATATTTCTCTCAATTCCTGCGAGCTTTGAGAATAGCTAACAATCGTATGGAGGGTATTAAAGAACTGGACAAGTGGAACCTAAAATTTATCCAGAGGGGATATATTCAGTCCATTCTGGAACAAGCAAAATCAAAAGTGTTTGCAATTTCAGCTGATTTGTTGTTAACCACCAATAAAAAGAACAAACATAATTTGAACAAACATGTGGGTTAATAAGTACAATCATGTGAGTACTATTATAAATCATCAAGCAAAATCTATTTGGACAATTATCACATCTAATAAAGATTTACATCCCTTACATGATTGCTCTTTAATGTCCAGTTACCGCAGAGGAAAGAATCTGAGAGACTATATAGTACACAACGACATCTCACAGTTATGTAAAAACAAATATACCTCCTTTTTGGGTACTACAAAAGAGGGCTGTTTTAAGTGTCCCAAATGTACTACATGTAGATATTTACAGACAGGACTTTAATTTTTTCATCCGTTTTCACGGGTCAAATTCAACATAAGACATCATCTCTCTTGCACTAGTAAATTTATAATCTATTCCATCACTTGTCCGTGTTCTAAGCTCTACAAAGTCAAGACAGAGTGCACCTTCAGAGAACGTATGGCTCAGCATCGCTCAGCCATACAGGCAGCGATAGCTTCAGGCATTAGCGAACAACCAATCACAAGACATTTTGCCATGGCCAAACATAATATCTCATCCCTTAGGTATAGAATTATTGACCACATACCCCCTTATTAGCAGTGGTGACAAAGCCTGTAAATTATTACAAAGAGAAACCGAGTGGATAATTAGGTTGGACACTCTGACCCCTTGAGGTCTTAATGAAACATTACGGTTATATTGTTTCATCTAGTGACAGATGTTTGTTGTTTTTGTTTAACGTATATTGGGAACCATGAATTGTTTTTTTCTGAGGACATGGGCCTTACATTGTTCTTTTACTTAGGTCATATGAGGTAGTTACACATTATTCTTTGTGTCCGCTTTAATTTGGCCAACTTATTACAGCATTGCTTAGTCCTGTTATATGAAGTATATACTAACATGACATCTGAGCCTTATTTCATTGATCACATGTACTGACTAGTCCATGTTTTCTTGTTAGTGTGATGAACTATTGGTTCATATCTCCGGCTTTATCTGCCATTCACTATTGCCATGGTTTGATCTGTGTTTTCGATATATGCATATTTTTTAGCAATTGTTTACAATATACCAACGTGTATGTAAAGTGTCATTCTGTGTATGTATGTTTTGCATTGTTTTTATGGGGTGATAGGGTGATTCTATCTAGCCATAGAAGGCTCTATGCCTATTCATTGGGTGTTATTCTGTGTCTTTTATTGTTTTATGTTACCTTGGTTACGGGAGGTGATTTAGTCACTTCCGGCGAGACAAGCTCTTGGGCGTTACATTGAGCTACACATAGTCAGGCTCCACGAGGGGTGAGATATATAAAATGTAATGTTTGTTTGTTAATCACTTGTTGGCTTGACAAAAGCTCTAATAAAGGTGCTGAAACATTGCACAAAGAAGTTCTCTATTTCAAGTTTTTTCAGTCCGTAGTGCCGCTTTTTTGTATATATATATATATATATATATATATATATATATATATTAAGGGTGTGCACCGGCCACTTTTCGTGTTTTGTGTTTTGGTTTTGGATCTGGATCTTTCTTTGTGTTTTGGATCTGGATTGGTTTTGCCAAAACCACCCTTCAGTGTTTTGGGTTCTGGGTTTGGTGTTTTGGATCTGTATTTTTCTTTAAAAAAGCATAAAAACAGCTAAAATCACAGAATGTGTTGATATTTCTGCTCCTATGCTATTATTAACCTCAAAAACCTTAATTTCCACTCATTTCTAGTCTATTCTGAACACCTCACACCTCACAATAGTGTTTTTATGTCCAAAAGGTTGCACTGAGGTAGATGGATGACTATGCTAAGCGACACGAGTGGGCGGCACAAACACGTGGCCCATCTAGGAGTCACACTGCAGTGGCAGACAGGATGGAAGTTTGAAAAACTAGGCTCCAAACAGTACATAATGCAAAGAAAAAAAAGAGGTGCAAGATGGAATTGTCCTTGGGCCCTCCCACCCACCCTTATGTTGTATAAACTGGACATGCACACTTTAACAAACCTATCATTTCAACGCCAGGGTCTGCCACACGACTGTGGCTGAAATGATTGGTTCGTTTGGGCCCCCACAAAACAAGCTAGCAATTAATCTGGCCCTGCACAAACTGGCTCTACGGAGGCAAGATGTCGTCCTCATCCTCCTCATTCACCGATTCCTCAACCTCTTCAGTGTTGTGTACATCCTCATCCTCACAGAGTATTAATTCGTCCCCACTGGAATCCACCACCACAGGTCCCTCTGTACGTTCTGGAGGCTGGTCTCCCTGGAAGAGTTGATAATACATTTTTATGAACGTCATCTTCTCCACATTTTGTGGAAGCAACCTCCCACGCCTTTTGCTCACAAGGTTCCCGGCTCTTTCGGAGTGCACACTGGAGGGGGGGCAACTCAGGTAAAATAGAGCCAGTTTGTACAGGGGCCTCCAAATTGCCTCTTTTTCCTGCCAGTACATGTATGGACTGTCTAACATACCTACTTGGATGCTGTCACCGATGTAATCCTTTAACAGACAGACGCACGCTTGTCGCTGCTGCTTTGAGGATGCAGGTGCAGCCCACACAATTCACAAAGACAGGAAAAAAAAGAATTTTTTATTTTTTGTGGAGCGCACTTTGAGGGTTACACCACCCTCTAACAGACAGAAGCACGCTTGTCTCTGCTGATTTTTTGCAGGTGCGGCTACAGCCAACACATTTCACAAAGACAGAAAAAAAGAACAATTTTTTTATTGTTTGTGGAGCACACTTTGAGGGTTACACCACCCTTTAACAGACAGACGCACGCTTGTCGCTGCTTTAAGGATGCAGGTGCGGCTACAGCCCACACAATTCACAAAGACAGAAAAAAAAGATGAATTTTATTATTGTTTGTGGAGCGCACTTTGAGGGTTACACCACCCTTTAACAGACAGATGCACACTTGTCGCTGCTGCTTTGAGGATGCAGGTGCGGCTACAGCCAACACATTTCACAAAGACAGAAAAAATAATAATTTTTTTATTGTTTGTGGAGCGCACTTTGAGGGTTACACCATCCTTTAACAGACAGATGCACGCTTGTCGCTGCTGCTTTAAGGATGCAGGTGCGGCTACAGCCCACACATTTCACAAAGACAGAAAAAAAAGAAGAATTTTTTTATTGTTTGTGGAGCGCACTTTGAGGGTTGCACCACCCTTTAACAGACAGACGCATGCTTGTCGCTGCTGCTTTAAGGATGCAGGTGCGGCTACAGCCCACACATTTCACAAAGACAGAAAAAAAAAGAAGAATTTTTTTATTGTTTGTGGAGCACACTTTGAGGGTTACACTACCCTTTAACAGACAGACACAAGCTTGTCACTGCTAATTTTTTGCAGGTGTGGCTACAGCCCACACATTTAACAAAGAGAAAAAAAAAGAATAATATTTTTATTGTTTGTGGAGCGCACTTTGAGGGTTACACCACCCTTTAACAGACAGACGCACGCTTGTCGCTGCTGCTTTGAGGATGCAGGTGCAGCTACAGCCCACACAATTCACAAAGACAGAAAAAAAAGATGAATTTTTTTATTGTTTGTGGAGCGCACTTTGAGGGTTACACCACCCTTTAACAGACAGACGCATGCTTGTCACTGCTGCTTTGAGGATGCAGGTGCGGCTACAGCCCACACATTTCACAAAGACAGAAAAAAAAAAAAGAATTTTTTTATTGTTTGTGGAGCGCACTTTGAGGGTTACACCACCCTTTAACAGACAGATGCACGCTTGTCGCTGCTGCTTTGAGTACAGTTTCATATGCAGTGACAGTAGACTTGTCAGAAATTGTTGGCACGTCCTTCAGTCCGTATTAGATGTCCAAACCGGCCCTTGACTTATGACACAGGCGCACGCTTGGCACTGCTACTGTGTTGATGCACATGTGGCTACATCGCACACAAGTCACAAACACATAAAAAAAATAGTTTTTTATTTTTTGGAGCACTTGGAGGGTTACACCACCATTTAACAGACAAACACACGCAAGTCGCTGCTGCTTTGAGGATGCAAGTGCGGCTACAGCCCACACAATTCACAAAGACAGAAAAAAAAGATGAATTTTTTTATTGTTTGTGGAACGCACTTTGAGGGTTACACCACCCTTTAACAGACAGACGCATGCTTGTGGCTGCTGCTTTGAGGATGCAGGTGCAGCTACAGCCCACACAATTCACAAAGACAGGAAAAAAAAGAATAATTTTTTTATTGTTTGTGGAGCGCACTTTGAGGGTTACACCACCCTTTAACAGACAGAAGCACGCTTGTCTCTGCTGATTTTTTGCAGGTGCGGCTACAGCCAACACATTTCACAAAGACAGAAAAAAAAGAAGAATTTTTTTATTGTTTGTGGAGCACACTTTGAGGGTTACACCACCCTTTAACAGACAGCCACACACTTGTCGCTGCTTTAAGGATGCAGGTGCGGCTACAGCCTACACAATTCACAAAGACAGAAAAACAAAGAAGATTTTTTTTATTGTTTGTGGAGCGCACTTTGAGGGTTACACCACCCTTTAACAGACAGATGCACGCTTGTCGCTGCTGCTTTGAGGATGCAGGTGGAATCTAGATGGGATTTGGAACTGGGGACACACTACCTCCATCAATTGTCTAAATCCCACTGCACTAATGGTGGACACCGGATGCACGTCTAACACCAACATAGCAGTCAAGGCCTCAGTTATACTTTTTGCTTCAGGATGACTGCTGTCGTACTTCATCCTCCTCGCTAGGGACTGTTGGAGGGTCAATTGTTTAGTAAAAGTAGTGGTGTTCCTACTTCCTCTCTGGGATGATGAACAACTCGCAGCAGCAGCAACAGCACTAGGAGGAAATGGTTCTTGATCTTTCCCTATTTTATTTTTATCGGAGAAAGTTTGGTCCTCCATTTATGTTATATTGATATATACGTGCGGCTAAAGCGCACACAAACACAGAAAATATTTTTTTATTTTTGCTGGAGAGTAGTGCACTTTGTGGGTTACACCACCCTTTAACAAATGAGCCAGCCGGCTCTTTACTTATGGGACACAGGCGCAAGCTTGGCGCTGCTCCTTTGTTGATGCACGTGCGGCTACTGCGCACACAATTCACAAACACAGAAAATATTTTTTTATTTTGTTTGGAGAGTACTTTGGGGGTTACAGCACCCTTTAATGGACAAGCCAGCCGGCCCTTTACTTATGGGACACAGGCACACGCTTGGCGCTGCTCCTTTGTTGATGCATGTGCAGCCACAGTACACACAATTCACAAACACAGAAAATATTTTTTTATTTTGTTTGGAGTGTACTTTGGGGGTTACAGCACCCTTTAATGGTCAAGCCAGCCGGCCCTTTACTTATGTCACAGGCGCACGCTTGGCAATACTTTGTTGATGCACGTGCGGCTACTGCGCACACAATTCACAAACACAGAAAAAAATTTTTTATTTTGTTTGGAGTGTACTTTGGGGGTTACAGCACCCTTTAATGGACAAGCCAGCCGGCCTTTTACTTATGGGACACAGGCGCACGCTTGGCGCTGCTCCTTTGTTGATGCACGTGCAGCCACAGTGCACACAATTCACAAATACAGAAAATATATTTTTATTTTGTTTGGAGTGTACTTTGGGGGTTACAGCACCCTTTAACGGACAAGCCAGCTGGCCCTTTACTTATGGGACACAGGCGCACGCTTGGCGCTGCTCCTTTGTTGATGCACGTGCAGCCACAGTGCACACAATTCACAAACACAGAAAATATTTTTTTATTTTGTTTGGAGTGTACTTTGGGTGTTATAGCACCCTTTAATGGTCAAGCCAGCTGGCCCTTTATTTATGTCACAGGCGCACGCTTGGCATTACTTTGTTGATGCACGTGCGGCTACTGCACACACAATTCACAACCACAGAAAATATATATATTTTTTGTTTGGTGTGTACTTTGGGGGTTACAGCACCCTTTAACGGACAAGCCAGCCGGCCCTTTACTAATGGGACACAGGCGCACACTTGGCGCTGCTCCTTTGTTGATGCACGTGCAGCCACAGTGCACACAATTCACAAACACAGAAAAATATTATTTTTTTGCACTTGGGGGGAGCACCCCTGATGGACAGAGCACCCCCTGGACAACACTAAAGCACCCCTTTAGGACTGGGACACTGCACAGGACTTTGGAGTGGACACAGCCCCTATGGACAACTGACTGCACAACACAGTCCAGCCAGCCCCTATGGACTTTGAAGGAGTGGACACAGCCCCTATGGACAACAGCAGCACAGCGCAGCACAGCACAGCACAACACTACACTGCTCTACACTACACTACACAGCCCAGCCAGCCCTAACTCCCACCCTCCCTCTTCACTGTCCACAGCCGAGTGAGAAAATGGCGCCGACGCGGGTACCTTATATAGGATTCAAAACCCGCGAGACCCGGAAGGCGGGATGATGACGTTTTGCCTCGATTTCAGATCCTAGTCAGGTGGGAAAAGTCGAGCCTGACTCGGATCGGCCTCGGATCGGGGGGAGTCGGGGAGGTTCGGATTTCAGAAATCCGAACCCGCTCACCCTAATATATATATATATTTATATATATATATATATATAAAACAAGAGACAAGTCACACTCTTGAGCCTTCAAGTTCAGCATCTGCCGGGGTGCATAATTTCAGGGAATCATTTTTTGTTCCTCTTTCCAAATATATGGACGTAGATATACTTTTAGCACATTTAGGGGCATATGTATCAAAGCTTGATGTGAGATAAAATTGTGAAATATATATCACCAACCAATCAGCTCCAAAGTATCATTTCTTAAACACAGCCCTCAAAAGGTAAGTTATAAGCTGATTGGTTGGTGATATATATCTCACAATTTTATCTCACATCAAGCTTTGATGCATATGCCCCTAACTTTTTACTTCATGTGCAAAAAAAGTTCCAAAAAATGTATTTAATTCACAAACATAGTCGTTGTTTCGGCTCCTGAATGAGCCTTTGTCAAGACAGTTAAAATACATGACACAGCCACATTCACTAGTTGAAATGTGAGAGTTTGAGAGTTGTGGCAATAACTGTATACCTTGAGGACATATTTGCACCTGCTAAATAATCTCTGAAAAGTAGCATCTATTATCAGCCAATTTTGACTGTCTGAAATAAAAATTATTTCACAATCTGTTGTATTCTTGCAAAATGGTATTTTTATTATGTTCAACATTAAGCTGACATAGCATCTGCAATGAATGCCTGGTATTTTGTATGGGCTCACAACAGGGGGCTGCCAGCCTCAGAATCCCAGATTGAATAGTTAATATGAAACATCTGCTCTTAGTATTCCATTGCTCTTCCTATGGGTTCTTCTCGTACAACTTTATAACTCATACCAACTATACTGTAAGTGCACATTTAGATCTCAGTTCTCAGCTGCACACTGTAGTCCCAAAGCTTTGGCTTCAAAATGATTTTATCATTTATCCAAAGTGCAAGAGATGTGAAGCAGACAGTGTCCATATATATTATAGTATTTCAGAGAGCTCTTTGCTTGGCAGTAGTTTCTTCATTGCAGAATATAAGCACATTATTTATTATTTATAAAACTCTATTGCTAAACTGAGGACATCTTAAAGGACTTGAAATTATATTCTGCAGATAGGACTGCCATAAGGATGACACAAAGGGTGAAAGAGGCCCAAGTACTTTGAATGATAAAGAGGGATCCTGGCAAGGGACACACTAATTAGCGTTCAGGGACACTGGAGGAGGTTGACCCCAAACACAACTGATACAGTAATTGGCCCATTGTTTTCATATATTGTTTTTCCCCTCTTATCAAACAGAACTCAAGTAAGTGCATCAATTACATGGTGCTTCAATCATAATGGATTGATAAATATGGTAGTTAATTAGAGATAGAGAGAGGTTTACCTTCTGAAATACCCTTTCTTCATCTAGCAAAAAACAATTGTTCTCTATTTTAAAGTCATTTATTAATTCAAAGAAATAGATTGGTTATTGCTATACAGTTATACAGTACACAATTTTTTTTAGGTGTAAAGATAGACAAGTTAAATGTTCATACCCTGTCTTCATTTATTATGTTATAAATAAAAAGTGTGATTTCCCATCGCTCACTATTTACTGTATTTCTACCCTTTTGTAAATGAGTTATCTTCCTGCAACCTGAATACAGATATTGCTTAGAGGTGAGCTTGTAGTGCAGGCAGAGTATGTCCATCCATGTTTCCCACATGGAGTTCAGCAGAAGAATCTACTTTAGCTTGAATTGACTTCTTGTACTGACTTTTACCCCTTTTACACCGATTTTTGTCAGTGTAAATGGATCCACCCAGGTCCAGGGACCTGGGGTCCAACTCGGATAGTTTACGGGGTCATTCTCATGGCACCCTGCAGTGTAAATGGCACGATTCGGGTCATGATGACCTGGATCTTGCTGTATGCCGTCCAATTGTACGGCTTCAGTGGCACTTGGAGATTACAACATCTCCAAGTGTCCTCTGCAATGCCAGAAAAGCTGGGTCACTGCAGACACTCCATTCCAGATTCTCTCATTTTATACTCCAAATTTCCAATCAAAAGACAATATAAGAGTATGTCCACATGTATGTTGTAATTGTTAACCCTGTAGGTGAAACAATACTGTAAACCATTTAATATTTAAAAAAAATATATAACAATGATACCAATATAGTGAAATAAAACCATATAAAGAATATGTATAATAAATGTCAGCTGGTAATGACTAATATCAAAATGATTGGCAAAAAAAATGTGAGCTCCATCTACAGTATGTCACAACTAATGAAACACAATGCAAATTTTTAATGAGATGATATACACCCTTCCTTGCTACATATCATACTGATACTGCTCTGTGCAATGCTTACAGTCTGCCTACAAAGGTGAAGCTGCTTCAGGGAGGAATAGGAACTAGGAAGTAGACAGAGAATGATTTATATGCAATCCAAAATGCAAGATCTGACATTTCTGGGATTATGACATTTTGCCTTGATGTCAACTAGGTTTGACTCAGTACCTCCAAGTTCGGGTGTGTTCATTTTTTAGCAAAACTAAAGCACTCATCTCTAATTGTAACTTGCCCTCTTTCCTGTCAGGTCCCACTTATCCAGGTGCAGATTGGCGTACTGTATGTGTCTGAATCAGTCAAGCCTGCATAGGCACATTTGCTACTGATGGGAAGGAGCTCTGGAGGGAAGGAAGTGAAGTATGGAAGGTCTAAGCAATGTGGTAGTAATGGGAATCCTTCTATAGGATTTGTGTAAAATTGCTAGTATTTGGTTAGCACATTGTAACGGCAAACATGTGTGTAAAGTATGTTCAGCAATGAGACCTGTGCAGTGTGACCCTGATCCAGTGCTTGTATATTGCATGCAGAGGCTATTAGATGTGGAACACTAAAAGTGCTGCCCTGCCTATAGGCACATTAAGTCCTAATAAAGCTGTTACTGATCGGCCTTCCTACCTATATATCTGTCTGTTATTATTACCCAGTTTTGTTCTATTAATGTTTTCAATTGTAAAGCGCAACGGAATATGCTGTGCTATATAAGAAACTGTTAATAAATAAATAAATACTTTTATTCAATTATATATTTTAATTTATTCTGGGGTCTCACCTAAATGTCCCTCTTACATACCTCCAAACTGTCCCAATTTCAGAGGGACAGTCTCACTTTTTTGGCACTGTCCCGCTGTCCCACCCACAGACCACAGTGTCCTGCAGGCAGGTTGGGGGGACACTCTGATACCACTGCTCTGAATAGCAGAGCAGCAGTGAATGGATGATGTGCACATCATCCATACATTATGTGCCGGCTCTGGGATAGGCTGGGGCTATCCAGCAGCTCCTGGAACACTGGGCAAGCCCCCAGCATGCCAAATATAGGGGCATGGCTTGTGGGTACAGCATTTCCCACAAGACCATGCCCCTTGTCATTAAGACCCACCCCATGCATTTGTTCATACCTCCACCTCCCAAAATTTGAGAGGTATTCTCTTAATGGGATGCAGTTTACAACCTGGTTAATGAGATGCTGGCAGTCGATATACCACCACCGGCATTCTGCCACCAGGCAAAATACCAATGCCAGCATCCCCTTACACATCAGGATACAAGTGTCGGAATCATGACAGCCGGCATCCTGATCATAAGACACTGGACGCAGGTACGTATTAGCCGTGTGGTAGGGTTAGGCTTAGGCACCCCCAGGGGAACTTAGGGTTAGTCTGCGGGGAGGGGGGTTTAGGGTTAGGCACCATTAGGGGGGGTTAGGAACCCTCCCCAGGATACTTAGGTTAGGTTGCGGGGAAGGGAGGTCAGGGTTAGTTACCACCAGGGGGGTTAGGGTTAAGCACCACAAAAGGAGGGTTAGGGGAGATAGAAGGGATGGATAGTATACTTACCAGCCAATCGGGATTCTGTCCTAGCCGGGCTTCTGGTGTCGGGATTTGATTTTCAGCTGCTGTGGTATTTCATACTGATTTCCTCTTAATAGCTTCCAGTCACATATATATATATATATATATATATATATATATAAAGTCCAGTATTAGTCCACACTCACGTCTGAAAATCCAATTGCTGGGGTAGCCACCCAAATGGGATCACCAGTATCCCTGCATACAAAAAATGAACAAAGGGGGTGCACTCACCAGTGAAGGAGGTGTTTATCATTGGTTTGCTTACAGGCTGCGTCTTTTTGATGGACGTGCATGTCGACTGCCCGATTGATATTAGCTTGATGAGTCAATATATGAAAACTCTGTTAGTTACATCTTCATTTAAATTAATGGGTTATATGGTGATGTATACTTGTTTGTCTGCGTCACCGGGTCCCTAGTGTTCTTGTATATTACTTTGTGATTTGATTGCTCCGGGCGCTAGCATCGACGGATGAAGTGCAGGAAGCATTAACAGCGGTTGTCATGACTGCTGCATTAGCTTGCATGCCACTTGACAGGAAATGGTACCGACTTGCGTTCCACTTGGCAGGAAGTTTGGGGAATTGACACGCACGCTAGCGGGGGATGCAGCTCAATTATACCTGTGAGGTATGTTTTTATATATGTGTCTGTTAACATGTTTTTTTTCATTACTTTTCATTTTTTAGTTAGTCTTTGAGTGGTATTATTGTACAATTACAAATGATGTCTTTATGTCTCTATATGTTTGTATTGTTTGTACTCACATGATTGTGAGGGAGGAGTCTCTTAATTGGACTCAGGTATATATTGATGCAAAGTACTATTTGGAATTGTACCTTGACAAAGGTCCATGGCTAGGACCGAAACGTCGGAGCTTTACTATGATGCTGTAAAAATTTTTTTTTTAAAAGATGAAATAAAAACTCATTTTAGAAGACTGGTGAGTGCACCCCCTTTGTTCATTTTATATATATATATATATATATATATATATATATGTATATATTATATATTGACTTTGCTATTGAATAACAGCAATGTCGTGCTATCAATAAACATGTTCATGAAGTTACATTATATAGCAAGAACATGAAATCTGCAGCTAAACTGTGTTACTTGTTAACTTTAATGTATATGTTCATTAGCAGCTGAATAGACTGCAGACCTTTCACCCATGACATACTGTAATTCAAAAACAAATAGCATAAAATAGTCAAATGTAAATTTTCAACACCAAGCTACAATATCCTTTTATAATGGTTCACTGGGTTTATAGTTGTCTGAATCCCCTCCCATAGAGACATTGTTTTATGACAAGAAATCTTGTAGAAATCAAATTACCTTATGTTACAATAATTAGTTTGACAGAACTACTACTGTACTGTACATGCTCAGAATCTCCCTGATGTACAAACAATTTACAGTTCAGAAGCAGAAGTATCTTCCTACAGGACTTTACTCAGGTTACTCACCTGAGCAGTCTAATTAGTGTTCCATCCTTGCATTCTGGCTAGTATGGTAGAATTGCAAGAAATAGAGGTAATTTTCTTTATTTGTGTTTTAATCAATGTCCTATGTTAATTGAAAAAAACTTCTGGTACTGAATATTTAATGTGTAAGGATTGTAAATAATATTACAGTATTAATCCAAGATGAAGAGATAGTCCAGCGCTAGTATGTAAAATATGAATTTAACTAAATATATTGGATATGGCAGAAAAGAATGTATCAAAACGCCAAATTATGTAACAATATTATTTATAATGTAAAATAAAAATGATACAATAACATTAATATATCAGCAATTACTAGACTCAACGAATACATATAAAATATGCTTGGATAAACATACTGTATATGACAATTAAGGCTCGACATCAAAACCCTTAATAGGACAAAGTTACAAATGCTTTCTCCACATTTTAGAGTCTCACCCAGTCCTGTCACAAGCAGATTAAATATAATGGCTCCTCTACATGCAGGGCTCCGAAGATTTATAGCGGCTCACAGCCAAGCCGCAATATTGCTGTGTGTAAAATAGGCACTATATCTCCGTTGATGCTGGCGGCTTTGTGTGCAGTAGTTAGATAAGCTTTCACATCCAGATGGAAGGTTCATCAAAGAGTGTTTACACTCTTTGATAAAGCTTCCATCTGGATGTGAAGCCAGTTAGAGGACCTTATACAGCTTTTGGATTATATTGGACAAAGAACTTTTAAAGCCTACTCCACATCTCTCTGTGTGCCGTATCAACAACAGACTTAGGGGGTCATTCAGACCCACTTGCGAGCGGCAGTACGCTCGCAAGTGGGTCGATGGTCCCCACTGCGCATGCGCACGATGGAGGGAGCTCCGTCGTGCGCATGCGCGAGACCCGGCGAGCGAAGGACTTTCCATTGCTCCGGGTCTCGCATCAAAGGGGGCGTGCTGTCAATGTTGATTGACAGCACGCCCCCTTTGGTGGGCGTGCCGGGGGCGTGCCTGCGAGATGGAGGCGTTCCCATGGGAACGCCTACCATCTGAAGCCGGCCCCATTGACATCACTAGTGATGTCAGTGGGAGTGATTTTGGCTCTGATAGAGCCAAAATCACTCCAGGGCTTGTGGTTGAGAAACCCGACCACAGGGTTTCACTCGCAAGTCCGATGGTCGTGATGGTCAAGACCATCGCGACCATCTTGTTGCCCGCTCGTATATGCTGTGGGTGGTGACCCACAGCTATACGAGCATCCAGGAGGACGCTCCATATTAATGGAGGAGGGCCCTGATTCAGAGCGAGCGCTCTGGTCAGAGCGTCCAGCTCTGAATCAGGGCCTTAATTTGGAGGAGTGTACTGCGCTGTGAATGCTTTTACCTCCAGCCACTGAAAATATTGGAGGCACGTAATTTAACTGAATGCCACCCAGCATGGGATCACCTATGTAAACAGTGACTCCAAAGGCTGTCACAAAGCTGACCTAACTACTGCCCACAAAGCCGCCGGCCCCAATGGAGATATAGTGCTTTTCTTACACATAGCAATATTGCGGCTTGGCTGTGAGCCGCTATAAATCTTCGGAGCCCTGCATGAAGAGGAGCCATTATATTTAATCTGCTTGTGACATGACTGGATGAGACTCTAAAATGTGGAGAGTATTTGTAACTTTGTCCTATTCAGGGTTTGGACGTCGAACCTTAAATTGGCATATACATTTATCCAAGCATATTTTCTATGTATTCGTTGATTCTAGTAATTGCTGCTATATTAATGTTATTGTATCATTTTATATTTTACATTAGAAATAATATTGTTACATAATTTGGTGTTTTGATCCATTCTTTAATTCCATATTCAAATTATTTGGTTAAATTCATATTTTACAAACTAGCGCTGGACTCTCTCTTTGTCTTGGATTTATATTGACTAGCAAATATATATATAAATATATATATATATATATAATTTTTTATTAGTGCAACACTTATCTATTTTGTTTTTATAATATTACAGTATTCCCAGATAAATGATACTGGTAATACTGAACTTATCTACATGCACATTGACTCTTTCCATCATCCCAAACATTTGGAATCCAGGCTGTACTAAGATTGCTGTGCAAATATTATTGATATCTTGCAATCACCTCAATATTGGGCTCATCCAGCCGACTGAGTCTGCTAAAAGGGGTATGCCATACATCAAACATCGATATGTCCTGCATCGCTTGTTAACATATCGGTCACACAATAATGTACCTTCATCTATTGCAGTTTCTGGTCAACAAGAGAACCACAAATTGTGGGAATTATATAGCTTGCCACTGGTAAGCCATCCAAACATTGAGCTTGCTTCTCTTTATCCTGCCACAATGCTTACACTTCTATGTACTGTACTATATTTTCTTTTAATTTTCCAATTTTGTTTATTTTTTATAAATATTTGTGATTTTTTTTAAGGTTTACAGTCTATACAGACAATTGTTATTACTGATAAATTAAATATAATTGTTTTACATCAGATGTTCACTTATTAATCATTTGTACATTTTTACAATGTGATTGGTGGTTCAAGTGCTACCTCTACTTTTCTTCAGTTGCTGTTTTGACAAAGTGGAGGACTACTCACCTCCTCTTTGGTAAGTAGTTTACTTCATTCCTCACAAGTGGAAACATGCTATATGTATAATTTGGCACGCAGCATGATCCGGACTTCAACATACTAGGTTTATCATAGAGAATGGTGACATCATCACTGTTGACAGCCTGACCTCACACTCCTCTCACTATATCAGTAAATACCTTTATTCTAGTGGAGATTGCTAACTGCAGGAACGGTTTTTCATTAACATTTCTAAATTGATAGGTTTATTTCAGCAGTGCAACATTATTTATTCAATATATTTTTCAATTATCTCTATAGCAGTTGTTTATATATGTGGCAGGAATGAATCCTGTGACTGCCAGTAGAAGTACTCATTGGCAGTCTACTTATGAATGGAACCATGCTATCTTTTTTTAAGATTTATTTGTATTTTATTTACCAAATTAACAATATAGAGGGATAGTAACAATGAAAAATAAATGCAGAGACAAAAATAAATGCAAAAGACATCTCCCACTGATGGCGAGAACAGGAATAAACATTGAAAACATGTAAAATGCTAGAAATAATACATGCTCATATATTGAAAAATGTTAATACAGTATGTTAACGAGAAATGGAAAGGAAGTAGGAGAAGAGGGGGAGGGAGAACTTGTTCGGGGCTGAATAGAAAAGAAAACAAAATTATGCAATAAGTGTGGTCTATGATGGATGTGTGGGATTAGAGTAAAAGATCGACAGTATTCCTAGAAGCAGTGGTGGTGGTGCAGCTGCAGGGCTGACTAAGGGCAAACAAAGGACTCCATATTTGGATAAATCTGGGTGATTTATTATTTAGGTACTGTAAGCTGTTATCTTTTCTATAGAGGATATATGCCAAATTTTATTAATGACCTGTCATGCCACAGCCCGGAGACCCTATTACCGGGTCTCCAGGGCCAAGGCATTATTAGCCCAAGCCAGTCAGGCCAAGCTGGGGATCTCAGGAGAAGTGGGGACCCCCAATAAAAGGGGTCCCCCCTCTCCCTTAACCCCAGGCTTGGACTGAAGCCTGGGGCTCTTTACCGCACCCCTGGAGCATTGGGTACAGGGGTAATAATGTAAAGAATAGAATTGAACTATTGTATTTTACAGTGGGACTACAGGTGCCAGCATGCCTGCCCTTTGGCACTTGTGGAACTGCAAGTGCCAGCAAGCGGCCGGCACATGTACCCCCACTGTAAAATAAATATTTAAATAAAGACAAAACACACACACACCATGCCAAGTATAACTTTATTGCATACACTTACCCACTCACACATACTTACCTGCTGCCAGCCGTGTCTGTCCACTAGTCCCATGTAGAGTCCATAATGACTGGCCCTGCAAAAAATATTGCATACTCACCTATATCCAGGCAATGGTCTCAGCAGTATCCCATGGACTTGGAAAAAAAAACTGGAGGCAGGTGATTGCCAACTCTTGGATACTTGCCCACTTTTCAAGGCAACTGGGAGCACCACCCTATTTTTGGGAGCCTCCCGGCCATTGCAGTACAGTAGGCAAATATGCCATCTGAGATCTGGGTGTTAGACTCAGACCCCCACCCCAAAATATGGAAACTATTTGTAGCCTTTGTTAGGACTATTTGTTGTGTCCAGTTTTAATTATTTTTATAGTTATAACTACAAAAGGAATAAATAGTTTGAAAGAGGGGACTTCCCTCTTTCATATAATGGTGCTGCCACATGTGTTTGGGACAGTATTGGGAGATAGAGAAGGGAACTTAATGCTATATTTATGGAAACTTTTTTTTTTCCAAATACAAGTAACTTGGTTAAGTGTATTTTAACTGTAAAGCTCACCTTATGCACATCACACTTTGCACTGCAGTATGTACTGCTCAAGACATGGTTGGTATAAATGTGAGGCTTCAATAAATTTCACACATAAATATTTTGTCACATTCATTGCATATATCCATACTAAACCTTCCTAACAGAGTGCCAGAGATCTGTGTTGTAGTCTTTAGCTAATCAAAGAAGTGTTCAAGTTCAGCATATCACAAAGATAAACAACAGGTAAAATACTAAACATTCTAGTCAGCATAACACAATAATGAACATGTAGGATAGCTTAAAATGAAATGCGTAGGAAGAGAAATATTACATTCCAGAAATAATTTGCAGGGAGTGGGCATAAGTAATCTGGATGGTACATAAAGCAGCAGCAAAACTAAGTCAAGTAAGAGTAGTATGCTTCATACCTAAATTAAAACATATATAATTTTCTTACTACTGACTACATTACTCCAATTTTAACTCCATCACAGGACTTTAAAACAAGCTGTGCCATTGACAGTCCTGTTGCTACCAGGGACAGGACTACATGTTGGGCAGGATGGAATTTGCCAGGTGCACCGGCTATAGGATTTTTGGGATGGCCGTCTTCATCTGGATGACTACTGCACTCTACGTGTTGCCCATGGCCCTAGTGCAAAAGCCGATGTGCATGGCCACTTGGTTTACACGGTCTTTTGTTGTGTTCATATCCAGCCCTATCCCAGGCTTCTTTTATTAGTCGCAGAGTGGTACTTGCCTAGTGTGGTATCATACTATAGGGAGATGGCCCAGCAACAATTTTGAGAGGTGCCTGGGTCCCTTAAGTGTGGATGTCAATTAATGATAACATGACAGTGTAGAGGAGTTTGGGGGAGCAAACCATGCTGCAGCTGTAGATTACGTAGGAATAAGCTGTTAGGTTAGTAATACAGTAGTTCTGGCAATACTGTACTACACAAGTATCAAGAAAACCCGAGGGGGGGGGTTAGGGTGATCATCTTCTATATGAGATATTTTAAAATGTTATTTTTTTTATAACATTAGTTACTTGATTACTGAGAGTATCCCCACCCAACATTATGAAAGTATGTTTTACTTGTCCCTCACAAGGAGTGAAATGATATGCAGAATTGTAATAAATAAAATCCTCAGGAAGTGAAAAAGGAGAAATGTTTTTGTGAGAATGCTGAATGTGAATGAAATATGTTTTAATTTTATAATGTATACAGTACTTTGTGGAATAGTGCAAATTACAGAAAGCTATACAGTATATGAGAATGTGGGGTGAATTTGTCCTTCAAGCTACTCATTGTTAGCAAGTCTTTTGGGGTCCATGTCCATCTGACACTTAGGAAAGTTCTCCACAAATTTCCCCAGCCTTGTTTTTGGTTCTGAGCTTCTGGGTCTACACTCTGCTATGGCCAAGAGGTGCATCATGTGATGTCATGATGTAGCCACATTGATATGTAGACGTTTTAGTTAGTTAAGTCCTCACTTTGCATTGGACCTGTAGCAGTGGTGTAACTAGGGTATTTGGAGCCCAGGGCAAATTTGTAAATGGAGCCCCCACCCCCACGGCCAAAAATGGGTGTGGTCACCAGATGCGTGGTCACTGAAAAATGGGGCGTGTCAACAAAACACACACCCCTTTCTTGTCACTGGGAAAATTTCTGTCCTTTTGCACTTTAGTGCAGTGCCCCTTATACAGCCCCCCCCTATGCAATTGCCCCTAGTAATAGTCCCCCTCATGCAGGCCCCCAGTTGTACCCCTTATATAGTACCCCCAGTATACAATGCCCCCAGTAGTGGTCCCTTTTATGCAGGCCCCCAGTAGTTCCCCTTACACAGTTCCCCTTGTAGTAGTCCCCCTTATGCAGCCCGTCATTAGTTTCCCTTATACAGTGCCCCCCGTAGTGATCTCCCATATGCATCCCCCTGTAGTGATACCCCATATGAAGTGCCCTTTATACAGTGCCCCCAGGAGTGATCCCCCCTTATGCAGGCCCCAAGTAGTAATCCCCCCTATGCAGTGCCACCTGTAATGGTTCTCCCTTTTCAGTGCCCCCTGTAGTGGTCCCCCTGTGCAGTTTCCCCAGTAGTAAGCCCCTTATAAAGTGCCCCAGTAGGAGTCCCCCTTGATGCAGTGCCCCCAGTAGTAGACCCAGTACTGCCTCTCCAGTAGTAGTCCCCAGTAGTAGTCCCCCCTATACAGTGCCCTTTATATAGTGGACCCATCCCCCTTGATGCAGTGCCCACTGTAGTAGTCCCCAGTAGTGTCCCCCCAGTAATAGTCCCCAGTAGTAGTCCCCACTATACAGTGCCCTTCATATAGTGGACTCAGTAGGAGTCCCACTTGATGCAGTGCCCCCTGTAGTAGTCCTCAGTAGTAGTGTCCCCCCAGTAGTAGTTCCCAGTAGTAGTCCCCCCTATACAGTGCCCTTTATATAGTAGAACCAGTATGAGTCCTCCTTGATGCAGTGCCCCCTGTAGTAGTCCCTGGTAGTGCCCCCCCAGTAGTAGTCCCCAGTAGTTGTCCCCAGTAGTAGTCCCCCCTATACAGTGGCCTTTATATAGTGGACCCAGTAGGAGTCCCCCTTGATGCAGTGCCCCCTGTAGTAGTCCCCAGTAGTGGTCCATCTCCCCCAGTGCAGTGTCCCCAGTAGTATCCCCCCAGAAGCAGTGCCCCCAGTAGTAGTCCCCTCCTTAGTAACAGTGTCCCCCTCCCAGTAGTGGTCCCCCCCGAAGCAATGCCCCCAGTAGTAGTCCCTCCCCCCGATAAATACACACTGACATTAATCAATAAATAAAAGTAAAATACTTACCTGAATCCATGCTCCGGCTCCTGCCTCAGTCTGCACGTCAATCCTCCTGGGCAGGTGCGCTCTGCATTATGGGAGAGACATCATGATGTCATGACATTTCTCCCATTACCCACTGCCGGAGCCGTAAAGGGAGCCGGCTCTTGCAGTGGGCGTTGCGGCTGCAGCAGTCAATGAGAGTCTGTCTGACCTTATTGGCTGCTGATTATCACGCACATCACTGCCGCTTGGCAGTGATGTGTGTGCAGTAGCAGCAGCAGCCAATGAGAGTCATCTGACTGTCATTGGCTGCTGGTTAACACACACATCGCCGCCAGCGCTGGTGGCGATGTGTGTGTTAGCACAGCCTGAGCCCGCCTGCCTGCCACCCTCCTCCTGGCGCTATTGGGAAAGCACTCAGGGGGAGGGAAGGGGCTCAGCTGTGCAGTACAGGACCGGCACTGGGAAGCCTAGCACCGGTCCTGTGTAAATGTGTAGCGCTGACCACACACAAGGCCTGATTCAGAGCCGGACGCTAGTTGCGCTCGCTCGGTCAGAAAAAGGGGCTGGCTATTTAAATTGTGCGCTCGCTCTTTGCGGTCTGTTGACGCCTCTATGTCTGAGCGAGCGAGCGAACGAAACATGCGCTCACTATTTTGTAAAGACGCCCCCTGGCCGCTCGCATCCTACGTCATCTCCGCTATTTATTAGATTAATCGAGTACATCGAAAGGCGTCTGAACTGCTCGCAGTGCTTGTGGTTGGATTTTCCTTCTGCAATCATGCGAACAGTTCAGGCTAAGAAACAACCAAGTGACGTGGTCGATGACGCAGCTTTGTTAATTATGCACACCCTTAAAATGCCCGTTTTGACCGTTTGGCACGCCTGCGTTCAGATCTCCACTCCCCGTTTTCAAGCACCTTCCCCTGTTACCACCCACAAACTCCTCATCCTGTCACTCAAATTAGCAGGCACTTGCTATTTTGCGAGCGCTCTATTTCTGACCGCAAAGACTGGTTGGTGCATGCGCATTACGACACATATGCATGCGCAGATGTGCGAACATCGCTCGGAGCGAACGAGCGGCCACTTACAAGCGGCTCTGTATCAGGCCCACACTGCAGTCGGTGCTACATTGGCTAACTAGGGCGGGCTGGTACCGTGGCCGGCAGCACCCCCCGCGCCGCCAGTCCCTCTGTGCCCAGGGCACGTGCCCCGCTCACCATACCGTAGATTAAACCACTGACCTGTTGATATGGTCCTGGCTGTTACTTCTTATTTTATGCATAAACTGAATTAGTCTTCTGCTGGGAAATCCACACAAATATGTTCAGTCCAGTCAAAAAATCATTTTAAAATCTCAGTAATCTGATAAATGATAAATGATGATCTGCGTTTACACTAATCTTATTTACATTTACTTGCTGTGTAAATGAGTTACATCATGACATTATTAATTCAGATACATCGGGTGATGTACTAAGCCCTGGGGAGTGCTAAAGTAGAGAGATAAGGTACAAACCAATCAGCTCCTGTCATTTTTCAAACACAGTCTGTAAAATAATAAAAATAACAAGTACATACCCCCCAGTATGTTAACCGGAAAAGGGCAATTTGTGATTATTACTTACTTGTGACATAAGAGGTGAATTATCAGTTGCTATTGGCTGTTCTAATCCTATTTAATTAATTAGTTTATTTATTAATGTTTACTTATAAAGAGCTAGCATATTTTGCTTCACAATTGGGAACAAAACAATAATAAAACAGTAATAAAACAAGACTGGGTAATAACAGACTGAGAAAGAGGTAAAAGCTCCCTGCTCGCAAGCTTACAATCTATAGGGAAATCTAAATTTTAACTTCTGCTCTCAACAACACTTGGTACATATATATATTATAACAAGGTTGAAAACACATATTATATATTATTTATAGTGGCAAAAATGCTGGGGAAGTTGTCAAAGTGAGATACATATATATATACCCCAGGTTCCTAGCTTCAGGGGAGAATTTACAAAGCAGTGGCTTCTATAAGCCGCTACTTCCTGATGGATTGCTGGTCTATATTTAAAATGGCACCTGCAGTCAGTGTAAAGCTTGGCGTGCTTAACACTGACTTCGGGTGCCGTTTAAAATACTCACTTGCAACCAGTCGAGAAGCAGCGGCTTACAGAGGCTGCTGCTTCATAAATTCTCCCCTCTGTGTGGTAGACAGCTAATTAGCAACTTTGATTGCCAGACCAACAGTGAGAGGCTTATAAAAGGTTGGCCAGTTTCTGTAGTCTGTCTCTCTCTGCCTGGGGAGCAGGTTGAGATCAGCAGAGAAAGAGAGTCAATTGCTTTTGATTGTAAGTGCTGTTCTAAATGCTGTTCTGGTGAGTGACACTAGGTCCTTCCACCATGAAAAATTTTATTTATGTTACATAAAACTGGAAAGGCTAGGATTTATGTATATGTTTTATTTATTCTGTGCTCTCAAATAAAAAAAAGCTGTGGATACTTGTACCAAAGCATTGGACTGGTGATGCTGCCATTTACCCCAGGATGGCAATCTTAACCTGATCTTGTGACACTATACAGTGTGTATGTGTGTGTGTGTGTCTATATATATATATATATATATATATATATGATAACTTACATATGGGGGCACTCCATAGTGTATAAAAGTATTTAATCAGCCACAGTAAAATATATTTCAATAATCTACACCACAAGGAGTATGCTTGTACCGATGTGTATAACAGGGTGGACTGGTTACCACATGATAAGTATGAACCAACCAGGCAGAACACCAACACATCTTCTGGAACACTCGCGGGATGCCACACACCACACCGCTGACCACCGTGGTGTGTCGGGACCAGCGTGGAACACAGAAGCCAGGAGGTGATGCTGGAGCAGGATGACATCACTAGGCCATGCTCTAACACGTTTTGTCAATGGACTTCATCAGAGGGCACTCTGACGAAGTCCATTGATGAAACGCGTATGTAATTTATCTTCTAGATTCATTTGTCCTGAGAGATCCAGGATTCATTTGTCATTCATTTGGGGAGCAGCGGTCCCAGTGGTTTGTGAAGACTCTAGTGCTTAAAGACTAACACTTGTCTGCATGTGGTGAGCTGTATATACACTCACCAATTGACTCTTTATATAGATAGACTGTCAGCGCCGGTAATTTTATTCTATTGCATATATATATATATATATATATATATATATTGTGGCAAAGATGGCACTTTGCCACACTCTGATGTTCATTGCATAGAACTCATTCCTCAGGAATAGGGAGCTAAAGTTAAGAATCTTGATCTTCACTCACTACCTTGGTGTGACTAATTAGGTGTGAGTGAAGGTATAAATGATTGTGCAATCCAGAGGGAGGAGCTTGTGATGCTGACTAGCACAGAGATGATATAGTAGAGGTGGTGTGTATAGCTAGTGTCTGGAAGTTATCTGAATTATACAAATGTGATGTGATAACATTTATGAAAATGTAAAAGAAGCCACCTGACTGTGAAAATGTGTCAAGAGTCATTCTTTGTGTGCAGATTTCTTAAAAGTGGTGTAAGTCATGGGATATTTCTGCCTGCCAGCCACATCCCACATGGCAGAGCCAAGGCACTGCCTTGCTGGGTCAGCGAGCGAGGTTAACCAGCCTGTAAAAATTGGATTATTTCCACAAATGCAAATGCAAAAAGCAACTGTTTGTAAGTTTGTTGCAGCACGAAAACAACTATTTGTACCAGCATAGAAATAGTTATTGAAAAAAATTATGTTTTTCTTGCTGAAAGTACCAAATGTGTTTCTCTGAAGAGAGAAAGAAAAACAAGTGTTTGAATCTGCCTCATCAAGGTGGAGTGTGGTAGATTGGTTGAAAACAAGAGCTGCTTCTTATGTGTAGACTGTATAAGCCCAATTAAAGGGAAAGTTTTTTTTCTGTTATTTGATATTGTTCCTCCACAGGAGGTACTACGCAACCGCCACTAACAGCTAAAATGAAATGAGTGTCAGAAGTTTTGGCTTCTTGGTTTATGCTACGGGAGAGCCAATTTCACTACTCTCAGCTCAGATCGCAAGATGGAGGAAATACCCTGGGCCTTAGCTAATGTGTCTGCTAGGCAGCAGGTGTAGTTGCTTGCCATTGCTGAGGCCCAGGTGGAGAGCAACAAGTTGTTGTGTGCAGAGCTCAGTCAGCTCAGACTGAGTGAACATGGGCTTGCTGTTATACAGAAAATGACACCCTGAGATGATACTGAGGCCTTTCTGTTGTACTTTGAGAGGACAGCAACTTGTCTTGAATGGCCAATAGATGAGTAGGTAGCAAAATCGGCTACTTATTTGATGGGCAAAGCACAGCGGGCCTATGTGGATAAGCCCGCTGCCCAGGGGGTGAATTATCGGCAACTAAAGGCCATGATTCTGGCACAAATAGGAGTTACAGGGCCTGTAAAGGCATAAGTTTTTATGACTTGTGATTTAGGCCAGGGTCCACAATGTGTGCTCAGATAGCCAACCTGGTGAAATTAACAAAGAGCTAGTTAGAGCCCAAGCAAAATCTGTCTGTCAGAATTCTTTGAATTTCTCAGAATTGACCATTGTGTATCGAACCTAAACCAGGAGCTGTAAACATGGGTTCTGCAGAGTGATCCACAGTTGTTTGAAGTGCTGAAGATAGCCATTTAATGTTATTATGTCCTGGGAAGTATAGCCCAGTCAGTGGGAAAGGTTGTCAGTCTGGTCGTCAGGTCAAACCAGTGCAAGATGTTGTCACAGACCGCAGGGTGACTCCAGAAGAGTGCTTTGATTGTTTCAAACTAGGCCACATTATGAGGAATTGTCAGGAACCAAAGGACTGGGGTAACTAGGCCCCGTGTACCCTGTTTGTTTGACTATGTCCTCATCCTTGGATAGCCCACTCCTGTTCTGAGTGCCTGTCAGGATACAGAAACAGGAGGTGTTGGTGGTGATGGATACAGGCAGTGAAGTTATCTTGGTGTCCAGCTCTTTAGTTCCTGAGGACCTGATGGTCCGACTACTGCCAGTAAAAGTGCTATGTGTCCATAGGGGTACAGAGGAATATGACTGTGTTTGTCTTCCAGTTACTGTGAGGGGAGAAACAGTGCAAGTAGTGGAAGCAATAGTTCTAAGGATGTCATGCCCCTTATTCTGGGGTGAGACTTTTCCCTGGTTCGGGAAATTCTACTTGACTGAATTGGTCCAGACATGCCAGTTACTGAATCACCTGCCGGACGAATCACCGGCCTACATTATCTTGTTACTCACATCCTGGGACTAGAGGAGGAATTTGGGAAGCAGCTATATTGGAACAGAACCTGGCCAGCTGATATAGAAGATTGGTCTCCTGTGTTCAGAACTGTAACACTCCAGAACTTTGCTCAAGATTAATTAAATGATTGTGCTTTGGGGTATGCTTAGAAGAATATCTTTAGAGTGAATGGAGTATGGAAGGCTGAGAGACCAGCTGGGAAAGAACCAGGCTTTTTGATAGAAAGAGACCTGCTGTATAGAGTAGCGATGGTACAAGAGAGGATAGTTAAACAGCTATTGGTTCCACTGGTACACATTTTGTTGATGTTGGTAGCGGCCCATATAAACCCTAAGTGAAGGCATTTTGGAGAGGAGGAAACCCTCTGATTGGTGCTCCAGATGTTTTACTTGCCAGATATCAGCATGACAGTCAAGATATACTGCCAAGTCTGCACAAGGGATGGTCCCTAAACTTGATTACCAAGGTGCCCATATACTTCTTCCTATAATCCCAGGTCCATTATTAAAACAGCCCTTAAAGAAAGCAGAGGGTGCTGCAAAAGCGGTGTTATTTTACCCAATCCACCACATGCTTCCTTAACTCAGGTGATAAGGTGCTTGTCCAGATACCCACAAAAGGAAAAATTGTGTGCACATGGGCTAGGCCCTTATGAGGTAACAGTGGCTGTAGGACTGGTATATTGTCAATAATGGCAGTTGGGTAGACAGCAAATAGAGCAAGTCTACCATGTCAAATGGTCAAGCCCATGGGTGAAAGAAGCATTTCCTCAGCAGAGGCTTCCATCATGAAGGTTCTATCTCACGTTGCACAGATCCTTCCTTCTTCAAACCCCATCTCAACAGACCACAGAAGGAGGTAATAGGAAAATCAAAACTGTCCGATATATGAGTTTCACCAGTGTTGTCAAAGCTAAGAGAGGGGGAGTTGAGCAGAGCAAAATCTTTTCCAGGTAAATTGTATACTTCACCAAGTATGGAAAAGCTAAGGGGAAGTATATGTGGCAAATATGGTACTTTGCAATGTTCTGCTGTCCAGTATAGAATTCATTCCCCAGGAAAAGGAGCAAATACGGTTAAAAATCCTGCTGCTTACTACAGGAAAGGTTTCACACACAGCTGCACTACCTGGGTGTGATTGATTTGGTATTTCTGAAGGTATAAAGAATTGTGAGGTCCAGAGAGTGGGGCTTCTGATGCTGACAATCAGCCGGACAATAGAGTAGGGGTGATGTGTATAGCTATTGGCAGGTAGTCACCTACTATATGTAAATGTAATGTGATAACATTTGTGAAGAACTATAAGAAGCCACCTGACTATGAAAACAATGTTGAGTCATTCTTTGTAAGCAGATTTCTTACAATCTTTGAGTACATATATATATATATATATATATATATATACAGTCAGGTGCATAAATATTGGGACATTGACAGAATTTTCATATTTAGGCCTCTATTCACCACCACAATGACTTTGAAATGAAACAAACAAGATGTGCTTTAACTGCAGACTGTCTGATTTAATTTGAGGGTAATTACATCCAAATCAGGTGAACGGTGTAGGAATTTCAACGGATTCTATATGTGCCGCCCACTTTTTAAGGGGCCAAAAGTAATGGGACTTTCAACTCAAAAGCTATTTCATGGACAGGTGTGGGCTATTCCCTCGTTATTTAATTATCAATTAAGCAGGTAAACAGTCTGGAGTTGATTCTAGGTGTGACATTTGCATTTGGAATCAGCTGCTGTCGACTCTCAATATGAGATCCAAAGAGCTGTCACTATCAGTGAAGCAAGCCATAGTCAGAATGGTTTGCGTGGCCACCACATCATATACATGAAGGTACGAGGTGTGTTTCTAAAGTAGTTTCTATCAGTGCCTTCATGCTTCTTCATCCATGTTACATTGTTACTTTCCCTACCTGACCTTGTTCAATCGCTCACGTAATGGGTGTTTGTATTTATTGGTTGCTAGGTAACCTCCCGGGAGTGAGAGGCGCCAGGGAGCGCGCATCGCCGGCGGGTGATGTCATCACGCTGCGCCCGGACCCGGGAGGAGAGCAGTCAACGGCATTTGGTGATGGGTTGTTCACTATAAAGGTAAGCGTTTTTGTATACCCTGTTGATTCTGACGAAAGTTGATAAAGCAACTTAAATGTTAAAAGCCACGCATGGAGTAGTGTCTCCTCTTTTACTACTTACATATTGAAGTCCTTTGAGTGCCGCCCACGATACCTTCCTGTACTACCGTGTTGTGAACTTGTGACACCACCCGGGAGGGATGGCACCAAGGCCAGCTGTATCTGTAAGGAATTGAGTGCCGGTTTTGTGGAACTATACATATGCACCCAGTGTCTGCCTTCCTTGCAGGGGTCAGCACAGGGTTGTTACAAGGCACCACCTATTTTGTCTTATACAAGACTCTTCACTAGGATTCGTTGGATTGTCGTTTTTTTTTTGTGTGTATATTTTGTCATTGACATGGCAGAGGGTCAGAAAGGTGCGTCTGCACCGGAACGCACAGGTTTTAGAAACATAGAATTGCCTGCAGGTGAAGTCTGGAGCTTCTCAGACATGGATGCGGAGAATATTAGATTTAAAGAAAATCTCGCTGTGTCCGGAGGCTCTGAAACTAATGAACAGCTGTTCTTTCATTTGTTAAAGCTACACAAAAAAGAAATCGATTTTTTTCTGCATGGTGTCACCCTTTCTGATTACCATAGAAATCATCAGATCCCAAGGGGCTTCAGAATAAGGAATATACCCACTATAGGGAAGTATAACGCTGAATTTTGTCGGAAATGGGTGGCAATTTTAAATAAGTGTAGCTACGATCTTATTTTATTAGTGATCGAGGAGTCGGCCAGAGAAATGAATATAATTAAATCTAAAATTCAGGATTTTGAAAAAATACACATGGAGACATTGAGATAAGGAGGCTAAATGGCATGAGAAATTGACCGCACAAATAGAGAGTTACAGAGTGGACCTGGTTAAATTCAAGTGCAAAAAACTGGAAACGGTACAAAAAGATTATCAGGAAGGCCGGGTATACAGATGGGTTAATAATCCAGATGGAGGTACCAATGCAAGACAGGAGACGGTACACTGTACCAAGAACACAGGATATAGAGTCTTCCTGTGGGGGCTACACTTCCTACAGTGAATCAGAGGAAATTAACTCAAGATCCGGTAAACCCCCTTTAGGGATGAGCACACGGGCTGGGCGTGGCGCAAAAGGAGGAATTGCACCCGTCGGGGCCAACAGTGCAAAAGAATCCAACATCAAAAAAACAAAGGGAAAGAAGACAACTTAGGGCCTGATTCAGACCCACTCGCGAGCGTCTGTCCGCTCGCAAGTGGGTCGATGTTATGCACTGAGCATGCGCACGACGGAGGGAGCTCCGTCGTGCGCATGCGCCAGACGCGACGAGCGAAGGAAAGTCCTTCGCTCGTTGTGTCCGATCAAAGGGGGCGTGCTGTCAATGTTGATTGACAGCACGCCCCCTTTGGTGGTCGTGCCGGGGGCGTGCCTCCCTGACGGGGGCGTTCCCACGGGAACGCCTCCCGTCAGAAGCCGGCCCACTGACATCACTAGTGATGTCAGTGGGAGTGATTTTGGCTCTGATAGAGCCAAAATCACTCCGGAGCTTGCGGTTGAAAACCTCAACCGCAGGCTCCGGCTCGCAATTTCGATGGTCTCGACCATCGCGGCCATCAAAAAGCACGCTCGTATAGCCTGTGGGTGGTGACCCACAGCTATACGAGCGTCCAGGAGGACGCTCCTTGAAAATGGAGCCCGGCCCTCATTCAGAGCGTGCGCTCTGCTCAGAGCGTACGGCTCTGAATGAGGGCCTTAGGGCCTGATTCAGAGCCGTTCGCTATTTGTGGTCGTTCGTTCAAAAACAAGGGGTGGCTATTCAAATGATCCGTTCGCAAATTGCAGTCTGTTCCCACCTCTAAGTCTGAACGTGCGAGCAAAACATACGCTCGTTTATTTGATAAAAACGCCCCCTGGCCGCACGCACCATACATCATGTCCGCTATTTATTAGATTAATCGAGTACATCGTACAGCGTATGAACTGCTCGCTATTCTTGTGGTTGGTGTTTTCAACCGCTATTTTGCGAGCAGTTCTGAGTTAAAAAAACCAAGTGACGTGGTCAATGACGCTGCTGTATTAATTATGCACTCCCTTAAAACGCCCATTTTGACCTTTAAGCACGCCTGCGTTCGGATCTCCACTCCCCGTTTTCAAGCACCTTCCCCTGTTACCACCCACATACGCCTCATTCTGTCACTCAAAATAGCAGGCCCTCGCTATATTGCGTACCAACGATTTTCGGCCGCACTGACTGGTTCGCGCATGCGTACTAAAAACCGTACGCATGCGCAGATGTGCGAACATCGCTTGGAACGAGCGTACTGCCGCTAGCGAGTGGCTCTGAATGAGGGCCTTAGTCTTTAATCTATCTTCAAGAGCACTTACAACAACAGAACTGCGGCTACTTAATAAAGGGTTGTCCTTCATACCATCCTGCAAAAGAGACGAGTTTCAATGGAAACTGGACATATTTGGCTTAAACAGAAAATTACGTTTAAAGGAGTTTTTTTACAATCAAAATAAACAAGGGAGTGCTGACATGAGAAAAAAGTTACCTATAGCACCTACCTCTTCATTTGACCCTATCAGCAATAACGCATCTATAAAATGCTTCTCCAGGATGCTGGAATCTTCAGTGTCGGAACAATTCCAGTGTCATAGTACTTTTTCCAACATGACCAAACAGGAGTGGCATGCCTTGAAGGATCTGGGTAATGACACAAATATTGTGATCCGCCCCGCCGATAAGGGGGGCGGCATTGTAATTCAGGATCTGAGCCAATACAAGGCAGAAATATATCATCAATTGAATGATGAGAAGGTGTATAGACGGCTGGAATCAGATCCTACCTGGCAGTTCAACAAAGAGTTAGAAAATATTCTAAAACAAGCCGAGGAAGATAAGATTATCTCCAATTATGAATATCGAGCTTTACTCAAGGAGCATCCAACTGCACCAATTATGTACACACTCCCTAAAATTCACAAACATCTGACACAGCCTCCAGGTCGTCCCATCGTCTCAGCACGTAACTCGATTTATTACAAAGTAGCCCAGTATCTGGATTATTTCTTTCAGCCAGTTATCCAGACCCAAAGAACATATTTAAAGGACACCACCACCTTTATCTTCAATTTACAGCGCTTACCACCGTTGCCAGAAGGTTGCATTTTATGCACACTAGACATTGTGAGCCTCTATACGAATATCCCTCACAAAGGAGGTTTACAGGCAGCCCAAAGGTTGCTTCTATCGAGCAAGAAATATGAGGGTCCAGAATTGTCGTTTTTTCTAAATCTACTAAATTTAACGCTAACAAGAAACTATTTCCTGTTTGATGGGAAATGGTTTATACAGGTTCAAGGATTTGCTATGGGCTCATTTGTAGCACCATCCTTCGCGAACTCATACATGTTCCAAGTGGAAAAAGATTTATTTTTTTCAGACTCCTCTATCGCTTCTAGAATCATGTATTACACACGGTACATAGACGACGTGTTCCTGATTTGGAGTGGAACCAAGATACAATTACAGAACATGGTTTCACATGTTAACACGTTAAACGACACTATAAAATTTACAGCCAACATAAGTGACAGTAGCGTCAATTATTTAGATGTACTCATGAAACTTGATGGTAATACAATAAGGACCAGCTTGTTCAAAAAGCCAATGGATAGGAACACCATCCTGCATTCCTCTAGTCAACATCCACCAGGAACAATACATGGACTTCCCTATTCCCAATTTTTACGAATTCATAGGATTTCTGACAATTTGGAGGAGACAACAAAAGAAATTGATATCATGATTGATCACTTTCAAGCAAGGGGATACAAGTACACAGACCTTATAACAGCTAAGAATAAAGTATTGAAAATACCACGCAGTGAGACCTTGATATCTAAATCTACAAAGAAAATGGACAAACAAATACCGTTTGTTCAACGTTTTAACAAACAGAGCAAGGTCATCAATAGCAAAGCCAAGGAACTGTGGCCAATAGTCACGTCTGACCCAGACTTGAAGATGTTCAGGGATCACAAATTGTTATCGAGTTACTCACGTAACAAAAATTTAAAAGATTATCTAGTACATAATGATATAACGAGCTTTAAGGCATAAAAAGTTTAAAATTTTCTATCACACAAACCTGGGTGTTATCGGTGCACAGGATGTACAACCTGTGGATACCTAGAAAGTGGTAACACTTTTGCACACCCACATACATGCAAGCGTATTGCCATTAAACAAATTTTAACATGCCTTAGCACATATGTAGTCTATTATATTAGATGCCCCTGTGGGCTCTTTTACATAGGTAAGACTAGCCGTCAGTTTCGGGAACGTATGGCCTTACACAGATCTTCCATACATTTGGCTTTGGATGGTCATGACCAGGATCAACCTGTTGCACGACACTTTAAACAGTTTAATCACAGTTTAGCTACATTAAGATATAAAATAATTGATCAAGCCCCTAAACAAGTAAGAGGGGGCGAAAGAGATAAATTACTTTTAAAAATGGAAGCTAGGTGGATCTACCGCCTGAATACTATATATCCTCATGGTCTTAATGAACAACTTATTTTAAATTGCTTTATATAGATCATGTATATCTCTCTACCTCTTATGTATGATATCTTTATTATTGTGTATAAATATTGGCCAATTTAGCAATGTTTATATGGCTATCTTGCATGATCCATATGATGTTATGGGATCCATATACAATATATAGTCAGAATGGTTTGCGTGGCCACCACATCATATACATGAAGGTACGAGGTGTGTTTCTAAAGTAGTTTCTATCAGTGCCTTCATGCTTCTTCATCCGTGTTACATTGTTACTTTCCCTACCTGACCTTGTTCAATCGCTCACGTAATGGGTGTTTGTATTTATTGGTTGCTAGGTAACCTCCCGGGAGTGAGAGGCACCAGGGAGCGTGCGTTGCCAGCGGGTGACGTCATCACGCTGCGCCCGGACCCGGGAGGAGAGCAGTCAACGGCATTTGGTGATGGGTTGTTCACTATAAAGGTAAGCGTTTTTTGTATACCCTGTTGATTCTGACGAAAGTTGATAAAGCAACTGAAACGTTAAAAGCCACGCATGGAGTAGTGTCTCCTCTTTTACTACTTACATATTGAAGTCCATTGAGTGCCGCCCATGATACCTTCCTATATATATATATATATATATATATATATACACACATGCCATTAGCCATAACATTAAAACCACCTACCTAATATTGTAAATGTTGAACCTTGCACCAGATCAGCTCTGAACCCTCAGGGCATGGAGTCCAAAAAACTTCTAGAGGTATCCTGTCATATCTGGCACTAAGACATTAGCAGCAGATTCTTTAAGTCCTGTAATTTGCAAGGTGTTACCTCCATGGGTCGGACTTGTTTTTCCAGCACATCCCACAGATTATCAACCAGATTGAAATATGGAGAATTTGGAGGCCAAGTCAACACCTTGAACTCTTTATCATATTCCTCAAACCATCCCTGAATAATTTTTGCAATGTGGCAGGGTGAATTATCCTTCAGAAAGAGGCCACTGCCATCAGGAAATACAGTTGCCTTGAAGGGGTGTACTTGGTCTGCAACAATGTTTAGGTATTTGGTATTTGTCACAATAATATCTAGATGAATGCTAGTACCAAAGGTTTCCTAGCAGAACATTGCCCAGAGCATCACACTGCAAGCACCAGCTTGACCTCTTCCTTCTTCCATCAATGCATGGGGAGTTCACTGGTTGTCCTTCCTTGGACCATGTCACAATCCTGGCTAGTTTTTACCTTTTGTGACTTACCTCTGCCAGCTGCTCCATGGATTTGTTTGTAATTCTCCTGGGACATCTGCTCTGGCTGAATCATGCTGGCTGTGATATCTCTGTGTGTGCAGACTGCTCTCCTACCCAAACTGATTAATCACCTGGTCCCTGCTCTGTCTGTGAGCATTGCTAGTCTTAATTGGAATCACAGGTGTGGTCCTGATTCTCAAGGGCTGCAGAGATAATTACTCCCTCTACATGTTGTGCCTTGCTCCACTCTGAATGCCACTGCCAGACCACCTGGCTGTATCCACCAATCACTGCCAGACTCTAGGTATATAGATCCTCCTCTAATAGCACTCAGTGCTTGAACATCTTGTTACATTCCGTGGTGTACTGCTTGTGCTATAGCTGTACTTCTGTGTGCCAGTATGTCCCAGGCTCCTGCTGGTTCCTAGACCAGTGCTATCCGTAAGCCTGCTGTGTTCAGCTATCCACGCTACCAGCCTCTCACCTATGGCTTCCAGGCCACTCCAAGTAGCTACCACGCTACCAGCTTCTCCACATGGCTCCCAGGCTGCACCAAGTAGCTTCCACGCTACCATCTCTCACCCACGGCTCCCAGGCCGCACCAAGTAGCTATCCAAGCTACCAGCCTCTCACCTATGGCTCCCAGGCCACTCCAAGTAGCTTCCACGCTACCAGCTTCTCCACACGGCTCCCAGGCCGCACCAAGTAGCTTCCACGCTACCATCTCTCACCCACGGCTCCCAGGCCGCACCAAGTAGCTTCCATGCTACCATCTCTCACCAACGGCTCCCAGGTCGCACCAAGTAGATTCCATGCTACCAGCGTCTATCCACAGCTATCCAGCCACTCCACATAGCTACCCAGCTACCAGCATCTACCCACAGCTATCCAGCCGCTCCACGTAGCTACCCAGCTACCAGCATCTACCCACAGCTATCCAGCCGCTCCACGTAGCTACCCTGCTACCAGCGTCTACCCACGGCTATCCAGCCACTCCACGTAGCCACCCAGCTACCAGCGTCTACCCACGGCTATCCAGCCACTCCACGTAGCCACCCAGCTACCAGCATCTACCCACGGCTAACCGGCCACTCCACGTAGCCACCCAGATACCAGCGTCCACCCACGGCTATCCTGCCGCTCCACGTAGCTAACCAGATACCAGCGTCTACCCACGGCTATCCAGCCGCTCCACATAGCCACCCAGCTACCAACATCTACCCACGGCTTCCCAAGCCACAACAAGTAGCTTCCATGCTACCATCCATCTGCAAGCCCATCTACTAGTAACCCAACCAGCTCAATCAGCCTTCCTGCTGGTCCCAGTCCGGTTCCTCCAAGTCCACTCACCTCACGGCTCTTTAGCTGCACCAAGTAGCTTCCGTGCTACCATCCATCTGCAAGCTCATCTACTGGTACCCCGACCAGCTCAGTTAGCCTACCTGCCGGTCCCAGTCCAGTCCCTCCAAGTTCCTTCTGGTCTCATTCCAACGTCTCCAGTTTCCAGTTCCAGTCACTCATCACCAAAGGCAGTTCTCACTGCTACCCACTTCTTATAATAAAAGAGCTATTCATGTTAACCATGGTTCCAGTCCAGCCGGCCTCCAGTGATTCCAGTTCATCACCTGATACAGGTAACTCACTAGCACCAACTGTGACAGACCACTTTTGGTATGTACTAACCAATGTATACCCACAACCCACAAGACCTGTCATTTTGGAAATGCTCTGATCCAGTCATCTAGTCATCTCAAATTACCCCTGTATGAGTTGCTAAGATCCTTACGCCTGCCCATTTTTCTTGCTGCCAACAAACTTTAAGGAACTGAGGGCCTGATTCAGACCCACTCGTGAGTGCATAGCGCTTGCAAGTGGGTCGATGGGCGGGCAGTGCGCATGCGCAGTTTGTGAGTCCTGTAGCAAGTGAATTTTCACTCACTGCAGGACTCACTACAATTAGGGGTGGCTGTCGATTGTGATTGACAGCTCGCCCCATTTTGTAGGCATGCAGGGGGGTGGCTGGACAAACAGAGGCATTCCTGAAGGAACACCTGCCATTTGTGGGTTGCCCTACTGACATCACCAGTGATGTCAGTGGTGAGCTTCCAGCTCTATTAGAGCAGGAAGTTCACTGGGGCTTGCGCTGGATGAGATCCTACCACAAGTGTCTCGTCACAAGCCCGATGGTCGTGATAATCGCTACCATCACCAGGCCACCCGCTAAAGCTGTGGGTGGTCACCCACAGCTTAGCAAGCGGCCTGGAGGCCAGTTAAAAAAAAAATGGCCCGTCCTGGTTCAGAGCGAGCACTCGCAAATAGCGAGTGCCTCTGAATCAGGGCCTGAGTGCTAACTTTCTGCCTAATATAGCCCGTCTCATAACAGGTGCCATTGATCAGTGTGTATGTATATATATATATATATATATATATATATATATATTATAAGGGCATAGTCGTGCCCTTATATTAAGGCTGCATCTAAAGAAATGTAATTCTCCATAGAGAATTCTGAAGGGGGGCAGGGTTTTTACGGGGCTACAACTCAAAAGCTATAGGATGTACCAAGTTGAAAATTGGTACGGACAGGTAGAACTGTAGCACGGTGCTGCATGCCAAATTTCAGGACAAGAACATAAAAAATGAGGATTTGGGAGTAATCTAAAGCTCCAACTGTTACTTTTTTTGACATTCTGCTATAGTCTATGAGGGATTTTTGGGAAGGCATAACTCAGGGTAGGGGTGGAATTTAGCCTTGGGGTTTGTTTTATTAGGTAGCTATAGTACCAGGGTATGTGCTTTTGTGGTTCAGGTAAATTAGAAATTTACAGTTTTAAACTATTACCTTAAGAATGTGCCATTGTAGAGATAGGACTTTTCAACTTGTTGCGCAGCCACAGTAGGAGCCTCCAGCAGGTGTAATAACTGTGGCTTCACTTGGGTGCACAAAGATTGCTGTCATTTGCAAACTTTAGTGGTGGTGGGCTTGGGGGAAAGAAGCTGGCATTGGCTGCAGCAGAAGCCGGCGGATAAGCACGGGGGGGAATCGGGTGTCAGCTGTGGCTAGAACCTGGGGATAGTAGCGGGCTTTAGCAGTGGTGGTGCAGTGGCAGTGTGGGTGGTGGTAGTGCAGGTGTTAGGACCCGGAGGAGGTAGCAGCACACAGAATGCAGGCTTGGATCTGGTATATCCATGATACCTGCTTCTGGGTTTCATAAAAAAAAAAATAGTGTGGCCCCGCCCCCCAGAAAGCAACCAGCACCGGAATTTGGAGCCCCAGTACTGGTTGTGTTAAATATTGGGGAAAAATGACGTAGGGGTCCCCCGTATAAAGCACCACCGTACCAGGCTTTTCAGAACCTGTCCTGGTTGCCAAAATAGGGGGGACAAATGACGTAGGGGTCCCCCGTATTTAGCGCAACCAGCACAGGGCTCTCGATTATGTAAAGTGTGATGCATTTTAAAATATAAATATTGTCTTTTGCTGTGGAACTACAGTTCCCAGCAAGGCTCCCCCACATTCTAGTACTTGGAGAACCACAAGTATCAGCATGCGGGGCATGCATCTCAAACTCTGCACCTCCCACACCAACCTCCTGTGTGCTTTCCTCTCTTCCACCTGTGTTAGTGTGCCATTTTGTTGCCCTTCTCCTCTGCAGGTGGCCCTATTTTGCTCATCCAAACCCTGATAGTTAACACATTTTAAAAAGCTATGAAATTCCATAGACAAAAAACCTTACGGTTTCACATGTACCATTCAGGATACTTAGACATGTTCTGAAATATCACAAAACCTATTGATTTTCTGCCACTTAAACTTCAAAAAGCAATGAAATTATGATCATTAAGGCTGACGCCTTAATGGATGTGTTCCTTGAGCAATACAGATATGGTATGCCATCACACCCTGTGGTTAATGGTAGGTTCAGCATTCTCACAGAATGAGATTGCTGTCACTCACAAAATGGTGGAGCTGCTAATTCATAGAATTGTGTGCTCATTGGAATACACACATGCAGTCTATCCAACTGAGGTTTGAGCAGTTATGTGGCTCCCACATCCCACTCAGTGCCCACAATCTTCCCATTTGATCACCAAAACAATCTCATTGGCTTCCAACATCCTTCTCACTGCATACATTTATCTCATTTAGAATACATGTTCAGTTCCCTTATTTTTAAAAATATCATACTCTGTTTATGCATGTACACTTTCTTCCCCTATATGCCTCCATGCTGCTATATATTCCCCAATCCCTACTGCTGAGTAGCAGAAAATCAATAGGTTTTGTGAAATTTCAGATCATGTCTAAGTAGCCTTAATGGGAAATGTGATACGTAAGGTTTTCTTGTCTATGGAATACATATATATTTATATATAAGCCAGAGAGAAATTTTGGGTATGTCTATTTTTCAGTGGGATTGTGACATTTTTTTATTTACTAAGGCCAAAACTTCCACTATTCTGCATAGAAACCACACTTTACAAAAAAATTCACCACTGAATAACCACCAATGTTTTATAATAATAGAAATCCCAGATAACCCAACACATGCATGTTTGTAGAAAGCGCTGCCCAGATCCCAAGGATCTGTACAGAATTGTTTTATAAAAAATGCAAATATCAAAAAAATTTAACTAAAAAAAGAAAAAAATTAAAGTGAAGTCCACCCCAAAGTTGATCACCTACCCAAGGGGGTGTGATATGTATTACCACCGGCCACATGGCCGGCGGTTCAATTCCCGACAGCGGCTGCCTGACAACAGAGGAAATTCAGCTCGTCCTAAAGGTAAGTATTTACTAATCTAACCTAACCCCCCTAACCCTCCTTGGGGTGCCTAACCCTAACCTCCCCCCCTGTGCCTAAAGCTAACCCCCCTCTAAGTGCCTAAACCTAACATCCCTTCCCTGCTGCCTAAACCTAAGTCCCCTGGGGGTGCCTAACCCTAACCTGCCCCCAGGGGTGCCTAAGCCTAACCCACCCACCCCCAAGCCTAACCCTAAGGTCCCGGGTGGGTGCATAACCCTAAGTCCCCCTAGGAGCCCTAAACCTACCCCCCCCCTGCGGCTGTCCTCTGTGGCTCCCGGCATCCGCTCGATCGGGATGCCGGGCGCCGGTCTCCCAACGTCGGGCAAATTACAGGCGTCTACATTTAGATGCCTGTCATTTGTCCATAGTCGGGATAAAGCAGTCCAGAAGCCAGCGGTCAGCATTTAGACCATCGGGTACCAGACTACATCCCTACCCAAGGCCTTGATGCCATGGCTGGTAGTAGAAATCTTGGGGGGATTTGCCTACTATTTACCTACTAACATAACTGAAATGAGTTTGATTTAATATTTTTTATATTATTTTTTAGAAAATCATTATCATTCACTTATAGAATTAAAACTAGTTTATACCAGCAAAGTCGGTACAGTAGCACGGTCTCTTTTCTTTTTCATAGATTCAATATTTTAAATGTTGCAGTAACATCAAATGCCATGCTTTGTGCATACTTGTGGCATTATGCCATTATTTTGGTGTTTTACTCTTCTATACTTATTGCAATCTCTAATTTTATTGGCACCTTTTAGGTCACTAAATACATAAAGGCATACATATGATATATGAACACATATGTTGTACAAATACACAAATTGTGTGGGCAGCACAGAATGCATAATGGTTAGCATTCCTGCCTCACAGCCCTGAGGTCGTGAGTTCGATTCCCATTACAGCCCTAAGTGTGTGGAGTTTGTATATCCTCCATGTGCTTGAGTGGGTTCCCTCTGGGTATTATTATTAATAGTAGTCATTTATATGGTGCCACAAGTGTTCTGCAGCGTCTTTCAAAGTACATAAACAAATAAGTGCCGAGTGACTTACAATACTATACAATAATGCAGTACAAGGACATGGATAATATACATTGCTACATTTGCGACCATAACACCCAAATAAACAACACAGCATAAGCAACCAAGTGTTAGGTGCCCTAGTGGGGAGTAAGAAGTAGATGAAAGTAAAGTAAGGAAGGAGAAGCACAAGAGGGTGAGGGCCTTGCTCGTAAGAGCTTACATTCTAAAGGGGAGGGGCAGACAAACAGGCATGACAAAGATGGGGTAGACAGGGAGGAAGGAGCATGTAGCAGCAAGTTTGGATGAGAGCTGGAAGACTTTGATGAAGTAGTGGTGCTTGAGAGGTTTCCTCTCACACTCCAAAAATATACTGGCAGGTTAATTGGCCCACAACAAAAACTAACCCTAGTGTGAGCATGTGGTAGGGAATGTAGATTTTTAGCTCCACTGGGGCAGGGACTGACGTAAATGGCCAGATTTCTCTGTAAAGCACTGCAGAATATGTGTGCGCTATATAAATAACCGGTAATAAACAATAATAAATAAATACACCCACCATCAAACTATACACAAAAACAAATACTGTGCAATAGTGATCCTGTAAAATAAATCTTTAATGGTTAAAACAAAATATTGTGTTAACAAATGGTCTTTCTTTCTTTGGAATACAAGCAGGTTGAATCAATATATATGGTATGTATGCAGAAAAACAAAAAATCTAATATTAGTATGTTTACAGGTTCATAGGCTGAAACTGAGAAATAGTAATTTCAGCATTAGATAAAAAGTAGAAGAGATCCATTACAGACCCTGAATAGGATTTAAGAAAAAAAAGTTAATTTTCACATTAATTTTGTAACTTGCTGTTGTAGCTGCCAGAAAACAACAGTTGGAAGATTTAATGGTGCTGGATGTGAAAACCCCACAGCTTGGTTATTTTACTGTATTAACTAATGACATCTAATATACTTCCACTTAGGGGATTCATACTGAGTACGCTCTTTTTTCATATTTTCTTATTTCTGCAAGAAAAGTCAGCACAGTATATTGTGACAGAAAAAAACAATCTATAGTTTTCAATGAGGGAGTATAAAAGTCAGGAGCTATTTCCTTGTTATTATTTTCTAAATGTTAAAAAATAATTACAACCAAAACCTAATACATGGTTTGGGGGAAGCTCAGTGCCCTAGTAACTCTAAAGCTCTAATAACCCTGCACTACCCTTCTTTATTCTGCTACCACTGTCCTGTAAGGACATCTGTGTATTAGTTAGACCAGTGAACTATCCTTACATGTAAATAGTAGGTTTAACCAGTATGGGGTATCTACTATATACTCCTTGTCTACCCCATCTGTGTCACACCTGTTTGTCTGTCCCTCCCCTTTAGAATGTAAGCTCTTATGAGCAGAGCCCTCTACCCTCTTGTGCTTCTTCTTACTGTACTTTCATCTACCTCTTACTCCCCACTAGGCAGGGGCTGGCTGGCAACTTTTAGCTTGGGGGGCAAATGCATGCAGGCAGCCCTGGCAGAGGAGTAGCGTGTAGCCAGGGTGCACGAAGAACGTGCGTGCTATGGCGCCACCCCCTCTCAAGTGTTTCAGGGAGGAGGCGGGTCCATATGGGATTAATGTAAGGTAAAAATAAAGATTAGGGGCAGCCCCCTGTCATTGTGCCCATATGCAGTGCCCCCGTGTGCCACAGGAGATAACACCCTTATGCAGGCCTCCAGTAGTGCCCCCAGTAGTAGTCCCCCCTGTTCAGTGCCCTTTGTGCCCCCAGTAGTAAGCCCCTTATATAGTGCCCCCAATAGTGGTACCCCCTATGCAGTGCCCCCAGTAGCAGTCCACCCCCCCATGCAGTGCCCCCAATAGTGGTAACCCTTATGCAATGTCCCTTAAATAGTGGCCCCAGTTGTAGTCTCCCCCTTATGCAGTACCCCCAGTATTGCCCTTTATATAAAGCCCCCAGCAGTGGTCCCTCGCAGTGCCCCCAGTGGTAGTCCCCTCCCCCTATGTAGTGCCCCTAGTACTAGTCCCCTCCCCCCTATGCAGTGCCCCTAGTAGTAGTCCCCTCCCCCTATGCAGTGCCCCTAGTAGTAGTCCCCTCCCCTTGTAGTGCCCCCAGTAGTAGTAGTAGTCCCCCCCTTGTAGAGCCCCCAGTAGTAATCCCCCCCTGGTAGTGCCCCCATAGTAATCCCCCCCTGGTAGTGCCCCCATAGTAATCCCCCCCTTGGTAGTGCCCCCAGTAGCCCCCCCCAGTAGAGAGAGAGACTTAATTAATAAAAATAAAACACTTACCTGAAACTCCTGCTCCTGATCCCGACGCTTCCACCGGCTCCTCTGGCCGCTTTGCATTATGGGAGAGATGTGATCATGACGACGGCTCTCCCATTACCCACTGTGGGAGCCTGAAGATGGCTCCAGCAGTGGGAGCAGTGGCAGCCGATGAGAGTCTGATTACAGCAAACATACAGCTGCCGGCTCCGGCGGCTGTGTGTTTCTGCTGTGTAGTGCTGACCGGACAGCACTACACATGCGGTGCAGTCTGTGTCACAGTGACACAGACTGCACCGGCCCGCGACCCACATGACGCTGTGGCCCGGTGGGCACAGGGCACCCTGCCCCCTGGCCCAGCCCGCCACTGCCACTAGGGTACCTAACACTTGGTTGCTTTGCTCTGTTGCTTATCCGAGTGTTATTGTCACGAATGTAGCAATGTATATTATCCATGTCCTGTACTGTATTGTACTGTAAGTCACTGTAAGTCAACCTGTTTATGTACTTTGCAAGGCGCCGCGGAACACTTGTGGTGCCATATAAATAAATGATAATAATAATAAAAATTATATTCATAATAAACATCTATCTCTGATTTGCACAGTGAGAACTGGATGGTAGTGCGCTCATGCTCCCACTGCACTGCCACCAATGATTAACATTATGTCACTGCCTGTTACCCCACTAAGTCAAACCACTCACTCATCTTCCCTACCACCTTATACAACCATTCGCTCACCAAGCACTGCTTGGACACTTCATTGCAGCAGGTGAAGCATGTACCTGCACATCTATAGTGCATGCACATCTGTGATTATATGCAATGTGAATGGCAGCCACATTCATTCTAAGAGAGAGAAGACTGGAGGGACAAAGAAAGGGGAAGAGAGAGAGAAGTGGCAAGAGAAAAGAGGCAGAGTGAGAGAAAAAAAGAGACTAAATAAGGTAAGAGAGAAAACAGTGAGAGAGGAATAAGAGGAGGAGAGAGAAAAAGAAAGAAGAGAGTGAGAGGAATAAAGGGGGAATGGTAAAGAAAGATGGGGTAGATTGGGAGAGAGAGAGAGAGAGAGAGAGAGAGAGGAAAGTGGGGATGAGACAGAAAGATGGGGAGAAACAGAGAGACAAGAAAAAAAGGGGATAGAGCGAGGAGAGAAAAGAGGGTGGAGAAACATGGGTAGAAAGACTGGAAGGGGAAGAGACAGAGGGGGAAAAGACCCGGCAACATCTAGTACAACAGATAAATTAAAATATTGCTATTTGTTTAAAATATCATATATGGAAACACCCCCAGACATTAAAAGTACTGTTGGACTCTGCATAGGTGGTAAGTAATTCAGAAAAAATTTGGGTGTGGTATATTTTCAAGATACTCACAATTTCGACATTCATGATATCTACATGAGAATGTGGACTTGGGCTCTGATTCAGACCCACTCGCGAGCGGCTGTCCACTCGCAAGTGGGTCGATGTTCTGCACTTAGCATGCGCACGACGGAGGGAGCTCCGTCGTGCGCATGCGCCAGACGCGACGAGCGAAGGAAGGTCCTTCGCTCGTTGTGTCTGATCAAAGGGGGCGTGCTGTTGATGTTGATTGAAAGCACGCCCCTTTGGTGGGCATGCCGGGGGCATGCCTCCCTGACGGGGGCGTTCCCACGGGAACGACTCCCGTCAGAAGCCGGCCCACTGACATCACTAGTGATGTCAGTGGGAGTGATTTTGGCTCTGATAGAGCCAAAATCACTCCAGAGCTTGCGGTTGAAAACCTCAACCGCAGGCTCCAACTCGCAGTTTCGATGGTCGCGATGGTCAAGACCATTGCGGCCATCAAACTGCACGCTCGTATAGCCTGTGGGTGGTGACCCACAGCTATACGAGCGTCCAGGGGGACGCTCCATTTTCATGGAGGGCGGCCCTCATTCAGAGCGTGCGCTCTGCTCAGAGTGTACGGCTCTGAATGAGGGCCTTGGTTATAATGTCACATTAAACAAGTCAACATGTTCATAGTCTTTTTAATGTAATTCTTTCACTAACGCTAACCCTAACCATAACCCTAACATAAGCAAAGTAGAACAGGTCGACATTACGATAATGTCAACATTTCCGATGTCATCATTCTTCCAGTATTGACAGTTTGCAGGTATCAATATTAATGACTTCAACAGTTTAACCATGTTAACATCATCATCAATGTCAAGCTTCTGCTTTCAACATTGTGAATATAGACATTGTGTTTGGAGATATTGTGTCTGTATTCCCCAGTGGTGTCACTCATGGTGGCGACAACACTCACCAAATCCTCGCACATGCCAAAGGCACATACATGAAAGGGGGCATAGCTTCGCAGGTATGAGGCCATGCCCCCTTTTCTTGTATGTGCCATGTGTGGGTGTGACCGTGTGTCACTCCCCTGTTTTTGTCACACTGGGGGCTTGCCCAGTGCTCCTTGAGATACAGTGTGCTTGTCCCACATTATCCATTATCACTGCAGTTCTGCTTGGTGACACCATCCAAGGGGATGACACCAAAATAGTATTATAGATCTGCTATTTTGGTATCACCTTTGCAGCCCGCACCCTCCTAGTGGTGCCACTGGTAAACCCTGTATTTTATCTTCATGCAGCTTTTTCTTTTGGTAAATTAATAATGATAAAAAGATACATTATTATTTTATATTCTTTTTTTTTAAATATGAGTCATATAGCATTAATATTAGCTTAACAAATATCATTATCTTCAGATGTAGGATTGTCCTTGGTTTATTTATCAGACAGTACTAAACATATTGATTTTTATAATTAGTGCTATTATAATGTTATTTTAAAAGTCAAAACAATTAACTATTATCTTAACTATTATTAACTAAGAATCTGTATAGAATCCTTAAGAATGCTGATAGGGAATTTCATTATAATTAAACTTGCTTCTGGATAGAATAAACAATTTGCCTACTCTTATTTGTAGAAGGTGTTTTAATTAAATACAATTGGAATTGAATTTTGTGCCTCTTACGGTTTTATCTAAAACTTTACAAAAGATAAGTTTAACTGTTTAATAACTTCAGTAATAGCACACAGCCTTGCATCCTATTAAGATCCAACTATAGTATCACAATGACTATAAATGCCCTTGTAGGGCTCAGTTAGGGAAGACTAACTGACTAACTGGGCAGGGGAGACATTTGTTCTTGAAGATTCACAGAAAGAATTGAAATTGGGATCTGCTTGTACTCAAAATCTATGAACCACTGGTGATTATTGTTAATATATCCCTTGTTTGATTCACTTTGGTGATATTATAGTTAATGTGTTAACTAACCTCTGAGCACCTTCTTGTTGTGGAATTCTTTCTTTTACTGTGTTATTTCAGTGTATATGGTACTTTTAATTGCGCACTGTTTCAGACTTTCTATATATCTTTAGCTATATTTGCTGCCCACTGTGTGGGTGTGAAAATGAAGCACATTGTAGCATATATCAACAAGTAGTGCAATTTCTGCACTTAAAGCACCCAGTTTTTGGGTCTTCAACCAGGCTTGATCCTCACTCTTCAGTTGCTGAGTCGGATACATTAGGAATTGTCACAGATTCAGTCCTCATCTATAAAGACTTATAGGAGGTTGCACTTTTAGCATCTTGAGTGTAGGATCACTGTTCACAAAGGGCCAGTGTTTCTTACATACCCATCAAGCAACATGTGACAGACGGTTTAAGGTTGTAGTATGAATCATCTGATTTTGTTTGTCAGAAGTAGATACTTTATCTTATGAATGAGAATATCATTGCTATGCCTTAAAAAGGCATCTATTTATCAATTCTGGAGTGTGTACCCTTGATGAAAATTATTTATTTAATCTCATCAATTTGGTTGTTAGTTGAGTCAATTGTAGAGATATTTTGTAGCACTCTTAAGAATTGTGAAATCAGAAGTCTTTCTTTAAGTGATGCTGGGTGGTGACTTTTTGCGTGAAAAATAGTGTTTCAATATATTGATTTGTGAAATAGTGTGGATCCAATTTTGTAACATCAATTAAATTAATTTTTGTTTGCTCTATATCAAAGGTCAGCCTAATAGGATTATCTAAAGAATTCAAGTGTTAAACCATTCTAATAAAATCCTGTTTAGAACCTCACTAAATCAGAAATATGCAATCTATAAACCATTTATAAAAAACAATCTTGTCACTGAAATCTGGAAATATATGTTAGTGTTCATAAGCAACCATGTTCAAATTAGCATATGCAGGGGTGAGGTTGAATCCCATTGCTGTACCTACTGTTTTGACAAAAATTGTATAACTAAATTGAAAATAATTAAGTTTGAGTACCAAGTGTACCAAATCCAAAATACATTTGGCAGATGGACCATCATGTGGAGCATTACGCAAGGTTTGTCTCAAGATTTGTACTTGATGTTCATGGTGAAAGAGTGTGTATAGGGACTGTACATCCATGGTTGGCCTACCAAATATCATTCAAGATCCTTAATCTTATCTAAGAAATCAGTGGTGTCTTTCAGATAACTAGAGATGTCTTTAACATAATGGTTGTAGGTATTGGTTCACAAATATGGCTAATTGTTGTAAAATAGAACCACATGCAGAAATGATTGTCCTGGCAGGTGGATTCACCAATTGTTTATGGATTTTAGGCAAGATGAAAATAATTGGACATATTCTGAGATCAACCTTCAAATAAATCAACCATTTCTTGATCCATCCACCCTTCATGGAAACCAATATCTATGGTAGAGTACACTAACTGTCAATAGTAGGGTTATAGTCAACTTGGGCATATGTAGTATTATCAGACAACAGCTATAAAATCTCATGATCATAATTAACCCAGTCTTGAACCACTATAGCCCCTCTTTTATATAGATGATGGAACATAGGAGAATTGTTATCTGATCTTGTCTTTGCTCAAAAGACAGATTATGGTACCTAGATTACCACAAATCTTATTTAGTCATGTCTATTTGATCAGTCACAGAAAAGTTTTTATACTGGCATTTTGTGAAGGCAGGTCAAACATTTGTGTCTTCGAAAGCATCTTATCACTTCCAGACACAAAACTTGAATCAGAAAAGAACTCCAGTCTGAGCTTGTGCCCAAATTTGTAGTTGTCTAAGAACTAATGAAAATGGTTATGGGAATTTAAGTGTATAAATGATAACCCCAAATATAGTACAGATGTCTCAATCTCTGATAATGGGTAACATGACAAGTTAAATACAAAGTTATTTTCCTGGGCTTGCATATTTAATGTAGTGTAAATGGCTGTATTGTGACACTTTCTTTACTATGCTGGTGTCATCCAGTGCCTCCTTTATAATCCTATTATTAATGATATTTCCCAATACCTAGTGGCTTTCAGTGAAATTTGGTGCATTTATACTGATTTATCTATAACAAATATTTCATGTCAATGCTTTGTTTACCCTATAGACCTTGTATGCTTCATTTATATCTATAGCAGTGTTTTATAAGTGAAGTGCATGTACCACCCCTTTGCCAGTTGTACTCCACTTTGATTGCATGTTGCTTACTGTGTTGTTCTCCTATGTCTGACATTTGCATCCCACCTGGAATGCACATCACGTCCATGAAAGTGACCCCCCAATTTATTCTTTAAGTATTTGCTTGGGCTGGTTGATGGATGCACTACTTGCATGTAATGGTGATTGGTGCCCAATAGACTTCTGGTTAATGATGATGTGTACATTCCATTTAGAATGCAAGCTATGCCTTATTGGCTGGTTTTTAAACATGAGTGGTTGCATTTTGTTATTGACCACTTTAATGTTATAAATGGCTCTCACTGGTTGACATTACCTGACATTGCGAAAAATAATTTTTTGTTTGAAAATTATTTTTTCTTGCAAATTAGAGGGACTGCGATGGGGTCTAATATGGCCCCATCGTATGCCAATTTATTTATTAACATGTTCTAAAATCAACATATTATGGCACACCCCTTTTTTTCAGAATTCATCTTTTTTATGTACGTTATATTGATGAACTTTTTGTAGTCTGGACTGGAGGAGTTGAACTCCTGATACAGTTCATAGATGTTCTCAATTGTTTGGACACAAAGATCAGGTTCACGCTAGCATTTAGTAACATTACAATTAATTATCTTGATGTTTGTGTGTCTAATTGGGATGGTAACTTGTCCACTAAGATTTATTGGAAGAAAACTTATAAAAACAGTCTACTTGTGGCTGATAGTTTCCATCCGGCACCACTGAAGAAAGGTATTCCATTTCCACAGCTCTTGCGGGTAGTGCAAATAACTTATGTTGCTGATGACCTACCAACAGCACTGCACGAGATGGGTCAAAGGTTCATTAATAGGGGCTATCAGAGTATTGAAATCAATGAGGCTATTTCCAAATGTTTGAATATTAATCGTGACGAGACTCTGCTGGTGTTAAACAGCCTAAACCAAAAGGGACCAGGATGATCTTTTCCTCTACATATTCCATTGCCTCTAAACACATCCAAGATATAGTATTACATCATTGCCATATATTGCAGTCCGATGAAGTCACTGGACAGTTTTGTGTTGAATGACCACTCTTTTGCTATAAAAGGAGTGACAACTTCAAGGATGTTTGTTTCAAATAGATCTAATGTTTATGCCTAAGTCAGTAATTAATGTGTCAAAGAAGTTGGAAAGAACAAATAGACTGTTAGAGCTGTTTGAAACAATTATCCTTAAACTAGGAGGTGGGGATCTCCTAGTTTATACGGTTTTTTGCTGCCGACCAGCAGCAAGCACTCAGTCATTCATCATTAACTTCACGGATGTGCTTGCCAAATCTGATACAGGTCCTATCAAGAATAAAAATTGGTTACATTCAATAAATGGAGACTTCAAATGCCATGTGTGTCAACTGCCAATTTTTAATTCTTGGTGACCATTTTATTGACCCTAAGAATGGTACCAGACATGAAATCAGACACCACTTAGACTGTAATAGTCAGTTTGTTGTATATTTGATCAAATGCCCCTGCAATTTATTTTATGTGGGGGTAGACCATCCGTGCACTAAAAGAAAGGATTGCTTTACATCTGTCATCAATTAAAGAAGCCCTACTTATGGTGGACCTGAATACACCTCCTGTGGGACTTTACCATACTCAGACAGTTGATGAGGGACTGTAAGTGCATGCCGATTGACTTTATCCCCCCTTGAGACGTGGGGGTGATAAGAATAAGTAACTACTACAGAAGGAATGCTTTTGGATTGACCGTTTAAACAACGGACTTAATGAGGGACAATATCTCAATTGTTTTCTATGATTTGGTCTTTGCGTATTGCGGCTTATTGACTTTTATTATTATATACCGGTGCTTAATTATTTGTTATTTTTCTGTTTTTATTTTTATTTTTTTGATTTTACTTTTTTTTTATTTTGACCTGCCCATCACTCTGTATTTGTTATCCATGTTACATGTTGTTTATTTGTGCATATGTCTTCTTATAGTGTATTTATACTGGTACCATTTCTGCCTACCAATTAGCAACTCACTTGGTATTTAACTTTGTATGTGGAACTATGAGCCAGCTCCGCACATCGTTATATGTAGCTTTGCTATATGATGTAGCTGCTTCATGTTTGTATAACATATTATTACCATTGTACACCTGCTTTGATCAGCATGTAGCGGCAGACTGGTTGCTTGGCAACATATGTTGCCACTTACATCACTTTACCCCATTGCCATGCCAATTGAGATTTCAGTTTTGTTTATAACACCATTGATTACCAATTGTTGACACTCGGCCATCTGCACTTGGCAGCATGAGCGCAACATCACTTCCGGTCTTGTTGAGGACGCACGCTTTATTGCAGGTGATTGAGGTTGCTAATTATAGGTTACAGTATAAATGGTGTGTTGTTTATCAGTTTTGGTGTCCATGAGGAAGGCTTGTGGTTTACTTCGAAAGAGCTGTCGGATGGACAACTGACTATGTGTTTCCACTCTTTTTTTCTGTCATACTTGTTACCGTTGTGTGGTTAACACATGCACTTTATTGATGCAGCTGACCTTATAAAAAAATTTTCTGCAGTTAAAGTGGATGTGCTGGCTCTTCTATATTTTTACAAATACGTTTATGTGCCAAGCACTCCGACACTGATATCTCCCTTTCGGAGTGCAGTTGGGACTTGTAGTGTATATATATATATATATATATATATATATATAACCCCCCATAAACATCCTGCATTTGCCCCTGATTATAATGTGCAGTTATCATAATTATGTAAGAAAGACAAAGAGGAGAGGTCTACTGTATGCTCACATAAGCTTAGAATCTATAGAAGATATGATTGGACAGCACTCAGAATCCCTGCTCCAGAATCCTTACAGCTGCAATCCTGATGGCGAGTATCACTGTTAGGGTTAGGTTTAGGGTAATGCACTAGGGATAGGGTTAGGGTTCATATACTACTGCAGGCACTGCATTGGTGGGACCACTACTGGGGTCACTGTATAAGGGGCTCTACTGGGGCACTACATAGGAGAAACACTACTGGGAGCACTTTATAAGGGGCACTGCATAGGTCAGACCACTACTGGGGGTACTGTACAAAAGGCACTACTGGGGGCACTATATAAGGGGAACTGCATGGAGTGGACCACTACTGGGGCAACTGTATAAGGGGCACTACTGGGGGTGCTGCATAGGGAGGACGACTACTGGGGCACTGTATAAGGGGAACTACTGGGTGCACTGCATAGGGGGAGCACTACTTGGGGCACCGTATAAGGTGAACAACTGGGGGCACTGCATAGGTGGGACCACTACTGGGGGCACTGTATAAAGAGCACTACTGGGTGCACTCTATAAGGGGCATTGCTGGGTGCAAGATATCCATCTGAAAAAACACATCACAACTGCATATGAATACCTTAAGATAGCATGGAAGTCACGATGCATGTCCATGACATGCCCTTCAGACACTACAGCTTCGTTCATCACACTAGGCACTGTGTTGTTGCCCAGAAATGTCAACTAGATGTTAGTCTCCACTCGCAGAAGATCTGAAATGGCAAAACTGCGACGAATGTACAAAACATGTTTTTTGATTCAGGCACATGCGCAATTGGCTCAAAAGCCAAAGATGCATTAGTTTCTTCAGATGCATCTGACTCAGAATCCCCCCCTAGGCTAACAGACAGGGGCTGAGACAATCTGGAAAGATATTAAATTTGGTGACCATTCCAAAATTAAAAGGTCCAGTTTCAGAAAGAACCCAAAATCCAGACAAACCAGGTCCTGACCCTGCTTCCCTGTGTAATGCAAGTTGCAAATGTACCCTCAGGCTGTGTGGGCCCGAAATGATTTCTCCTGTATCTTAGTCAGCTTGTTCAAATGGGTTGGGGATGGGAAGCCGGCGCTCTGGATTCAGTCAGCCATAATCCCAATGCCAACATCCTGACAGGGTTAATATACAAACACCTGTTGGTCAGTATCCTAACCCACCCCATCTACCTACTCCTAATCCCCCCTCCCTTCTGCCAAAACCTATCCTCCCCCCTCCGCACTCTAAAACTAACCCTCCCCCCTTGGTGCCTATCCCTAACCATCCCCCTAGTGCTTAATCCTAACCCCAGTAAAGAGGCGTCACTAGGGTTGGTGTCACCCAGTGCTAGAACTCATGGTGACACCCCCCCTCAAAAAAAAAAAATTAGAATCTATATATCAGAAAAAAAGTGCACACAAGCCTGGCTCAAATTTGTATTGGGTGCTAAAGTCACATAAGGATTCAATAGACATATATATAATACAAAAAATGTAAGATAGAGACCAACACCACTACAAGTTGCAAAAAATCTATATTTAAATGTCCATAATAAAGTGCATTAGCATATTTAGCAGCAAACATATACAGAACGTATATATACATATATGAACACACACACAGCAGCAGAGGGTGCAGCATTCCATGCTATTACAGATAACACAACTTTGCAACATTTCAGTGCTTGTTTAATCAGGCACTGTCATCAGTCTATTCAATACAAAACAACTGTCACCTTAAATAAAAAACTGCAATTCACCATGTGTATGCAGAAGACTGGACCAGGACCACTCACCCGGCGCAGCCGTGCACAGTCTGTGGCATCATCACGCCCTAATACTTTACCACCAGTAGCGCTCATTATGCAGTGCCCCAGTAGTGCCTCTTATTCAGTGCCCCAGTAATGCCTCTTATGTTGTGCCCCCAGTAGTGCCTCTTATACAGTACCCCCATAATTGCACCTTATACAGTGCCCCAGTAGCGCCTGTTATGCAGTGCCCCAGTAGCGCCCTTTAAGTTGTGCCCCTTATACAGTGCCCCCAGTAGTGCGCCTTATACAATCACAGTGCCCCCAGTATTGCCTCTTATGCAGTGCCCCCAGCAATGCCCCTTAAGCTGTGCCCCCAGTAGCACCTCTTATGAAGTGCCCCAGCAATGCCCCTTAAGCTGTGCCCCCAGTAGTGCCCTTATACAGTGCCTCCAGTATTGTCTCTCTTATGCAGTGTCCCCAGCAATGCCCCTTAAGCTGTGCCCCCAGTAGCACCTCTTATGCAGTTCCCTTTAAGCTGTGCCCCCAGTAGTGCCCTTATATAGTACCTCCAGTATTGCCTATCTTATGCAGTGCCCCCAGCAATGCCCCTTAAGCTGTGCCTCCAGTAGCACCCATTATGCAGTGGCCCCAGTAATCCCCCTTATGCTGTGCCCCCTCCTCTGTGCAGTTAGTCAATACTTACCACTCCTCTCTTCACGACCTGCTGGCAAGCACTGGGTATGTCCGGGTGGGGTGCGCACTTAACTTGTCCTTCTTGACACACAGTGTGCTGATAAGCCGGTAGTCCCTCCTCCTTCTCCATCAGGCTGAGCGGCTCCCAGAAGTACAAGCGGATCCGGCGTGTGTGATGATGTCATCGCAGCTGGTGTCCAGAACCACACACAGGCACAGAGATTCTCTGTGGATGTGTGTGGCTCTGGACACCGGCCGCAGTGAGAGAATGTGCAGCTCACCCCAGCAGTGGTGGGCAGAGTGGACCAGCACATGGCAGGATGGACTTGCAGATATACAATAAAAGTATCTCTGGGCAGCTCCAGCAGCAAATGGTCGGCGGTGGAGCTGTGAGTGTGTGGCCCACGTGTGTGACTTGCTGATCTTCTTGCTGTCACCTCCTTGAAGGGTGACACCCGGAGTGGGCCGCACCCCCTTAGTGACGCCACTACCCCAGTACATACCATTGGGATGCCAGTGGCTGGGATGTCGGCACCAAAATCCCGACTGTCAGTATTATAATTGCATCCCATCCAAACATGGCCAGATCACTTCAAACTTGCCGACTTTTTGACTGTCCCCTCCAGGAGCACAGAAGGGGCGTGGTAGCAAGATAGGTGGGTGGTACCGGGCATGGTGGCATGATCACATCACCGCAGCCCCACCTATTGCTATACAATGATAATATTACTGGCATTGCAAAGCAGTGAGTGGGGCTCTTTCTGGACCACAAACTTTTGGATGGTAAGCATGGGGTGCAATGGTAGCGGGTGGAAGGGGGCCAGACCAGGTGATTTACCCTTCCTTTGGGGGGCCACAAGCACCAGCCAATTTTCAGGAGCCTCCCAGTCATTGCGGGAGGGTTGGCAAGTGTGGATTACTTACTTGACTTCATGAAAGGATAAACTCTTATAATCTTTATTTTGTATATGATTATCACACTCTAATCTCATTTTTATAAGACAGGACTTTGATAATATTTTGTTACCAAGGAAGATACTATGTTAAATGTGAGATTCACTTTTATACAAAACACATGGGGCCTGATTCAGAACTGCTCGCGAGCACTGAGCGCTCATAAGTGGGTCGATGTTGGCCCAGTGCTCCATCGTGTGCATGCGCGAGACCCAGATAGCGACGGGCAAACCATCACTCCAGGTCTCGTACCAAAGGGGGCATGCTGTCAATGTTGAGTAACAGCATGCCCAATTTGGTGGGCGTGCCGGGGGCATGGTTGCCCAGTTGTAGGCATTCCCATGGGAATGCCTACTGTCTGGGGCTGGCCCCACTGACATCACAAGTGATGTCAGTGGAAGTGCTCTCGGCTCTGTTTGAGCCGAAAGCACTCCAGGGCTTGCGGCAATGAGACCCTACCACAAGGGTCTCGTCGCAAGCCTGATGGTTACGATGGT